>VXAB01001454.1:3006-29065 GCA_013399175.1 Odontophorus gujanensis | reverse complement strand
CTTCCCTCTTCCCTTCCCTCTTCCCTTCCTTGTACCATAGGCACTGGCTGTGCATGTTGTATAATGAAGGAACATCCCAGCTCCAGGCTGTACAAGAGAGATTTCTGGACAAGACCTGTGACAGTGTGCACACAGTATTAAAGCCACTTCCAAAGACTTTCTAGCATTGCAAAGCTTGGCTGTGCTTCTCAGGAGTCTGGAAGTGTTTGTTTCTGGAGCTTCAACTGTCAGTGGGAATAAAGGACAGCTGTGGAAAAGTCTGGGTTTTTGCAACAAACATTTGGCTGCTAGAGAGGAAAATGTTGATTAAGGCTGTAAAAAACACCAGAAATGTGCTATAAGTTCTTAAAAGGTTCAGAAAAGTTTTGGGTTTTGTTCTGGAAAGGATACAGGGTTTACACAAAAGGAAAATCTTCTTTCATAACCACTGCAGTGCAGAGGGGTAGGTAAAATCAGCACTGCCTGGGAGAGAAACTGTAATGTGGGATTTATCTGAGATTGGCAATCATATAAAGGTGAAATATCACCATAGAGAGAGCTGTTGCCTCTCCATCATAATCTTTAAGAATTCTTCGATCTTTATGGATGAAAGTCCCTACTCAATCTTTATCAGGTAAAAAACACCAGTGAGAGTATATAGATGTTAGATGGAGTGGCTAGAGGATATGGAATGCTCTTGTGGGAAACTGTGAAAAAGAAAAAAAAGAAAGGGAGCTATTGTTTCTCAGCTATATGTCAAGACAAGGTTTCTGAAACTGACAGATTCCTTTCAGACCATTGGTAGGCAATGGTCACAGAGCTCAGCTCAAAGGTGTGTTTTGGCTGCTTAACTTGAACTGTCTGGAATCCTTGCCCTTGAGGCTGGTGACTGGTTGTTTCAGCTGTGCTTGCAGAAGTCCCCACATCTTTTGCATCACTGTGCTTCTCCTGGCTGGCACTTCATCAGTTCAACTCAAAAGGTTTGTTTGATTATCACCAAGTGTTTGGTTATTAGAAACAAGCTGTCAGCTTCACAGCCTCCAACTATGATGTATAATTAAATGCATCCTAGCCTCTGTTTCCAAAACACTGTTACAATAATGTCAAGTTGCGATAATCTAATGAGAGGCGTTGAGGAGCAAGGGGAATCAGGCGCGTGGGATGTTTCTGCAGAACCACTATGTTCATCAGCTGTGGGAGTGATGGCTGAGCACCCACCTCCAGTAGAAGGGGCAGTGACAGCAGGGCCAAGGCAAAGCAGGAAGAAAGTGTTGGATTTTGTGTGGAAGAGGAGGAAGAGAAGGATGACAGAGGGTAGAATTTCTGTCTGTAATTACACTACTGATATTTCAAGAAGTTATAAGAAAGATGTTTTTGTGTAAGGGAATCAGTGGTCTACACCACCCTTATAAATAGTCTTTCACATGAAGTAAAAGCCTTTTCCTTCCTTTATCACTCACTCTGCCAGTGACTCACATTCTGTTGAGTCCTAGTCCCTCATTAAGACGGAATTTTTTCACAATTTTGTTGGCTACCATGGAGTCACTTAAAAAATTGGATGCAGTGCAATTTAAGGCAAAAGGAAATGAGGAAGCAACACGAAGGCTTGAAGTCCTAGAATCGTTTGAGTTGTAAGGAGTTTTTAAAGGTTATCTAGTCCAGCTTCCCTGCAATGAGCAGGGACACCTACAGCTAGAGCAGGGTGCTCAGAGCCCCTCCAGCCTGACCTTGGGTATCCCCAGGTATGGGGATCCACCATGTCCCTGGGCAACTTGTACCAGTACCTCACCATCCTGATGGTAAAATACTTCTTCCTTATATCCAACCTAAATATTCTAGGAAATCTGAAAGCCCATCTTTTCTTTCCAAAATGCAATATCTCCCTGCCTCCCTTCCTCAGAGCAGCAATCCTGACTTGCACCCACTGTGTGCAAGACTCAGATCAGAGAACTGCAATACCCATCTTGCTGGGCTGACAGCTTGCTTTTAATAATCAAACACTTGATGATAATCAAGCAAATATTTTGAGTTGAACTGATGAAATACCATCCTGGAGGAGCAATGCAAAAGACGTGGGACTTCTGTACATATCCAAAGCACACAGGCACCATTAGGGCAAGGACCCCAGCAAGGACCCCAGACTGCATTACACAGTAAATTGAGCCATCACAGAGTACCTCTGAGCTTAGATTTGCAACTATTGTCTACCAGTGGGTTGTAAGGAAGCTTTCCCATAGGGGAAAAAACACAAACTCATACAAGACTTAAAAGAGGAGAATTATGAAGCACCAGTGAGCTGTGCAGCCATCTCCCTTTTATGTTCAGTACTGTTAAGTATTATTTACAGCATATTTATTTATTTATTTATTTTTGCTGCTGTTATTTTGAACTCCTTCTTCCTCGTCTAATTTATTACTATTTCATTATATTGTTTGTTAAGCACTGACAGCCTTCGGTTTTTATTACAGTTATGTATCTTTCCTTCTCTTCAGCACCTTAATTGCATTAGTTGCTTTGAACAAATCTGTTCTTGGTATATAGCAGAAAAATGACATCTCTGGATATTTATAAAGTCTCTTTGTATTAATGATTTGGAAGCAGCACATGGCTTTAGAACTTATATCTCAGACTTGCTTTCCAGGACCATATGTCAAAGTGAGTAAACAGTTACTGCATATAAGAGACAAAGATAAGAAAGTGAGAGAAACCTCTCAATGTGCAATTTAGTGTAGCCCTTAGGGTATTGTGAACACCTGAAATAGTTTCACAGATCTTTTCAGATCGATCTTTCTTTTTCCTGTCTCCCCTTCAAATTTTTTTCTATGATGAACAAAGCAATTTTTATTTATTTATTTTTTTTCTGTCTCCTTCATTTCATTTACCAGTACAGGGCTATGACAAGAGGAAAATTATTCCTGGTCAGAAACAGGATCTCTTTACTCTGATGAGGTCAAAAGCAGTTTAGCTGAAGAGGGAACAGAATCATTTTAGCACTGTTAGTAAAAGCACATGGGCAAGGAGTTGGTTCAACATAATGTCAGGATTTCTTTTCCAGCTTTAAAAAGTGCTTTGACTTGACTTGAAGAGCTATTTCTTTTCCTCACAAAATACGAGAGCTTCTGAACCCCTCAAGCATCTTAAGATACACGAAACTTAAAGATGACGCTCTCGAGTACGAGGAGAACGGTATGCTACTGCAAGGGCAACTGGAAGTCATGTAGAGTGCCTCTCAGTCAATAATTATCAAAGGAGTGCTGCCACTGAACAGGTACATCATTGGAGCAAGGTAAGAAAAAAGAAAGTTGGATTTTGGATTCTGGCAATAACCATTAGCCCAGGGATAGTAATATTTGTGCAGGAATTTATTGGGCAATCATTCCAACATACTGGTCATGGCTGGTTTATTGCTTTTAGATTGGTATTCGTGTATGTTCTAAAATGAAGAATGAGGATAAGGATTTTGTTTTCAGCCTGCTTCTGCATTATTTTTTCTTATATATTCAATGTAATCCTGCATTCATACTTCAACAAAACAGTCTTACCGCTTGTATACAAGATTTATCATTGTTTTTAATTAAGAAATCATCAGACAGTATTTGGCAGGCCATTTTCAGCCTCGTTACAAATGTGTTCCAGATTAAATTTCAGGTATATTCAATATCCTGTAAATCAGATAAGAGTGTTTTCTCTTTTCAATTATTCTTTACTCAGTACAACAGATATGATGACTGCCAATAGCATGTGCTTAGCATAAAGTACAGTAGTGGTAATGGGGAATTGAAAACAGTAAACCTATATCTTCAGCATGGAGCCCAATTTGGTACTTCCTCCAGATGGAAACTGTTAACTGGCACATCAAGAGGATTTCTTCCTATCCAGAGATCCAAAAGAGAGTTGGATGTCAGTGTCCCTCTCAGGAAAAGGATTTCATGGTTGGAGAAGAGGAAGGAAAAAAAGTAATATAAATTGAAGCAGAGCAGAGGAATTCAATGTTCAGTGCTATACAGTGGGAGACAGATGCGTTCATTCTCCTTCCTTAATAAATCAAATTTCAGTCAGACAGACTGGGCAACGTGGGGTTAGTCTAAGAGAATGGGAGAAGACAGGTCGTTGAAAGATGCCCTGCACTCTGATAGCCACTGGAGGGACATTCCTCAGTCTTCTTCCAGGCTGCTAACTGGTTGATGATGTCCAGGTAGATGCCTGAAAACCAAAGAAAGGTACTGAGGAGAAGGGTTGCAGATGACAGTAACTGTCAGAAATATCTATTCTTCACAGTGTATTTTCACCTATACTGGGTTTCACAGCACTGTTTGAGAAAGACTGAAGCCTGAGTGGTTCACACTGCAATAATTCTGCTGGTCTGGTGAGGATGAATTTTGAAATAATAGTAGTCCTTCTTAACTGCACCCAGATGACAATTGAATGTATTTAACCACATCCAGTCTAACATTCTGCACCTCTTCACAGAGCTTAATAGGTTCCTAAATGATCCATATTTAAAATAAATGTCACACTGGCGCTGACATTATGTTTACTGACACCCAGCAGAAAGTAACATACAAATTGAAAAATACAGAATTGATTTCACATTTGCTCACAGAAGCACAATGTGAAATTGCAGGGGATCAGACACAAAAGGAAGTTCTGTGTCCAGAAGAAAGAATCTGAAAGGATATTTGGAAATGATGATAATGGAGAAGCTAAGTTATGCCAAAAGTCATTATGTAGGAAGATTCCATGCTGAGTTGCCTTCCTACAACTTCATTGAGCACTATCCATTGCCTGGTCTTCCCAGCTGCTCCAGCTATCTTTCACACTTCTGCAAGAACTGGTTAACATAGCATTTCTCCTCTATGCTGCTTAAGACTGTATATAAAAAAGATGGCTTAATTTCTGAAAGGCTTGGTAGTGATGTATAATACAGAAATAGTGCTGATTGCAAATTCACTACTAATAATTTGCCCAGCACATTTTGTTTGAACATGCTTTAAATTGTCAACTTTTATTCCTGATTTGTGTGACAGTTATATTTTTCCTTTGATCAAAGTGAAAATAAAGAGAAAATAAAACCACAGATGGGACAGATAAATCAATTCACATTTTTATTGTGACACATGATTCCAAAACACATGCTATTCTGTACTGAAAAAGAGTTTTAAAATCCACTGCAAAACAGGGTTAAAATGGTAGGGTTATATTTAATTTATTCCACTCTTCTTTCTGTTGCTTATCTGGCTAATTATCATCCTTTAATCTATCCATCCAGTAACACGAAACTGCATGGCAGAGGTAGGTAAACGTCTTAGTTTCAAATGACAAAACTCAACTATGTGCATGGAAATCTAATCAACAAAACCAAGTCAGAATTTTGTGTTCCAACATTTTCTTATTAGAAATTGCAGATCTGAACATAATCCAATTATAAGAGAGAGAAGAAAAATATATATATTCATAAGGTAAAAAATAACTTTCGCATTAGAATATCCAATGTTTCATTTTGAAACAAGTCTTAATCTACTTACTATTTTAAAAGTGTAAACTAAGACAATTATCTAATAGTTACGCACATTATATTTTAAAAATTAATATTAATTTTGCTATATTCAATTTTAAAAATATTCTTTATCAAAAATGAAACCATAATCAAAAAAGAGGAAGAAAATCCCAAACCACTTATAATTTCATTTATAAAGCACTTTGGGTGTTTGTTTTCCCTAGCTTCAAACAAATAACACAAAATCTTGTGAAATGTCTTGTGGCATGGGCAATTTTACTCTTGCCCAGCATTTGTTATCAGTAAAACTTAACAACAGTGCTTCTTGAAGGAAAAAATAGTCAGTGCAATTACTGGTGGATTAGATAGGATATACTTTGTCTTAGTTGTACAAATATCATGTGATGTCAATGAAAACTTTCATTTTAAGGCTTCAAATTTTGTTGCTTAAAGTAATCTGAATTGTATGAACTAGGGTTACTTCTTTCATTTTTTATTACTACTAGAAAATTTACTGTCTGTAGAAATAAGGTAAAACTGCAGGCAGTAACTCCAGCTACCTATGGTCAGAAATGCAAGAACTTTGAGGAATGGCGGTTGGTAACTTCTATCTTAGTCTTTTGGCTTCTGTTAGGTCTTGAAACTCTGATAGTGACTTTTGGGTACTGTGTAGACTTGGTAGCACAAAGGACATCACTAGCAATCACCAGCTGCTGCACAGCTTTGATCTCAAGGAGATAAGCACAGATCAAGTCTCTAATAGTAACATCTTTAAACGGTGAGTACCAGAGATGGACATCACTGCAATAGCATTTGTGTTGGGCTCAGGCCCTAAGTCATCCCTTTCCATTAATGTATGACCAGATTCTTCAGTGTCCTCTGGCAGCTTTGAGCTGTTCCTGTAAGGCAACAAACGATATACCAAAGCTGACTCGCTGATTGAACCAAATTCATAGTAGTTTTCCACTGTCAGAAAGTCACAGTTACTCTGAACCATGATTTACAGCTGCTGAGAGAAAAGTGTCACAACATTATCAATATTTAACAAAGGAATCATTAAGCTCACATAAGCATGTTCCTAAGAGGACACAGATTGACATGGAGAGGTTCAGGTCCAGTGGTTACCTTTCCATGGACTGTGGCTCTTGTGTGCATAAAATGTCTTACAAGAGTAGCATGTCCTGATATCCTGTGTTTTTTTCACTGCTTCTGGGCAAAAACCTGGAGATGGTGCATTGTGGTAGAATAGATCATCCTGGTCTTTAAGGTACTTTCTAAGAAATACAACTCTGAATTTTCAGACGTATCTTGGATGCTAAAAGAGTTCTAACCAAGATCCTGAATTAATAGCGGCTCTCAGAGAAATGTTTCCTGAATGACTAACTGCATCATTTCCAAAAATCAGCAGTCCTAGAGATGGTCCATAAGGCTGGGTTATACCTGTCAGCTGCCTTTTGCTCTGATATAGGAAGCACTTATCTTGTTCTTCTATTTACTTGTTTCTTTCAGAAAGGATGTGTTGCCAGTGTTACTTTAGATTCTATTTTAAACTGTAGATGAGGTCATAATGTTAGGCCATAATTCTTGGTATTGCTTTTTAGCTTAGCACTTCCATCTCTCACAAGCGACAGGACTGCTGTTTTTTTGCCTACTATGACATACTTTGAATTCTGCGGGAAGTCTGCAGAATAAGAATACATTTGAGGGACTGGAACTTATGTCACCTACCTGAGAAAGACTCCATTGTACCTTGCATATCCTAGGGCAGTCAAAAGAACTAAAAGGAAGCTCCTTCTTTTATCTCTGGACTACCTCTGGATTACACCATCTTGTGTTTTAGAACACCCTTGCTGAGCTTTGCTAGTTTATTGCAAATGGTAGAAGAGTTCAACAAGCTAACAGTATCCACAATGCAATATGTACTGCCTTCAGCACATGGATTCCGAAATGGCAGATGAAGACAATGAAGGCTGATCTCTAGGTGGAAGCTCTTCCATACATGAGGAATCTCTTGTCAGGGAGACCCACCAACCTTTCAGACCTGGAATGTTGTAGAATACTCCAGAGATGCCCTTACTGTTAGCTTTATCCACTAAACCCTATAAACACAGTATGTGTTCTTGTGTTCGTTCTCCAGGGGCTCAGCTTTAAGCTTACACTCTCCACTCCCTTGATTTAAAGGCAGCCAAAATGGCCTAGAGGCAGTGAAGTCTCCCGCTCTGCTGAACACAAGAGCAAATCAATAAATCCATCGTAAGACAGATGCGTCTTCTCAGCAATTCACAAATAAATGCTCTGCTTAATTTATAAAGTCTGTGAGTTTTGAGAGGCACTCTCCAGTATTTGGTAATAGCTCAATTCTTTACCTAATATATTACAGAGGAGGAATTTACGTGTTCTTAAAAAAACACAGTAATATAGTTTTCTCTTTCTCAAACAAACCATTAGCTAATGTTACCAATAGGGCTCTGGGGGATGCAAGCAGGGACAATAACATAGCAGTTAAAACAAGTATCATAAAATATCCATACATGCAACATGTCTATGTTGACAATGTCTACAGCATGAATGACCTGCCACTGCTCTCAGGGGTGCTGCTAATTTGTCTTTGCAAAGCAGTGACAGCAAACATCAGTAATTGTATGTAAGTGAGAGAAAAAGCTTCCAGGAAAGGATGGCCCAGTATCAAACCAAGTATAGACAAGCTTGTTTTTGAAAAAGACATAAAGTTAACACAAACAAACAAAAACATACGAAGAAGGAGGAAGGATGCAACATTTTCAGCTGAAATCTTGGATGTATTTTGAACATTGCTATGCAGAAATGAAAGCATCATGGTATGGATTTTATTTGGAAAAGAGATATTCAATGTAGCATCATATTTGCTCACAGAACTACTTGAAGGTTCTGTGTAATGTGGAAGTATTTCAGCATGAAAGCTTCCATCCTTCTGCGCTATTGACTCTCCTCCAAAATACTACTTTTCTCAAAGAGTTCGCAGTGCTCAAAATACTTCCTTGTGACAAAGATTCTGTGAGATCAGTGTGGTGTGAGTGCTGAGGGACTCTGGTATATGAGCAGTAGTGAATCTTAGTTATGAGCACATATGAATGTGAAAGATATTTTGTACATATTTTATCAGTGGTTCAAGAACACAAACTCAGAACAGCCCAGTTTGTCAAAAGTTTCAGAAAATATTGCATTCTGAAGGTATACCAATGCTATTTACTATTTTGTGACCCACTTCTCTACTAACCACATCCTGCAGATATTTGGAGGGTTCTGGGCATGTAGGAAGTGAAAGTACAAACTGATGTATGATTCTGTCTGCTAAATAGTCTTTGAACTGATACAGTCACTCAGTGGTGCCAGAAAATGCACTCAGACTTTCACTAGGACGTGAAAGCAGATGTCACTCTGCTCACAAGAATGCTTTCAAGAAGGACTGATGGCAAATGTTCTACCAGAATTTTTTTCATTTGGAAATGCGAAGTGTTCATAATCTGCTTCCTAATCTCCTTCAGAAAGTGTGTTAATTCTGAGGAAAGTTTATTTTTTTATACATGTGTGAAGTGTTTCCCTGGCTCTTTAATTGTGTTCAGGAACCAAAACACAGTTTGTAGATAAGTCTTCCTTCACTTCTCTGGTAGAAAAAATCCTTGAACAAGAAGAGTGGTTCTAATTCATACTTATGCGATACACTGCAGGATCCTCTGCAGGCTTTGCCCTTTATTCCCAGCCTTACCAAGGACCAACAAAAATGGCTGGCTGGTAGAACTCTGCCTCCCATGAAATCCACTGTTTCCTTTCTCCAGCATTTCTGGCATGCAACTTGGTTTATATTCTGCTGTGTAGGATGCGTAACTATAGACTGTAATACCGAATGTGCTATTATTCTGTGAATGCTTTTTTTGCTGGTTAACTAATGGTCACGTAAAGTTTATGAGAGAAATATGGTAAATCACTGGTAGAGGAGGATGCAACGTTATCACTTCCTTAGCTAGTAAAACTATATATACGAAAACAGAATCTTTTCTCTAAAGAGGATGGAAGAGATTGTTTCACAACAGATAATCTCTTTGAAACAGTCATGACATGTTCACCATGCTGAGCACAGGTCTTTGAGATGAATTCCCAAAGGTATCATTTTACCATACAGCTATTACTAAGAGATGGTGCTTAGAAAGGCAGTGGTTCTCAAACAAGTGTTCCCACAGCTATCTGTGCAGCCAAAAGTAAGAGACATAGACCATACAGAGCTAAAATAAAAGCATGGTGTAGGAAAAAGGATAGAAATTCGTGTGGTGGTCCCAAATGCAGTTGTAGCATCTTGTTTCAGTACAGTTCTTAACTAGAGTCAAAAGGGTTCAGAGCCTACTCAGCTTAAGTATTAGTAGGTGAGCTAGTATAAGAAGGTTGGGACCACTGTACTGTACCACAGTAGAAATTCTTTGAATTCACCTGCTGAATCCATCTGAAAAAGCCTTAGTGGTGACAGGCAGAGAGTAAGGAAGAAGTCTTCCCAGCACTTTGCTACCCTTGTTGAAGACAGAGGCATGGTGTGGGCTTGCACAGCCTGCATACTGTTTAGTCCCCTTGTTTGAAAGATATGTTAGAAAGTGAAGGACAAGCAATGGCACTTCAGGCCTGCCAACAGCAACTTCTTTATCTTTGCAGGAAGAGCCCAGGGAGAGGTGAAGAGAGCAAGAAAAATCTGACGAGCAGAGAAACCATGAGAGCAGACAAGGAGAAAGTGAGATAGCATGCAGACAGTTTGAGGAGGAGACAAGGCGCAGATAAGGAGCTGTTTCTATCTAATAGTTATTCTTCCCCTAATTCTAATGGAAATTGTATCTCCCAGAACCTGTCAGTTGAAACCTAATCCACTTCCAAGGAATATACAGCACTGCTCAAAGCAGAATCTAGATGATGACAAGGTCATTTTCATCTTATCAGCTGTAAAACACAGCCTAGCACCTTCCTCCCCCATCTCTTTCCTCACAAAGTTAGTTAAGGAGAGAATGAGTTGAATGACAGGTAACATTTGTAAATGCACAGTAGAATCCAGGGACAGCTCTCTTTCTGCTGAGGAGAGCTAAACTTTGGTTTTCTGAGGAATAACTTCTCCATTGTTTGTCTGGGGCTCTGTGGGTGATCAAGGGGTTGCCCTGAGCAAACTGCTGCTGGCAGTGCAAGATTTAAAGAGCTCTCAGTTAAGTTCTCTTTGCCCATCTTCCGATAACAGTGCCAATGGAAACCATGTGATATGTTTTGATCTGGTCTCAATTCAATGTTAACCCTGCTTTGAGGATGAAATAGATGATCTTCTAATGTCCCATCAAATTGAATGATACTATAAATCTCTTTGGATATATGAAATAGATGTAATGCACGTGTGTTTATGAATATTTATAAATCTTAAGTACTTTGGTTAGAAAAATACACCCCAGAAGAATATGAAAAAACAATTTACCTATGAATCAACTTTCTTTTCAGAAGTCATAGCCTAAGAAACAGTGGTCACATTTCTAGACATGACCAATCACCTCTCAGAATGAGGAAATGTCTTCATTTACTTAATCTTTTTTATCAGATTGCAAAATTTACCAGGTTTGTTATAAATTTATTTCTTTCTAAATTTATAATAAATAAATTTATAAATAAATTTATTTCTAAACTTACTGTTTACCTATAGACTTTAAAGAGACCAGATAGCTGCTAAGCTGTGCTGTTAAAATGGATTCATCTCCAGTAAGGAAGGACTTACCCAGGTAAGAGAGTTTAAGTAACAGCTCATGCTCAGGAAAATAAGGTAGAACCACATCCACTCACATCCTGTATGCAACACATTCTAAAGTTACTTGAGGCTGATAAAGCTGTTGTAAAACATAACCCAGATTTTTAGGATGACGACCTGTTGGCTTTTTAGCCTGTTGTAAGTTTCACTTCTTTCCCTTCCTATCTGAAATCCCAAACTTAGCTTTATCTGCTCAATGACTCTTGATTTTTTGGATGATTTCTGCAGCAGGACAAAATCTGTAACTCTTATCAAGACTAACATTTCCAAAGCAGGCAAAGCATCTTAATCTTGAATAGCTAGGATAACAGACAAAGACTCTGCCATTGTCCCTTCCTTTCAGAAGTTCAGAATTTTTCCCTTGGTCCCTCCCTAGGCTGCACTGTAAGTGCACTTACACATGCTTCTCTGATCCTGACCTTGTCTTAGTGATGCATTCCTGATTTGACATGGGGCCTACCTTGTCAGCGTGGCTTTTCTGGTGATCACTGAACAGCTGGTTGATCCTGGCTACCCTCACTAGGCTTGCTCTGCTTGCCTTGCTCTGGTACTGGAGGACTGTGACCTTGTCAGCGAGACCACCATCCATCCTGTAATGCTCCCCCTACTCCTGTCTCCTGCTTGACATGAACTATGCTGAAAGCGAAATGATCTGAAGAAAAAAACTCTCACAAATACTCAAAACTTAGGTGATCAGAACAAAGCACATTTGTTAAGCCATTTTTCAGTAAAACATATATTCTACTGCAGCTCTGCAACCACATATTCTTGATGTACCCAGTCAAGGACTCAGGACTGTTGGAGGTTACACTCTCCCCTAGAAGTCTTCAAACATCTTACTTTCCCACTGCATGCCAACAACCATGTTCTTGTCATATATGACCGTAAACCACTGACGCATAACATGATTTACTGCTTTCCATTCTTAATGACCTCTGGGATCAAGCCTGACATATCAAAATACTAACCAGGGTGATGGAATAGCATCCGGTCTTGGTGAGATGACTGTGGTGGAAAAGAGTGGAATATTACACAATTTATTTAGATTATTAGTAAACCACACATCTGTAATCACAGTGTCAGTGGAGACATCTGTCTGTCTTTATGATTCTACTACAGAAAACGAGTTCTTGACAAAGTGGTGAGAAAATGGCTCAGTACAGTAAGATGATAATGCTTTGTAGTTCTCTGAATTATCTTCTAAAATCCATATTGGTAAGGTGATAAATAGGTCCTAAAAGTCTGAGAAACTCCTATATGATCATAGGTTCCCCTAGAGAACATCATCCCTCTAAGCGACACTCAAGTTAAGACTGGTTTGGGTTTTGGCTACACATAAGCTGGACATTAACCATGTGCGGCAGCTGGGGATAAGTGGTGAGTTTCATCCAGGTTTCACCATTCTAAGACCCTGTGACAGGACTGAGTGAGGAGAGCAAGGATGCTCCTGTGGGCACCTGTGCCACATCTACTCTTTGCAAAGCAGCTGGAAAAGTAGCTTCCATGGAAACCTGTAGTTGTCAAGGAATACACTGAAGACAACTGAAGCAGGACAGAAGGGCTGGTAGCTGTGGGAACCTGGTTTACCTCTGCCAAAACCCTGTCAGCGTATTGAGCAAGAGCAGAATAGGAATAATGGAGACCAATCCTTTGCAACTTGATAATCACAGAATACTCCAGCTGGGTTTTTTCAGGGACTCTGAATCTCTCTGATAAGCATGCAAAGAACTGATAGCCTGTGGTGCCTTATAATCTGTAGTATCCAGAGTACAGTTCTCTCTGAAGAACAATATATGAATAGTGCAGCATCAAATTGACCTAGTCATTCAGAAGAGTGATTGCAGTAATTTTCTCTTATGACTCTGTATCAGTGTTAAAAGACTAAAATTGAAAGTATCAGTACTTCTGTCTTTAACTATTCTTCTCCTTGATGATTATTTTCATGTATATATGAACATGGAGGTCAGGGAGGTCATTGCCATACTTTACTTTTCACAGATCTTTTGCCCTGGATCAAAACTCAAGGCATCCTGGTTCACATAATATTCTTCAGAATAAATCTTACCACAAACTAGAAATCCCCCCCTACTCTCCCTCCCATAGTAAATATTTACAGAGAAATGATGAGATATAATTTTCATGGTGTTTTCCATATTTCCTCCTGAACTACCTTTTTCAGTTCTTTTCTAGGTCTGCTCTGCAGTGCATCCCCAGTGAATTCATCCATCAAGCAGGCTAACTGGTGTCCTTCAGAACTGGCTGTGCTCCTAGGATTCTTCCTCAGTATACTCTGTCATGGCAGTCCCATCTCCCTCATAATCAAGTCATAGGAGTCTGCTGCTTCTCAGCTTTGGACATCCCAAGCTCTTCTGAGATTGTGAAGGGCAAACAAACACTTTTGCATTTTCTTTCTTTTATCTTGTAGAGGATTAGTATTTGGTTGTGTGGATGTATATATAACACTGTTAATCACCCCTAGATGGAACGGCTGAGCTACATGTTTTTCATCCCCTGGTCTTACCAAGAATATTTTCTACGGAAAATTAACTGATTTTCATGCTCTGATGTTGCTAGATGGCTGGGAACTCTGCGGTGGTCTTTTGTTTATAGAGCTAGAATGTAATGTCTCCCTGCAGAGCAGTCACCACAGACAACAAAGAGCTAGTTCCCATCTCAGAAGTAGAAAGGAATTTCAAGGGAACAAGAGACATGGGTAGCAAGTGTATAGGAGCATTAGTACAGAACACAGGGGATTGCAGGAACACCAGTGTGTTGTGTAATTGCAGACATTAGCACCACGGCTTCATACTCCAAAAGGTGCAGCCTGGGGACAGCTTGTGTGTCTCCACAGAGGGTGGTGCTCACCCCAGAAATATGTACACTTCATGCATGCAAATGTCTCAGTGTTGCCCGTACTCCCATCAGCCACAGCCAGCTCAGCAGCGTGAGGGAAGCTGAGTGCTCTGCACCAGCTCTGCACCTCTTTCTCTGCCTGTTTCTAAAAGTGGAAGGAAGGCTCAGGGACATATCACCAGCTGCACAAGGAGACTTCATTACCTCTCCATGCTGATTTCAGGTCACATCACTACAGCAATGGAAAAAACTAGATCCAGAGCCAAGAATCTGTCACTCTGCCTTGAAAGACAGGGTAGCAGGCTGGATGTCTCAACTGTCTGCTCCTCTCAGGAAAGACTCATAGTCCTCTGAGAGTGCTCAGCTTAGCTAATAAGAACAGAAACACAACTGTAATTAATAGAAATCACAGCTTAGAAAAAGACCCAAAGAGTGAGCCATGCTGATAGCTTATAGCTTTAGACGACTCATCAACACTTAATTAACAACGGAAGCATTGCAAAGTTAAATATATTTACAGCTGCAAGAGGCATTGCCATCGCAAAGCTGGTCCTATTCAAATTCACTTCCACTGGTAACATTGGGATGTTTCATGGGAGAGACATGAATTAATGTACCATAACGCACGTCCCAACCCCATATCCCATACCTATAATAACGTTGCACAAATATACACAAAAGGTGGTTTTTCGACACTATGTCCTGTTGTTATGGCAACTGACATTCTACAAAACGATGATAAAAAATGAGTAAAGGAAAACTACATAAGAATAAACGTATCATGTAGTTATAGTAACCTTAAATTCCAAAGAGGTTGAAATTACATTTGTGGTAAGTATTGCTGGGAGCTTACTCCCATATGAGGGTGAGGTCTCTCCTTCCCAGTTGTGTTCTTGAGAAAATCATGTCACACTATAAACCAGACTTGGTTTTGCCCCAAGTTTAGTTCTTTTCAAATTATAGGATGCATTTTGTGTAAGATGATCTGTTAGCATAAAGCAAATCTGATGGATTTATCTTAGTATTGTCAATTTACAGGTTTGCTGTTCTCTAACATTATTTTTGCTTATGTACTCCTTATCTGCCCAGAGGGCTTTTGACCTCTCCCTGGAGGTGTTCAAGGCCAGGCTGGATGGGGTTTAGAGCAACCTTCTCTGTTGGAAGGTGTCCCTCCCTATGGCAGAGGGGCTGGAATTAGATGAACTTACCGGTCTTTTCCAACTGAAACCATTCTATGAGACTTTCTCTTCTATACACACAGTCACAACTGGGGTCCACAAGATTTGTATTAAAATTATGAGATTCCCTTGGGAACAAGTGTAGAAGTTTATATCTTATTCTCAATCTTGTTTTGCCTACATTCAAGTGTCAATCAGTTTGTGTCACCTTTTCCCTCATTATTTTTACCCAGTTCTCCTGTTTTTGTTTTTGTTTTTGTTTTTCTTACATGCATCCTTTCATGGTAGTTCTCAGCCTGAAATAACAAGCAATTTTGTGCCTAACAAGCTAAATTTACAGAAATCTTGAGCTCTAAACTCTATCATAGTTCTGTTAACAAATCTGGCCTCTTTGCTGATTTCACTCAGCAAACACAAGAAAACAGAATGGGAAAAATGCAATGCTGAGGAGAGAAATTGTGTGAGAATGGAACCTAGCCAGTAATTGCGCTTAAATATATAATGAGACTTCAGACACTGGGTGGAAGAATACTCTGAAAACACTCCATTATCAAAGAAGTGATTTAAATAATCCTTGCAGAGTGCTTCTCAGTCACAAGCCCCAGGACCAACAGGTATTTTGCTTATAGCAACCAAGAATAACTTTGTCACCCTGTAAAGCTTCTGTGAGAGTAAAATTAGGACCCAATGTCTTCTCATGCTTCACTTGAACATAGATATATTAGAAGGGTTGGAAGCAAGCAACTCTGTTGCTTTAAATCCAGTGTATCCAGAATACCCCAATGACCCAGTCATAGTTAAGCCATGACATCTTTTCTTTAACTGGGAGACAATACTCATTTATGTCTTCTACTGATATCTCAGGAAAATGGTTATTCTGTGCAGATAGACTTTTGCCTCAGAGCTGTAGCCTTTCTTCTTGCTGCTAGTGATGGGGAAGGCTATCCGTCCTCCTGGAGGATGTGGTAACTAATGAAGATGCATTTCAGACCAAGCTCTTCCAGATGACACAGAAGAGGGTGTGGCAGGCACCAGCTATAACCTGCCTTCTTTACGAAATTGGAGTTAATTCTGACTCAGGAATGCAGGAGAGGAACACAGACAATTGTATCAGGGGAAAGTGACACATCAAAGATTTTTGGTTCATACAAGATGCCCTGGGTTTCTGGAATGTTATATGTCTAGCTACATCTCAGAAACATGCAATTGTAATTACTGCAGAAGAAACATGAAAAAGGTAAGCAGTAGTAAGACGAGGTATTGTGTGCCAGAGGAGGCTCAGGTCGGATACTAGAAAAAATTTCTTATCAGAAGCAGTGGTAATGCATTGGAACAGGCTTCCCAGTGAGGCAATAGAATCACCATCCTTAGAGGTGCTCCAGAACCGCGTGGATGTGGTACTGAGGGAGGACATGGTTAATAGACACGGTGGGGATGGGTTGACCCTAGTTGATCTTAGAGGTCTTTTCCAACCTTGATGATTCTATGAACCTATGATTGTACATCATCTACGAGGATGGTCAATGGGTATATTGTAAAGTATGAGGTAAAAGTACGTGGTGGAACTCCAGAAATGGGGAAGGGTACTCTGGATCCTTGGAACTGCAAACTGTGTCACCACGTAGACTTAAGTCAACACTAAGTATGGGATTAATCTCAGTAGAATTTTCCTAAAAAAACCAATGCAGCATGAACTACATCTTTCTTCCTACACATCTTATTAACTTGTTCACTGATGGGCCAAGCCATCTTTAGAGATGTTCATCTCTCCCCACAGGTGAGAAAATGGAGAGAACTGAGAAAGACATCCTGTTCTTTGTGGACAGCTGAAATTAGCTGGATGATACCTGAACTGTAAAGTTTAAGGAGGAAATATAACTTCTCTGGGCTCCGCTAGAAAGCACTGAGGTGAGAAAAAGAAAGACAGAAAGTCTTTATGTGACTCTTGGGTACCAAAGCCACTAGTGGAGTACACTGGAAGCACTCCTTACTGGACTCAGGTGCAGATCAGCACTGAGGTACCTCTGTCATTTTAGAAGAGAATTTTAGCTGTGAATTTTAGAAGTTCTGTGAAGCTTCTGAAGATTCCATGGGTGTCCCAGTCTTCTGGCTTACATGGTCCACGAAGAGTGAAGAGGAGTTGTCTTGAGTTGCATATAAAATACATAGTATAATTAATGTATACAAGTAACAAAACTTTTTTTCTATATAGATATTTTATTGATACATTAAGAAGGGTGAGGGGGGATGGGGTGTTAACCAAAAGATAAAACTAAGAGGAATGAGCTGCACATTCATTACACACATTCAGCGCAGGGGCACAAAAAGGAACACTAGAGCTGTTTGCTACAACTTAGACTGCACACTGGACACAATGTCACGTAAGGATTAATGAGTAGCTGGTCTGGCCTCAGGAGTTACTGCAGAAAGAAAAACCCAGAAGTGGCTGAATTTTTTAATTTGTAGTGATCTATTCCCCTGCCTTGACTTTTTCCATAAATACAGACACTGCTGTGGTAAAAGTTCATTACTCATCAAAACTGGAGGTGTGGGGCAGATGCTTATTCAGTTTTCATTTATTATTCATCAATAGTGACAGCATTTCTTTCAGTGTGGGAGGTGGTTCATTTTTTTTCTCAGCAAAGGCCCAAACAATGCTCCCCTTCCAGGTTTGTTCATTTTCTATCAGATAATATATGGATAAAAAACACATTTTCCAGTCAGACTTGGTTCTCGCTCCTGCATCTTGATCTCTGTGATTCATCAACTCGTGCAAGCTTCTCTTTACATTCAAGACAATGTCTACTTTCCACCCTTACAGTTTTTCCTTCCTCTCATTTTTCCTGTAACACCCAACAGGTCCTTCATTGCCACTTCAAAGATCACCTCGTCCAACCATCAACCCATCCCCCCACTCAGTATGGGGGACTTGACCTTGCAAGATTTTTTTTCTTCAATTTTCTAAGCTACCCTGCAACCACCATTCCAGAAGGGGTGGATCACCTGGGGAACTGCTGACATATTTGCCAGACCCTTGTAGGGATACTAGATACTATTTTAGACACCTTAGATTATCAGGCATTTCTCATGATATCACTATCCTAGTCAAAAGATATCACTCTCCTAGTCGAAAGATATATGCATTTCAGGATGTACAGATGGGAACTGTACTAATCCATTTCAGAGCTTCATTATGTGCTGGTTCATTCTAGTGACTGTATTACTGCAACAATTGCATAAGAAATATGACATTCACAACCAAATATAACTAAATTACTACTGACACCAAGTACAGAATTCATTAGCAAGTGATGAAAACAATGGCGCTATTTTGACCAGTTGGCACCCATCCACATGAAGCAGAAAATGGGCTTATAAATGTGCTTACTACACTGAACCTAGCTCCAGAATCAGGAGAGATTCTGCTAGAGGTATCCTTCTTTCCTTTTATTTTGTTGCACTCTCTAGCTTGGAAATGTAAGGGTAGCTCAATGTTTAAGAGTAGGAGCACTGTTTGCATTCCTCCTCACTTACTGAGGTCTTGAAATGCCTCTACAGAGCAGTCTCTACTCTCAAAGCCACTGAATATATTTAATTCCAGCAAGACACCTCTTCTCTCTAATCAAAACTGAAAGACTGGCTTCAGAAAACAAATGGGATATTATTATGGTATAATGGGGGGTTATATCCATATTGCTAGGTCTGAAAGACATTGCAACAAACAAACAAGGTTAAGAAAAAGAAAAAAAACAGTCTGTCCTAAATGGTTAATGATCCTCAGCAAGCAATCTTTCTAAAGATGGAAAGATTTCTTTTCCAGTCTGACAACTGATCTATAATCTTGTTCTACTTGATTAGTGTCCTCATCCCCTCCCATCTCTGCCTTGCAGGGTTTCTAGGAAACTTCATGGAAGCAACAAATTTTCTCCCTTACTGCCACACCCCAATGCAATCTTTCCAAAACAGAGTTTAGCCATTCTTGTGCAGACTCCAAATGCCTTCCAGGATCAAAGCTGGAATTTCTAAAGGGAGTCAAGATCACAGACTACATACATCCTCAGCTAACATCCAGGAGCAGGAGGGACAGATGGACAGCATGTGGACACATAAGACAGCTTGGGAACCCCCAGTCTGTCTTCTGAGTATCATTCAAAACAGCTTTGATGTTGCCATAGCTTGTCCTAGCTGTTGCTGCTCATTCATCAGTTATTTCCAATTCTAACCCACTCATGACAGGAGTCACTTATAGATACTTTTATTAAACCTTCTGACCTTTTGCATTGCTCTCTGAAGGAAACATGGGCGTGTAGGACTCACTGTAGTGTAACTGCAACCCATGAAATATCTTTCTATGTAAAGATGATTATTCTCCAGTACAGTGACGTGGCTTCACAATGACAGAATGTAAGTGAAGTAGAGCAGATTAGAGAAATAGAAAGTCCTATGTAAGTGTAGGAGAGGATTTTGCACATGGTAAGTTTAAAAATATTTTTTTTATGTTTGAAACAGTGCAGTGTAATGATCATACATACTTAGGAAGATCATCTTCTTCCTAAATGGGTCTGTGTCAACTTCACTGAATTCATCCTGCTTCTGGGGGAGGGAATTAGCTTTTGTTGTTGAGTTTACTGTTTCTCTCTCATTCAGCATTGCAATGGTTTCGTGTGTTCGTATGTCTGCCTTGTTCCAGAGAAGTTGCTATTAAAAAGCAATGGAAGGCCCATTTTGTTCTAAATCCTCCTATTAGATAGGTCTCATAGTGGTAAAGAGACACTGTTGGGATTGCCCAGTTCTGGTGACAAGGACTGAAAGGGTAAAAAAGCAACCAGAGTGCATGTCAGACTGGTATGGGAAGCGAACACTGTGACATTCAAACTGGAACATCTATGTCACAGAAGCTTAGATAAATATTCTAGATTAGGGCAAAGATTTGCAGAATGCAACAAGAAAATTAATCAAAACTGACATTTTCTGGTGTGATTGAATTGCAATGGAGGCAAGGGCTGCTGCCAGCAGTAGAGTCATACCCAGACCAAAGGTGTGTGTGCAGTGGATTTCAACAGCTCCCAAATCTGCAAGACTGAAGAGTGTGTCAGGGGAAAGAACTGCCTTGTATGTGTCCTGTTTCTCATATTCTTCCTATCCATCACAGGTTAATATTGAAGATAGGATCCTGTGCCAGACAGGTCTTTGTTTGAACAGTTTCAACACAGCAGTTATCTTAATTATCAGATTCATCGGCTGTCCCAGAAGAGGGCTCATTGCAATGGGCTTAGAAAGTATCACGTCTGTGATTAAAGGAGAGGCATGGAATAAAGTTTCAAGACGTCCTACGTTGCGACTCAGTAGTATGTAAAATCAGTCATAGAGCTTTCCATGACTTCTCCCTGGCATCATTTCAGTGGGCAAAGCCTTTCTGCAATTTTTTAACTTAATCTGCAGCTGCGGCCTATCCTGCTCCAACACAGAGGTTCTCAGACTGCAGCCCACGAAGCACGTGGGACTCGTTGCCAACAGCAGCTGCCTGCTTGCATGGTTCTGGCTTCTTCTTTTTGTTTCCAGCAGCTACAGATGAGTTAGAAATAGTTACAAATGCATTTAAGTGCTCTCGTAATGGTACTTTTCCATACAAGCAATTACTATCATTGGCACAGGGATGGAACATATCTCAGTAAACAGGGAAGGCACTAGCTATACATTTGTGGATTTTAGTGCTGATGATCCATCAAAGTTCTATATTTAAAAAGAAAAAAAAAGCCAATAAATCTCAGTATTAATGCAAATAATCTCTTATTTTAAAGACCTCATAATTAGCTGGCAGTTCTTAATCTTTTCAGGTCACTGACTCCTATCAGTGAGAATACCCTCTGGGTTTCTGGATGTCAGACAAAACTAATAAAGGCTCTAGGTTCATTAATTCTCATATTAATAGTGTTCTTAATTTGTTGTATTCTTTTCACAACTAGTATTTGGCTTTCAAAGATTGAAGGACAATATTTGCCTTTAAGGCATGCTCTCCCACAAACAAATAAATAAATAAATACATAAATAGAAGCCAGTAACTGTATGATTTCTAAATCAGTTTCCTTTAGTTAAAAGGATAACAAAAGATAAATGATTTTTCTTTCTGCAAATGTCACAGAATCAAGAAAGAGATCTTAGAGGCAAACTGCATCCTCTTTTTCTCACACGTGACTACTGAAACTGTGCGTTTTGCTCCTAGCTGTGCATATCCATGAGTCTGAATGCAAATCTTTCACTTCAAAGGTCTTCTCTTGCCTCGCTGTCAACATACCTGTACTTGGACTAACTTCATCTGAGAGATGTTAAGCACCACCTGAAGAGCAGCTTGTTCAGAGACACAAATGCACTCTAAAATCCTTTCTATCCTGAATTCTCTTTGCCCTAAATCCAGATTCCCTTGAAAGGACGAGGACAATCTTACAGCCTATATCATCTGTCAGGAAGAGAATGGTCTTTCTGTGTAAGTATGACCATACAACCTGTAGCACCAACAAATCTCTGTGCAGAGCAAGGATTGCTGTGATGTAGGAATATCACAGTCACTCCAGCTCCTCTGGCTCTTCTTCCTTCATGCTGAGGAGGCAAGCTACAGAAATGAGAGGAAACTCAGCAGGTCTGAGTACTGGATCCACATTACTGAATAACTGCCATCTAGCACAGGGGAATATAGCTAGATTAGGATGAAAGAGTAATGAATTTGAATATTATTTAATGTTGCTGAGAACAAACTGTCAACAGACGATATAGACAATTGATGATTTCAAGACAGAGAAAGAACAATCATGTTCCAAATGTCACTTTTCAGCAAACAGATTATAGAGTAACTGGATTTCATCACTGGAAAAACAAAACAAAACAAAACAAAATGGTAAGCTGATTTATTCTCTGTTGGTACTGGTCTTCCTGCTGACCTTTACAAATAGAGGTAAAATCTTTTCTTCAGGACAATCAGTGGACCTTTGCTGAGCACTGAACAGAGGCAGTCTGTCACAGAATGGAGTTAGCAAAACTCTCCTCAAGGCCATGTCTCACTGCCAAATCTGAGTGTGTGGAGCACTGAAAAAAGTTGTTACAGATGTTCCTCAGAAATAAACATTGCCACAAAAAGAGGATAAGAACTTCTTCCTCTCACACAAGCCCCAAACCAGTCAGTGCAGTCTACAATTAAACCTCCAAGGGCACCAACTGGTGTAGCTCTCCAGCCTTAGACTGCTGGAAAAGATTGGAGAACCCTAGATGTTGATCATAATGCAGGCTTGCCAAAGGACTACTATTTAACATGGAGCAGCATCCTCAGCACAGCCCAGATGGCTCTTTGAAGAGCTTTTATTATGCTTTGTTCCACTGCAACAACAGCTCTCAATGGCATTTTGTTTTGTTTTGTTTTGTTGTCAGGCTCTGGAGAGCAGGAAGCACATGTTTCTGCTGTGTTCCTCATATATACAGTTCAACTACCATCCTGTCTCCATCTTGTTCCCTGTGCAATGTGCTATACACACTATTAACAGATGGCTATTGCAGGATCAGAGAGAAATAGCTCCAGAGTTCATCAGCCCTAAGGGACTGCAAATGGTCCCAGCAGGAAAATGTCAATTGAGACTTATTTTCCTGGTGTGGTCAGACTCTTTTCAGCCTACAAGTGAAGTGCAGTCTCAGCAAATCACAGATGCACAATCTCATCACAGCAGGGGCTGTTCTGATTTTATTCGAAATCTGGATTTGTATCACTGTGGTTACAAGAAGCAGCATCAGGCTATGGTGGCAGTTTTGAACACACAGACAAGCAAACAAATCAGGCAATGTTTTAATGTGCATACCCCGGTGGCTTTCTGCTCTGCTCCACTGGAATTCCTTGGTAAATTTAAAAATAGGCTCCTACCACTACCCACAGAGGGATGGAAAATCTTTGTATTTATCACAGAATCGTGTAATTGTTGGAGTTAGAAGGGACCCTCTGAGGTCATCTGGTCCAACTCCCCTGCAATGACCAGAGGCATCTACAGCCCAAGCAGGGCGCTCAGAGCTCCTCCAGCCTGAACTAGAATGTCTACAGGGACAGAGACACATCTCTGAGGCATCTACCACATTTATTGTTATCCAAAGTAGCATTCAACTGAGTAAAATCTTACAAATATTCCAACTGCCAGTAGGAACCTCTGGTTCCTGCATGAACACACATTTGCTAGATTTGTACCGGGGAATCACCTGTGATCTAACTTTTACAAATATTTGAGCCTGTTAATAATTCAGAAGTTAATTCTGAAGTCAGATTTTGCCCCTTTGCTGGGTCAAAAGTACAGGATGAGAGAAAGAGAAGATGATAACCTAGAATTATTTAGGGCCACATTTGAACTTTGAGCCACTATCTGAGCAATATTAATGTGAGCTATAAATCTCTCTCTCTAGTATGTGTTGCAGGTAGTTTATAGAGTGGTCTACAGCATTTTGCTTTACCACTTGTTTGCATATCTGTCAGTCCTTGATGCATTTATCATATTCTCATACCCCAGTTTCATAAACAGGAAAATTAGGGAGAACAAGAGGAATAAGAAAGTTCCTAGCAAAATAGGGGATCTCCTCAGGCAGACAGTACAAAGTAAATGCCATACATGCCATGTATGATCATTTGTTCTTCATGTTGAGTAATATTTAAAAATATATTCAGAACTAAAACAATTTGACTTACTGAACAGGGACCGCAGGCATTGCAGGCCCAGTTGAAAAGTCTTCTGGCCATTCTGAAAACCTTTCTCACCCTTTTAATCTTGTTCAAGCCAGGGACTTTTAAAATCAGTGCATGGATTTGAAAAAAAAGTATTGCATCTATTTTCATACTATGCCTTGTTCAGTAGTGTCTGATGGTTCCAGTAAATGTAAAACCAGACACATACAAATATATTGTTACTCATGATTTCTTTTTTGTGTATAAATAATTAATTAAATAAATAGTTTAACATGTTGCCCCAAATCCAATTTGATAATGGTTTTTTTACAAAAATGTGATTAGATACAACTCTATTATTTAACTAGCACTGCTGACCATGCTGCATGAGATGTATGGAGTTAAACTGAAGAATCTCCAGAATGATCAAATCTAGATACCCACAGGACCTCTACAAATAAGAATACTGACATATCTGAAAAATATCCAGCTTTACAAGAAAAAGAGCAAAATCAAAAATACCAATAATGATTGTCATTTCTTCTTTGAGCCCACTGATGTATTACAGGAACCGAAGAGCAAGTTCTACAAATTAAAACTACGAAAATTGTGTGATATTGATGACATATCAAATGAGCTTTCAAAACATGGATCTGAATAAACACGGGTTCTATTTATTTGTTCCCTTCAGACGTGACGTGTTTCAGAAAAACAGTGTAACTTACTAATTTGCTCAATATATGCAAGCAGAGATACTCTCTAGCAAAGCAACTGCAGAGATGTTTTTATTAATAGGTACATGAGTAGCCTATCTTGTCCTCTTCCTACAAAAACCTGTTCCCCTAGACTATTACTCAAAGAGAGAATGAAACCATCTGTGGCCACTAACAACATAATTAATAAAAGCCAAATTAATTTTCTTCCTGAAGAGTGAACCGTGGACAACTTCTACACCTTACAGATAAGTAAAAAGTGTTAACTTCCTCCCACTCCCATCAAGATGAAAAAGTAATTTCTTCTTCACGAACTTTTGTAACTAGACTCCATATGGTCCTTACTTTAACTAGAAAATCAAACTAGAGTGTAGAGCTGGGGCCATGTTTGAATTCAGTAGTAGACAAAACAAGATAAAAAAGGAAGAGTAAAAGCTTGTATGAAATTTAAGGTAACATGTAATTTCAACTCAAATTACTTCTTATCTGGCTATGAAAATTTGCAAGATATCCTTGAACAGTTATTTTCTTAAAACCAAAATCTCTGTCATTTGCTGTCATGTATAATCACCCCCCCTTGTGTCCAAGTTGTCTGGATGAAAACCAGGATAACATAGCTCTAGTTTAGAAAGATGACCAGGTTTCTGCCCATGTGGTTTTTGGAGGAAAACAATTTGTGTATTCTTAAGTCCTCAGTGAAAACATCAGGAAGTTACTAGCATTAAATTGCTAGAATATTTGCACTTTTCAACAGAAAAATTCAGTCTTCTGAGATACTGAACACGTGGAAGGATTTTTTCAGGCATTTATGCCAAGGAGAGCAGCATATATTTTATTTTTTGCAAAGCTTCAGGGTGGGACCTTCTGCAGAGTCATAGTGAGTTGACACTAAACATACCCTAGACAACACTGTACTTCACATTTCTCTACTAGCCTTAGTTTTTAACTTTCTAAAGCCACATTTAAAGTCTCACAGCAATTGATCTTTGAGAATCATTGGAGTGGAGTAACAAGGGTTACAGTCAAATGACACTGTCTGCTTCCACAACAGAATTGCAGAGTGGGTCAGAGTATCAACAATTTTGAAAAATGTTCAGTATGCCCAGGCAACAGGTAAAAATGTGAGCATGTGGGAAGAGCCCATTAAACACTCTAAAAGACTGTTGGATGCAACAGATCCCCATGCGGACCTATAACATTAGTAGACCTCTGTGTGCCATAATATACAAATGTAAGGCACACACTTGCCAAAAAGACTCAGTGGTCATAAACTACAGGTAGAAAATGAGAGACATAGGGCATAGCTAGAACCCAAAGGAAGGAAGCCATATAAATTGCAGAGAGAGAGAAAAAAAA
>VXAB01001452.1:682629-716046 GCA_013399175.1 Odontophorus gujanensis | reverse complement strand
CTGCTCACACCTCACACAGGAGAGCTGCTTGCCACACTCCTCCAGCAGTTGTACTCCCTGCAACCAGAGACCTGTGTAGCCACCTTCCTAGGCAGACCTTCTGCCTGGGTTGCCACAGCCTTTTTATGGCAAGTCCTCTGTCTAGTAGAGACCATGGCACAAAAAATAAAAGAACAAAAATAAATTCTAATTCAAACAGACAATAGATAATATGAGCCTTACAGTTTGTTTTCCTTGCATGTCCTTTCCCTCTCCTTTTATACTTCTGAGAAACAAAGGTACTGACAACAACCAATCTCAAGAGCGGGTACAACAACTGTGAAAATGCAAAATGCCAACCTGCCCAATCCAGTAATTTAATCCTTCCTCTTTTTTATCCCTTCCTTCCTACCAAGTAAGGACAGCAGAACAGAATTGTTACTAAGTTCTCAAAATGATAATGAAAAAGAGGGATGAAATTCTACTTAGATAAAAGTAAAATGATTGGCACTAGGAAAAAGGAGCAGTTTTCTGATTACACATATAATGACAGACTACATATTTATTAGTAATATGCAGGAACTCTACGTGTGAATTACAGCTCTATGTAAATGCCATCTTAGCACAGAATAGCAACTAAAATGAAGTGAGAAATTATTCTGAAAGGGAAAGAAAAACAAACAAACAATCAACAGAAAATAACATGCCACTATAAATTCACATCGTCAATTGGTCACCACTTTTCTAAAACGAGTATTGCAGAACAAAGAAATAAACAGTGGCAACAAAGACAATCAAAGACTTTGGGGAGCAACTAAATGCAATACAAATCTTTGGGGTACAGAATAAAAGACTGAGGGAGAATAGAGTCAATAAAACCTTAAGGTATTATGAAGGGAGAAAAACAATCTTCTGCTCATCTTTTCCGATAAAAACACAATTCAAGTATTAAAATAAACTACTGTGTGTGTTATCAGCAAAGGTTATGGAACTCCTTGAAAAAGATTTGATACATTCGTGAAAGGGAAAAAAATATAACAGAAATACAACAAGCTACAAAAAGCCCACTGACCTGCAGTCCCTGACACGCAGGCAATGAAGCCTGGAGGTCAATCTGGAAAAAGTATCACTGGGTGCTTTCTCTACACTTTTTCTCTAGGGTATCAACTATTTCAACTCATCTTTTAATGGAATCTATGGCTGTTCACACTCTGGCCTACTGGCTGCCCTGGTGTAGAGAAACACAAATTACTTGGAGAAAATCTCTCTAAAAACAAGGAAGCCTAAAGAGGATAAAAGATTGAGACATCTCCTTGGAGCAAAACTACAGAATCATAAATGTTGAAAAAGACCATTAAGATAATCAAGTCCAATCACCAATCCTTCTACTGCCATGCCCCATAAATCACATCCCTAAATAAATCTAATCTTTTTTTCTTCCCATGTGATAAGGTAACAAGGACACACAGTGCCAAACAGTGACAGCAGGAGAAACTTCGCCCTACCATGGCAAATCAGGAATCCAGTAGCCCAGAAGACAGGAAGGGTAAACACAGAGGTGACAGGGCTCATTTGCCTTTCAGGCATGAGTAGCATCTTTTACTGAGAGCTGTATGGAGGAGTTGTACTAAGCTGAACACAGGCATTCAAGAAAATAACCTCATATCACAGATACATAATGCTTCTGGAAGTGAAGAACTTCTAGTGAGAATGACAGGAGTAGTGAGTAACTCAAGTGTTGAGCTGCTGGTGACAGTTTCATCTTCGGTTCCTAAAAGCCTGTGCTACAGAGGTACCTTTCCAATGCCTCCTGCAGTGAAGCAGAACTAGAAGCCAAGACAGATGTTCACAGAATCATAGAATCACCAAGGTTGGAAAAGCCTACAAGACCATCCAGTCCAATCGCCCACATATCACCAATATCTTCCACTAAACCATGCCCCCCAGTACAACATCTAAGCATTTCTTGAGCTCCTGCAGGTTCAGTGACTCCACCACCTCCCTGGACGGCCCGTTCCTGACCACTCTCTCAGAAAAGCATTTCTTAACATACAACCTGAATCTCCCCTGGCACAACTTGAGGCTGTTCCTTCTAGTCCTGTTCCCACTCACATGGTAGAAGAGACCAGCCCTCATATCATCACAACCTCCTTCCATGTAGCTGTGGAGAGGGATAAGGTCACCTCTGAGCCTCTTCAAGCGAGGTTTAAGGTAACAGAGATCAAGACATATCAGAAACAAGGTATACGTAAGACCACATAGATGTATACATGATCCATTTCTTACTCAAGACAACGATTCTTTAATTTGTCTTGTCCACGAAGGTAATGCGTGTGCCATTCTCTCCCCACATCACATTTCAATAACAACATATTCAATCTATTCTTAGTTCATCTCAGATTTACCAGTCCCTTTCAGTTCAACAGTTAAATGTTATAATCAAATATTCACATTGCTTTATTTTCTGCACTTCTTTCCTTCGTTAGTTCCTGCTTTTAAAGGACCTCCAATAGTTCAATCCTTCTACAATGCAGCAATATAACTAAGTCCTATAAACTGCTTTTAATCCACAGCAATCTTGTAAAATTACTGGTAAGAAAACAGCTAATGAGAAAATTCTAAAGAAAGCAAATTTGTTTCAAGAAATCGGATTTTCTTTAAAAACATTTAATTATTTCCCTGCATCATGAAAAGGAACACAAACATTCCTACCAGCAATTAAAAACATGTACTGTCATACAGGCAAACTTCTGAAGCCAGATATTGAGAAAATCTTTTTCTACGGAGGCAACTTTTATTTCCATGTCAAGGATTGAAAAACGTGCTCTTAGAATACGTCAAAATAATGTGATCTGACAGAAAATAGAAACTTTAGCAATAAGTAATCCACTCCACATCTGGATGACCCTTAGGATTGTCTTTAATTTCACACAGAATCCTTAGAGAGCTGGAAGTGACTTCTGAAGGCCACCTAGTCCAACTGTCCTGCAAAGAGCAGGGAATATACTCTAATGTTAATGTAGAAGACGTTACTCTTCCCCTAGCACAAAACTATAGCAAATTTCACATCCCTAATTTGATCCTCTAGTTTATTTATGAAATAGTTGCAAAAGCATATATGATTATTTTCTAAAATTTAATAGCCAGCAACTTTCAACATATAAAATACACTATATTCAAAAGATACACCAGTAAACTACAATCAGTCTAATTTTTCTAGCATGAAAAAGCCATTTTTAAATACTCCCAAAGGAAGGGAAAAAAAGTAAACTATGAAGTCAGCTTGAAATCCTATCAAATCATCCCTTGCTTTCTTTCTTTATTTCTGTTGCATTGTTTACATATAAGTTTCTAATAAGAAAAAAAATATAAGTTAATTTATGCATTGCACAAGCTAATTCCAAATTTGCTGTAAAAAGGGCTGAAGTATAAACGCCAGAAGAATTATTAAAAATATATATATTCCATCCACTGCTTTTTATTTACCTTAAGTTATCCTGAGGGACAGCACGTCACATTAAAACTTTCCAAGAGTTGTAATGCCAGAAACTGTTAACCTATTTCATTTATATCATTCCATTGCAAAAACTTCTTCAGCTTCCCCTAGAATTTCATCGTGATTTTGCAATATTAATCCTTCCATAATTTTTAATTTCCTTCTTGTATGAGAGGTGTATATGAATTGGGAACATTGCCAGGCAGCTGGCACCACATACAGAAACTCCTGATCAAGGATTAGTAAGCACTGTACAATCCAGTGAGAAAATTCAGTTATGTATAATTCCAAATTATACATTATTGCAAATAGGTGTGTAAAGTAAACTGAAAATTATCAGCTACATATAAATCTTAGCTATGTAAACTTGGCATCAACACATCTCAACAAAGAGCACATTTAATCAAACCTATAAATCAATCAGATCTATAAACGTATGCAAAAGTCAAACCATGATGTTACACAGTGTATTACTANTTTTTTTTTTTTTTTGCAAATAGGTGTGTAAAGTAAACTGAAAATTATCAGCTACATATAAATCTTAGCTATGTAAACTTGGCATCAACACATCTCAACAAAGAGCACATTTAATCAAACCTATAAATCAATCAGATCTATAAACGTATGCAAAAGTCAAACCATGATGTTACACAGTGTATTACTAAACTGTACAAAACAATAATCACAGAAACCTCTGTCTACTTCTATGTAGCAGAAGCTACAGAAACTGAGGTTTGAAATCTAGAACTACATGCAGTAATTTAAGGTAAAACTTAACTTCAAATATTCTAACTTCTTAGTAAGTATATTGGTCAGCCTTTCCCTGAGCTATCAAAGAAATATGCACGCATATACAATTTTAAAGTGAGTTAAGATTTCAACCTTTCTTCCCCCTATCAAAATACTAATAAAAATGATAATTACTAAGACAGAAAGATCAAATTCTTATTGAAAGTGACTTTTCAGTGGCAATTCAAGAGTGTGAGTTTAAAAAAATCAAGCAATGCTACTGCAATAAATATCTCACTTTATTGGACATCGTTATTTGGGTAGGCTGGCTTAATTTATGATGTGGACTAGCATTTCTCCTCATTTCTACTTATCTCAGAGAATATGTATTCTCTGAGGCAATATGTGTATTGTCCCAGAGAATATGATGACCTAAAGGGGACAAACCCTCAGCATTCACCTTTACTTCTATAGTTATGGTGTCATCTTTTGTAATTTCTATACAGTTCTCTTAGGAATGGGCGATTCAAATTTATCTCCTTCATTAACATGTTTGATGCTACATCTTTCACTTAGAAGCACAGAACTTAACAACTCATGGCTGAGAAGAAAGCATGAAATCAGCAAGATTATTTTGTTGAATTAATTTTGATCCTGTCATCAGTAGCACAAGTGCTTAAGGGGAAAAAATGACTGCTTGTCATATGTTCTTGGTACAATCACTGTCCTAATCATCACTGATGCGTCTTACTTTCATTAAAACTTATCTATTCATCATCCACAGCTCCAATCTCTCAGTTCCTTAAGATAACCCATTCCATTTTACCAGCAAGTAACAGAAGAACAAAGAAGCAGTTCAGTTTATCCTGGTTGGTAATGTCATACCCTATAAGAACCCTACTAATTCCACTGAAATAAACTTAATGTAGATACGCTGCTTTTAGAATGAGCTTTGTCAACCTTACTCTCTGAAAATCTTTTACACTGTCCTGTTTGAATCACAAAAATGGTCTCCTTTATCACTTCAGCTCCCTACGGCTAAGATTTCTCCTCATCATATCCTCATCTTGTCCTTTATCAACTGCCCAAGTACAAATGCATCTCACAAAGCATGCCATCTCAAAGTACCACAGCATAATTTTATACTGTTATTGCAAACTACAGCTTAAAATTACAATGGAAAATGAATGGAAGTCTACAGTTAGATACTAAATATTTAATTTTTCTTCTTGTGAGATAATATGAATACATTTCTATGACTGGAAGTCTGCTGCTTTTAGTAATCATTCCCTTTTTTTTTTTTTAATGTATTCGTACTGCCCTCTGCCCTTATATTTAAGGCACACACAGAGGAAAAAAAAAGATTTAATTTAAAATTAATTTGGAATCTCAAGTTTTTACTTCCAAGAGAAGGAAAACTGATGTACAGCTCTTCTGGAAATTAAAAAGATCCATTTGTCAAGTTGCTCTTAATCTCCACATTCACCACAGAAGATAATATACAGATAAACTTTATTAAGAGTTGAAAATATATATATCTCTTCTAGTATAAGAGACAACTTGACATTTTTGTTTCCTTCATTATTAAATAGGAAGGAGAACTAATTCCATTTACCAAGCATTTTTACGCAGCTCCTCAAATACCAATTACTGAAGTGTTTGCAGATCCATAAATAATTAAATAAATAGAAATTGCATATAACAGTTTTAAAATTTCAAATCCCTTTGCATCAGAAATCCCTTATGATTTTTGGTCAAGAAAAAAAACAACAAAAAAAGATGCTAAGGTAAATTCAGTCGTGATGCAATGATGTTGTTCAGCTGGTTCCATGCCTTACCTGCCTTTCTCATTCACGCCCAGCTACCCTGTCTGATGGGTTTCCAGGCAGAGCTGACAGCACCAGAGTACATTACTAAACCCATCTCTTCCAGGGATTGGACTAATTCAAACTTCTCAAATCACACAATTCAAACTGCAATAAGATTTGTCACACAGAATGCTTTTGTGTAGCAGAGAGAAAGCTTAACATTACACACTGCTGATCCAACAGAACGCTGTAGCATCTAAATACACAGAAGCCTGAATCCAACAAATCTGAATCATGGAGGTTGTTTACAAGTCTATTATGGGTTTGCCATGCATTTCCCTAAAAATTTTCATTTCCTACTATGTGCTGTTAGACGTGAAGGTTGGTTACATACATAAATTCCAATTATTGGCAGTGTTAGACAATCAGTTCATAAAAATTACCTTTAAACCCAATATTTGCATATTTCCTGGTCTGTCTACCCTCCTCAAGATCATGGTATGTATTCTAGACACAAAAATAACAGAATTGTAAAGATTGGAAGGGACCCCCTGGAGGACACCAAGTCCAACCTTCCTGCTAAAGCACATTCCGTACAGCAGGTCACACAGGTAGGCATCCAGTAAAATCTTGAATATGTCCAGAAGAAGACTTCACAACCTCTCTGAGAAGCTTGTTTCAGTGCGCTATCATTCTGACAGCAAAAAAGTTCTTCCTTGCATTAGTATGGAACTTCCTTTGTTCCAGTTTCTATCCACTGCCCCTTGTTCTACTGTAACCAAGAAGAGTCTGCCCCAATTGACTCAACTTGTGCACTTTTGATATTTATAAACAGTGATGAGCCTCTCAGCCTTGTCTTCTTCAAACTGAAGACTCCCAGGTCTCCAAACCTTTCCTCATATGGGAGATGCTCCAGACCCTTAATCATTTTTATTGTCCTCCACTGGACTCCTTCTAGAAGACCCTTGTACTTTTAGAACAGGGAGCCCAGAACTGGACATTGGCCCTCTTGGCCACAGACGCACACAGCTGGCCATGAGGACATCCAGATCCTTCTCTGCAGAGCTCCTTTCTAGCAGCTCAGCCCTCAAACACTGGGGGCATGCAGTTATCCCTCTCTCCATTGCAGAACTCTACAATTGCTCTTGTTGAGCCTCTTCAAGCACTCCTCCGCTCAACTCTCAGCCTGTCCAGGTTTCATTGAAGGGCAACACAGCCTTCTGTTGTGTCAGCCACTCCTCCAGCATTGTATCACTGAAGATGATACAGTTATTTGAAGAAATGCAGGTTTCCTCATTTTAACCTAGGATCTAATTTGGTCATCATTTGTACCACTTACAAGGTCATCAAAACTACAGAATTTGAATGTGTCTTCTGCTCAAATACAGTAATCGAACAGCACCATCATGCCCTTGGACATAAAATTATTTCAGCTCAATGCAATACTAAAACTGCAAACTAACTGACCTGGGTTGAATTTCCAAATGCAGTTGACTGGCAAATCCAGTTTCACTGAAGATGCATTGAGTTACATTCCGTAACTCAAATTACTGAAATCTACTGTTTAAGACAAAATCACCATTTACTCAACTCATTTAAATTCTTACGCTTCCCTTAATGTGTAAAAAAGAAAAGTAGAAATCACATTTCTGAAAAAGAAATTCAACCTTCTGGAGGAAAACAACATTTTCTACCTTTACGTAGATCTAAGAAAGTATCATTAAATCATTATGGTGTGAATTACATTGATAGGAACTATGCTGTTTTGTTACATTAACATACGACTGCAGTGGGGTCAGTCACGCAGTGTACTAATAATGTTACAATCAGCTTATTTCATAAATATATTTACCCAACCTATGGTATCTTCTGCCATTTCAGGCCCATTGTGCATCATCCCATCTGGAAGATGGGCAGTGCTATCTCACAGTTGGTTGACCACATCTTGCCCCTTGACTCTCATCCGGAAATCTGTTTTGCCTTACGGTTCTGTCACAGCATGAAACAGCATGAACCTACAAAGAATAACTGAAAACGTCATACTTCAAGATGAACGTATTACCTTACTAGTTTCACCATGACGGAAAATAAAATTTAAAACAGTTACAATTGATTGATGACTACGTTTGCCACGGTGGAATGCACTGGGTGTAGAACAATACACTTGCCTTCAGGCTGGTGCCATAGCCTGATATTCTCTTCTTGTTCTATTTCTTGGGTAGCAATTTGGCAGGTATTCAGATATCTTACACGTTATAAAAAGCTCAAAAAAAAGAAAAGAATGCAAGTAAAATATATTCAAATCCTCCAGTGGGTAATGAAAAGCAGTTAAAATATCCAACAAACTCCAAACAGGCTAAATGGAAGCCACACTGATTTCCGACATTTTCATGAAAGGCCTTGGGATGGAAGAGAGCTAAGCTTCATTAAATAATAATAAGAACAAACCATGATTTTATATAGATGTATATGATTTATATATTCTAATATATTCAAATTTATATATATATTCATAAATATTCATATGTGCCTGTATATACATATATATCAGACTCCACTGCTTCAAACATCTTCAGGTTTATCTTCTGCTGTGTAAATGCAACAGAAGTTAAACAGTTATTTTCTGCTACTGCAGCAAATAACATCACTTTTTTTTTTTCCAACATTCTTTGCCATTTTGGTCTCCACCTGTCTCTTTTGCTAACTTTGGATTTTTAAAGCCTCAGGTGTCAAGGAAATATCTAAGCAAGGTTTCAGAAGGAAAGAAATTCAGTGCTTCTCACAGACGTGCATGTGCTTAGCAAAGTGTTATAACGGCATTTAGCACGTAACACAAAAGAAGCAATCATAAGAAATAAGGACCACACAGAAGAAAATCTCATACCCAAGAATACAGAGCAGCAAACTATCATTTTCCACACTGGACTACACAAGCAGTTACAAATTCTAAAGTGAGTATGCTAAAAGGTCTGCTATGCAATAAAAGAAAAAACATACGATTTTACAAGCCCAATATTATGTTTTCTTTCACATAATCTTGGAAAAGGCCAGATCTGACTGCATACATTGTGTTTGACCTGTCAGGAACATTTCTTTCACAGCCATACCTCCACAATAACACATAAAATTGAATTTTATCAATAATACCAATATCAGGTATCCCCTCTTAGCTGTGTAGTACTTATTTATAAATCTTCCAGGGACCATCACTAGTGAAGCATCCATACTATAGATTAAACCAATGAGCTCGGTTGCTTGAAGACCTCAGTGACGAAGTTCACTAAGCTGTTCTAATCAACACAGAATCTCATGTTAACGGCAGAGACTCGCTAGAAAGTAACTTCAGTTTTCTATGGCTTAACTCCCAGTGCTCAAACTCTTCAGCCAAGAACAGAAGCTCACTCCACTGGCAGAAGGTGACTGCAACTAAAAGCCAAACTACTCGCAAATAGAAGTCAGATAATTTCTGCTTTCTCTAGCTGCACTCCACAGTACCTGCTTGCCAGGTGTGTCTCAGAGCATGATCCCTCATCCTCACAGAATGGCCTGGTCTGGAAGGGACCTTAAAGCACATATAGTTCCAAGCCCATACCATGGGCAGGGTTGTCACCCACCAGATCAGGCTGCCCAGGACCTCAACCAACAAGTTCCTCAATACCTGCAGGAATGAGGCATTCAAAAATTTTCTAGGTAGTCTGTGTTTGTACCTCACCATCCTCTAAGTGATAAGTTTCTAATATCTAATCTAAACTTCCCCTTTTAGTTCAAAACTATTCCCCTTTGTCCTATCACTATCAGACCACATTAAAACTCAGTCTCCCTCATGCTTACAAGCTCCCTGTAAGTACTGGAAGGCTGCAATAAGGTCTCTCTGGAGTTTTCTCCAAGCTGAAGAACCCCAGCTCTCTCAACCCTTCTTCATAGCAGTGCTCCAGCCTTGGAAGCATTCTGAGAGCAAGCTCTTGTACACATAACTATGCCTATTTGCATATGTCAGATATTTTGAGGTGTAAGCAACAAAGAACTGGATTAGAAGTGACAAAATTCAGCTTTAAATTCACCCTCTGCTTTTGACTTTTCTACTAGTTTCAAGATGTTCCTTCATCTGCATCATTCTTTTTGCTAGCAATAAACAAACGTGGCATTTACTCCAGTTCAAAGTATTAAAAAAGTAACTGTATGAGAATGAGCTGACAAAAGTTTTGACAGCAGAGCAACACTAGGTACATCTGTAGTGTATTACACAAGAAAACATTATTTAAATTCAGAAGGAAATGGTGATGTATTGAAGGTGTATTTGCTACTTGCTTGAAGTGATAAGCATCTCATTCACCTAAAAGCTAAAGGAGGACTCTTGTTACAATCACCTCCAATGATAGTTCAGATGTTCTAAACATCTAAAACTTTGTATCACTTCACTTGTCTAATACTTATAATTTTCTTAACAATCAAATCTTGTGGCAAATATTTTCCTGATAACAGTCAGGAAAATCAATATGAAAATAACAAATTTGGAAGCTCTACTTCTGGGATACCTTTATTCTACCCCACCTACTGCACTTGTCTTTTTAATAAATGACTGATTTACTCACAATAACTCAAACAACACATACAACTTAGCAAGCTTCCAAGCCATGCCATATACTAGCTTCTCAGTAGAGACATTAATATCTTGGAAAAAATCAAACTAAACAAACAAACAAACCAACAAAAAAAAAGACTACTTGCATGGTATAAAGGTTTCAAAGACTAACCTGATTAACTGGATTTTTTCAGACTTTTTAATCACGACTAACCTAAGACTCAAGTGTTAAGTTATACTTTATCATTACTGAAAGAACTTTGGATTTATTTCACTTATTTTTAGAATATACTTGCTGGTGTTGCACTCAATCCACCACATTTAAGGTGTAACTACAACGCTGAATACTACACATTAAGATAGCATTCATTGCCAATTTGGCAGTTCAGAATTGTGTGTGTGTCAGATACAAATGAACCTTAGAAGATATGTAATTTTTTTTTTTTCCTTACAGCCTATGATATAGGCCTCCAATCCTCTTTTATTGAAACCTTCAGTAATTTTCTCTATTGGCTTCAATAGAGGAAAAGATTAAAGTTCCTATTATGCAAGATTGATGATGACTACATGGCACCTAAAGCACAGAAAATTCAGAAGTGTGATTCCCTTTTTATTCCTTTCGAACATGACCTTTTGGGGAGCAAGGAGGGAGGCTGTTTTCCATCTCCTTCCTATTGCACGCACATTGTGTTCCTTTATTAACATTTGGAGAATATTTTTAGACAAATTGTACCAATTTTTTCTTCTTCTAGTGGTTCTCCTAAAAAAAAGTGTTAAAAATACCTTTTCTCAAAAGTTCAGTTTTTAAAAGATATTTTACCTTCTGATAACAGTTTTTTTTATAATAATGTTGCATTGTACTTGAAGTATACACTGACCTTCAGGTTATATTCTTGTTATATTAAGCAGACAAATAGTGATTTGCATCTGTCTGTTTTTACTATGGATGTTTGATAGTATGTGATATACACAGCATAACTGAATTATGGATCTCACTTAACACTCATTTACTGTGAAGGAATTCTTATTTACACCATCAAGCCTACAAGAGCAATAATAGTCATTAAAATGTGCCAGTTCTTTGTTTACTAACTAGTCTAGGAAGCTTATAAAGTTTTAAGATTCAACTCAGGGAAAACAAGAGAACTGTTTACAAAGAAATACTGAGAACACTTGACCTAGATCCATTCACTGTAAAAGCCAGGGAATCATCAGCTGAGCTTGAGGAGTGACCTGGACCTCAGAACTGACTCCTTGAGTTGGGTCAACATCATTTTTATTATTCCTATCTTTGGGCAGGCAGATACAAAAACACCTGGTATAATGCTAATGTTTAATACGGCCTGTTTATTCTATTGTGGACAGCCAATTTGTGAACAGAATGAATAAAACAGAAAGAACAGCACTATGCTATGCGGTCCAGATTTCTGAACGCTCTCAACTGAAAGGTTTAGTTTTATTTTTCAAACTCTCTCAGCACTTTTTCTGTTCTTAAAAGCCTAATAGCATGTATAACACAAAAACAGCAAAATAAATAAATAAATTCCATAGCAACTATTTCAGAGAATACAGCTCAGCAGCTCATAACAAAACTGATGTATGTGCTTTGAACTGAAATCTTTATAGAGAAATCCATCCCCAGAAATAAAGTGGAAGTATTATATTGGTTGTGAAGAATTTCATATTAGCACAATTAAAACATTAATAATTTTTACGAAAGAATTTCCTATCCTTCAAGAAATAGTGATATCAACTTCCAAAAATCAGAATGCTACAGAATCATTCTTTTAGATAATCAAATATAAAGAATTGAAGTGTGAACCTCGAACATCATGGTACAGGTTCTGACTGTTCTGTGACACAGCATAACCTGAGTCTTAAAATATTTTTAGGCTTATAGAGTTGACAAAATGGATGCTAACATTATAATAAACTTTTTCAAGTGAAAATATCTACTTCAGATATCACAGAATTGTAGGCGTTGGAAGGGACCTCTAGAGATCATCTAGTGCAACCCCCCTGCCAAAGCAGCTCCCAGCCCAGGCTGCACAGGTAGGTGTCCAGGGGGACCTTGAACATCTCCAGAGAAGGAGATCCACCACCTCTCTGTGCAGCTCCAGTGCTCCATCACCGCACTGGGAAGAAGTTCCTTCGCACACTTGTGAGGAACTTCCTATGCTTCAGTTTGTGGCCATTTCCCCTTGTCCTATCACCACACACCACTGAAAAGAGGATGGCCACCCACATATTACGTATTTATAGACATTGATCAGATTCCCTCTGAGTCTTCTTTTCTCAAGGCTGAACAGCCCCAGGTCTCTCAGCCTTTCCTCATAAGAGAGGTATTCCACACCCTTTATCATCTCTGTAGCCCTCTGCTGGATTCCTTCAAGGAGATCCCTGTCTTTTTTGTATATACCTTGCTGTATTTTTCTCTATTACAAAATAAATACATTAGCTTTCTTGACGTAATCGCAATATTCCTTGTCAGGAGAAAATTCCTATCCAACAATAGGAAGCACTGTATCTTTCTACTAGTGTGTTCCCTAACTTAGGGAACATTCCAACCATAATGTTACTTATCAAGAAAAATCCTGTTTGGTTGGTAAACTGCACTGGAGATCTGAAACAGATCACTGTTACTTCTTCACATGCAATTTCCTATTTATTTTACACAGTATACATGTTGTCAAACACTTCATTATAATGAAGTCTCAAGCCATTCTGTGTTGCAAAAGGTAACTTTTTGAAGGGGGGAAGAACTTAAACTGCCCTGGCAATCAAGAACCTCAAAGAACCTCCCTCCAAATGAGCCATGCTGAGCAGAATGAATGTCATATGAAATAGCTGAATGGAAAGATAAAAGGTTTATCTGAAATGCATTTTTTCTTCAAGGCTTTAGGGCTTGGCTCCTGATTAAAGCACTGCACACCAGGATTCAGATTGGCAGCTCTCTCCTATAGCAAGCCATCATTCCAAAGAGGATTGTTGGTCACTCTCTCTGGAGACACAAGGAGCAGACAGTGCCTGATTTCATCCCCACACTTATGCTAACAAGACTTCAAGCAGACTAGAGAACTAGAGAAAGCTGGCTTTGACACTTTCTATAACCAGTGTTCTTAGGAAAGCATCACAGGCAGCAAAACACAGCTGTTCCTCCTTCTTGTTCCCCATGCAGGACAAGCATTCCCCAGTTCTCCCTTTACAACTAAATTCCATGATAGAGTAAATAAAAATACAAAATTCCAATGAGAGCTTCTCTTGAAGACAGTTAAAAGTATATACTAAAAGTATATAAAATACAGTGATTGAGTGGCTCAACCTTCATTAAAGTAATTCTGAGAAATTTCTGGTTTCCAGACACTAAAGAACAGTGCAATTATTTACTTACACAACCATCATTAATAGATGATAATATTAAAATAGGAACATATCAAAGTATCTAATGTGCCAGGAATGAGTGAAGAAACAATTAGTTACACAGTCTTCAGTTAAAACGAAGACAGAAATGTTCTGATAACCTGACTGACCACAAAAACAGTTTGCTGTTTGATCAAGAGCACACAAGTTTTTTTCATATTTCTTAATAGCATTTAACTTTAAAAGCACAGGTAAGCATAGAGAAACGGCTACTCATCACAACCTCTGCCTAATTGTTATGAATTAATTAAAATGGAATGTGTTAAAGACATAACAGGAGTGCACAAAATTGCAAGAGGAAAAAAGAAACAAAAACATCACAGTAGAAATAAGAAAACTAAGAGTTTGCAACATATTTGAGAAGTTTATCTACTTGAAGTCATTAAAAAGAAAAAGAAAATCATCAAGGCAACAAACTATGAAAGCTTCACAAACAGGGAACTCAAGAAGAAGCTCCAAGGTGTCCATCTCCTGTTTTCACTACTGCTTTGCAAGGTAAATAAATAAACACATAGAACCAAAAAATCCACATTTAACTGAAGGTAATAAAGCCCAAAGGCTTTCATTTGTTAATTATCCCTGTTAAAGTGTGTAACACTCTAACGTGATGGACAACACAGCTATGTCAGTGCAGTTGCAATACCCTAGGCTGCAGCAAGGGAGGATATGCTCAGGTGTGGCAGCTATGGACACAGAAACAAAGGAAAGAATCTCCTTACCCTTAGAAAGCCTCAGGTACACAGGGATCTCCAGCAAGATGCCCTTGCCTCCAATGCCAACCCTTAAATGAAGTCTGGGAAGGGGTGGATCCTGGCTCCACCTGTTCTGGTCACTCAGGTGCATTGAGTGCATTGCATGCACCTGAGCTCCCCTGGGTTGGCCCTGCCTTACTACCAGGTGCTCAATCAGTGATGACTTAGCATTTCTGATACAAAGCATCTGTAAATAACTTTGGCATAAAGAAAAAAAAAAAAGCAAAAGGTAAAAGAGAATGTGAAAAAGATAAGCATAGAAAACACAACTTGTATTCATTTTAAGCGCATACATATGTCAAAATTCTACAAAATTCCACCAGCAAAGCCTTCCATAAACTGGATGTAGTTGGATCACCAGCAGAGAAACTGAGGACTTCATAAAAAATCATCAACAGTGACAAAGGCCAAAAAGCTTATTTATTTTAAATACCACGTTTTAAACGAAGGATCAGATGATTACTGCAGAGAGGTAGAGGTCTCAAATATAAAACAAAAAGTAAATAAGCTTATCAATCAAAGAGGAAGTAATGAAATTTTCTGTGCCTCCTCCTAAACTTTTAGAAAGCATGAATGTGATGAGAACATGGGCAAAAACCTTTCCTACAACTCAGATGTTTATTGACTTTCATAGAGTCATCGAATCCTTAGAGTTGGAAGGGACCTCTGCCAATCTAGTATAACTCCCCTGCAATGAACAGGGATTTTCTTTACTTTTATTAATTTAATCCTTGCATTTATTGAAGCTTTTAACTGGTATCAGCTCATTGAGTGGGGTAGGTGAGAAGGAAGAAGGACAAAGGAAATCTTTTCTAATCTCACCCAAAAAATGCTTTTAAAAGTATTCTGTTCTGAAGCTTCCCTGTGTAAGGCTCTAATCAATGCCTACCTTCTCCTGCTGTGGACACTAATGCGCCTCAGCTGCTTCAGAACCTAAACACACACACTGAAGACAATCTCAATTACAGACTTTCAGATGTGCTTCTACATCTTTGATTCTGACATCTCATTGTTTCTATGAGGAGCACTTTAGAGAGCAGGAATAGACAGAAGTGAACAGCTGTGTCCATGTCAGCAGTCAGCTTATGGTGTAGAACTTGCAGATAGGAGCAGAAAAATGTTCTTCCATCAGTATATACACATTCTTCCCTTACCACCCCCAAATACAGTGCCAGTATTTGTGATCATTCTCCTGATGTATGGATTTTACACTCACTGCATTTTGGAAGAAAACAGTCTTTACTTTTCATATTTTGCACTGAAGAAGTTGGTTATAGTTCTAAGTGCAGCTACAGGAGGAAAAATACAGAAAAACTTCTCAGAGGCAACTGGAATATGACTGCTGTGGTTCTGCCCCTTTCACTCAAAAGGCAGATACATACAGCAAGAATATCTGCCTATAGGCAAGTTCTACACTGCAACTCTGTTTGCCCCATCTATACATTTCTCAGCATTCCAGACTGAATGACTTCACGTTCCTAAAATACTGTTATAAAACAGCATAAAAGGAAGAATTTATTAGCATGCTATCCCTATTACACTGAGCCTCCAAAGTAAATGAAGACAGATGCACTGTCACTTGGTGACCTTCATACATACCGTGTACCATGAATTATTAAATCAGCATAGATCTCATTCATTTGAGCAAATTAACAAGATTCTGTTGTATTTTGAAACTGAAACCACATCAGAGATGTCGGCGTTATCACATAGTGCTCACAGTTTTTAATCACTTAGCATTTAGAACTTCTGATCAATACAATGGACTTCTGGCTCGCTCACAAAGAACAAAACTAATGAGCAAAACTAATTTAAATTTGCAAGTTCATCTGTTTATAATGAAACTAAGTATAAAAGACTTCTTTTTCCAATGGTACATTCTTTCAGATCATTTACACTGACTATATTTTTAGAAGTTACCTAGAAAGAGCAAAAGAATACTTAGTGCTAAAAACTCCATCAACAGCAGCAAAGTGAAAGAAACCTCTCAGATCAGGTATATGAAGAAGTGGGAAGAAAAAGAAGTAAATTCAGATGAATAATTCATTGAAAAAGCTGTTTCTATGTTTCCTTATTTATTTTTTTCCCAAGGAATAATTTTGAAAACCATTATTTGTTTCCTTATGACATAAATAAAGCATTAAATTTAAGTCAAACGTCACTGTACTTACTGTCCTCCAAACAAAACAGACTGACAGCTAGAGTGGCTGCCTTATGTTCTCTGCAGGAATTATGAGGTCAGAACACAATTTCTGATGTATATTTAGTGCTGTGCAAGTACTCTAGATCACAGTTGGTTTCGTGTTTCTACTCTAGAAGAAAAAAACTGAAGGGGGTTTCAAATCCACATATTTTTCATTTAAAGTTTAGAAACTAATGGCTACTTGAAAATGTGGGAAAGCTCTGTTCCTCCCATCTATTTGGGCATTTAACAAATTAATAACAATAATCTGAAATCTACCATTTCTAAAATAGAAAGAATATGAACACAGGAATGCATTACTAACTGTAGATAACATTTCTTATACCACCTTAAATAAGGAAAATGTTATATGGACCCTGCACATATATTTTATTAAAATAAGAACATTTTAAATGCCATTTTTCTGCATTTTAATTACAATTTTAAATATGAATAGGAGAAAGCTTCCTGTTATGTTTATTTTTATTAGGAATTTAAGTGACAGATTGTATTTAAATGTAAATCAACAAGTTTTAAAGGTCACTGATCAAGAAGAATCGTCTGCCTCCCAGGGAAGTGACTGAAGAGGGGAAAAAAAGAAAAAACATCAATTTATTTTTCTTTAATGACACTTCTTTCACATAAATGAGAAAGATGATGAAGAAGCTGCAAAACAGGGAATGATTTGGTGTATTTTCAACAGTGACTTGTGCTAGAGAGTGAAACAGACTTTTGGAAAGAGCACTTGTGCTTTAAGCAGATGCACATACTTAAGGAAAAAAAAATAATGCATTGTCAAGAGAATGATCCATGTAACTTGACAGGTCTTTTCCAACTCTAATTGTTAGGACTGTCTCAAACACCAGCAGTAAGATACCAGAGAAGAAATTATCTCCTTACAAATTTAAATTGTGCCTGCTAGCAGAGTATACTTAGATTTTAGACATTCACTTGTAGTAGTCCTACACTCTTTCAAAATGTCTAATAATTAGAATAGAACAACAATGACAATTTTTCTACAGTCATGAGTACTAATTTAAAGTAAAATGAAAACACTTCATCTACTACAGATGTAGAAATATTAATGTATAGATAGAAAAATATACCTAAATAATGATACTGTATTTATTTTCAGAGAGCACAAGAGTATTTAAATATCAAAGAATATTCTTCCTAAATGAAACTTTGAGATTTTGAAGAACAAGAATAGAGTTCTTGATATTTTATTTTCACTATTTCACAGATCACAGAATCACAGAATTGTAGGGGCTGGAAGGGACCTCCAGAGATCATCTAGTCCAACCCCCCTGCCAAAGCAGCTCCCAGCCCAGGCTGCACAGCTCGGCATGCAGTCGGGTTTGGACATCTGAAGAGGAGATCCACCACCTCTGTGTGCAGCTCCAGTGCTCCATCACTGCACTATGAAGAAGTTCCCACAGGCATTTGTGCAGAACTTCCTCTGCCTCAGTTTGTGGCCATTTCCCCTCGTCCTATCATCACACACTTCTGAAAAGAGTCCAGCCTCGTCCCTTTGCCTCTCACACCTCAGATATTGACAGACGTGGATTAGATCCCCTCTGAGTCTTCTTTTCTCAAGGCTGAACAGACCCACATCACTCAGTCTCATAAGAGAGGTGCTCCAGGTCCTTTACCATCTTGACGGCCCTCTGCTGGACTGCATCAAGGAGATCCCTGTGTTTTTTTGTACCAGGGATCTGAGAACTGGACACAATACTCCAAGTGAGGCCTCACTCTGGCAGAGTAGAGGGGGAGGATCATCTCCCTTGACCTGCTTGCCACAGTCATCCTAATGCACCACAAGATCCCACTGGCCTTCTCAGCCACCAGGGCACACTGCTGGCTCATGCCTTCTCACCCACCAGGACACCCAGGTCCCTCTCCTCAGAGCTCATTACCAGCAGCTCACCCTCCACTCTGCACTGGTGCATGTAGTCATTCCTCCCTAGGTGCAAGACTCTATACTTGCTCTCGTTAAACCTCATCCAGCTCCTCTCTGCCCCACTCTGCAGCCTGTCCAGGTCTCCTTGAATGGTAGCACACCCTTCCAGCATGTCAGCCATTTCTGCCAGCTTTTTGTCATCAGTAAACTTGCTGAGAGTGTACACTATCCCCTCTGAACAAGACCAAATGCATCACCAATCCCTGAGGATCACTGCTAAATACAGGTCTCTAATGGGATCCTGCGTTGCCAATCACAGCCCTCTGAGCTATGCAAGTCAGTTTTCAACTCACCTCACCATCCACTCATCTATTCCACACCTCCTGAGCTTCACTATAAGGATGCTGTGGGAGACAGTGTCAAATGCCNCTAATGGGATCCTGCGTTGCCAATCACAGCCCTCTGAGCTATGCAAGTCAGTTTTCAACTCACCTCACCATCCACTCATCCATTCCACACCTCCTGAGCTTCACTATAAGGATGCTGTGGGAGACAGTGTCAAATGCCTTGCTGAAATCAATGTAGACTACATCCACTGATCTTCCCCCACCCACCCAACCAGTGATGGCACCATAGAAGGCACCAGGTTGGTCAAGCATGACCTATCTGCTGATGAACCCATGCTGACTACTCCTGATAAGTCTCTCCTCTTCCACTTGTCTGGACACGGCATCCAGAACAAGCTGCTCCATCTCCTGTCCAGCAATGGAGGTGAGACTGACTGTCCTGTAGTTTCCTCCTTCTTGCCCTTTTTGAAGACCAGAGTGACACTGGCCATCCTCCAGTCTTGAGACACCTCTCCCAGTCACCAAGACCTCTTAAAAATGATAGTAGTTCAGCATTCACCTCTGTCAACTCCCTCAGCACACGTGGATGGATCCTATTGGGGCCTATGGATTTATGCATATTGACGTTGCCTAAAAGCACTCAGACCATCTCCTCCCTCACCAAAAGGAAGCCTTCCATTCCCCAGACTGTCACCTCCAGAGTCCAAGGTACCCAAGGGGGAGTCTTTGCAGTGAAGACAAAAGCAAACAAGGAGTTCAGTATCTCTGCCTTCTCTGCATTCCCCATTACCAGAACATCTGCCTCAGTTAGTAGGGGACCCACATTTTCCCCAGTCTTCCTTTTACTGTTCACATACTTGAAATAAATAAATAAATAAAAAGACCTGTCTTATTATCCTTTGTCCCCTTTGCCAGATTCAATTCCAGGTTGGCTTTAGCCTTCCCCTTCACATCCCTGCAGGCCTTCATAACATTCCTATATTCTTCCCAAGTAGTTCAGACCCTTTTTCCACATTTCATGGACCTTACTCTTCTTCCCTTTGAGTTTATGCATGAGCTACTTGCTCATCCACACAGGATTCCTGCTACCCTTCCCTGATTTCTTACTCATAGGGACACACTGATCCTGACCTTTGAAAAAGCACTGTCTAAATGCTGACCAGCTCTCACAGGTGCCCTTGCTTTCTAACACCCTAGCCCATGGGATAGCTCCAAGAAAGTCCCAGAAGAGACTGAAGTTGACTCTTCTAAAGTCCAGAGTAGCAATCCTACTTTTTGATATGCTTCTTCCACTCAAGACCTTAAACTCCACCATCTCACAATTGCTACATCTACATCTCAAGCTGCCCCCGACCTTCACTTCCCTAACAAGCCCAACCTTATTAGTAAGAACAAGGTCCAGGAACACTCCACCCCTTGTCAGCTTCTCCACCACCTGCATCAGAAAGTTATCTTCAGCACAATGCAGGAATCATCCGGAGAATATATGCCTGGCCACATTGCCTACCCAACAGATATCTGGATTACTGAAGTCCCCCATAAGAACCAGCACCTGGGATTGCAAGGCTATTTCCAGCTGCTTGTAGAAGGCCTCATCAACTTCCCCCTCCTGGTTATAATACACACCCACAACAGTGAAATTTCCAAATGTGATTTAGAAGAGAAATTTCTAAATGTTATTCTACAACCGAGAACAAGCTAGAACAACTTAGGCTGTTGTCCACCATCGTGTTCACAGAAACATGTTTTACAAGATTGCAAATGTAGTTGTAAAGTAGTCAAGTGAAGTCAGATATGCCATCAAGATTTAAATATGTTTAAATGTAACAGAACTGCTTACAAAGAAATATTTACAAAAGGGGTGAGCAATAATTTCAACAAATTGTTAAGCATCTCTCCAATATATTTTGCTCAGAGAGGTTGTGGAGTCTCCTTCTCTGGAGACATTCAAGACCCACCTGGATGCCTACCTAAGCAACCTGGTCTAGGGAGCCTGCCTTGGCTGGGGAGTTGGACTAGATGATCTCTAGATCTAGATCTTTCAGCCCTTACAATTCTGTGATATAGTCCTACGTAGGTACTATATCATGTTTTTGGAGGTTGAAATAAAACATCACACTGCAGGCCTTTGATTTTAGATCCTTATAAAAATGGGAATTTGGCCACTGAAATACCTTTAACTCTTTGTCTCAAGTGATTTAGGTTGGTCTGGATTGCTGCTTCAGGGATTAAGTTAACAGGTTTTTAACAGGGATGACTCAGTGAATTCCTAAGGGAAAACCACAGAGAAGAAAGAAAGAGACCAAGAAATCTCGCTTTCAAAAATAAGAGATTCAACAGCTCCATAAGGTTGATGCAGAAAAATCCACATTTCAGGGTAGGGAAGATCTCCTCTGGGGGGATTTTTGACCGACCAGTAGTGTTAGTGAGCCTGAAAGTAAAAATAAACTCTTCAAGAACAAATTCTCAGAACCTTCCTCTTGCAATAAATCTCAGATCTTAAAAATGAGCTTCACATGAGGGGCAAATGCAGTCTTTAACCTTCCTCCAAAAGAAAAGCTGAGGTAGTGGGAGACCATGGGAACTGATCTAAGCTCTTTCACTTATTGGAATAAGGATGCTAAGCTTGTCACATAGTACTAAGCTAAGAGGTGTACATGAGTCCTCCAAATTCTCTCCCCTTATTTCCCATTCCTCACTATTTAGTATAACAGCTCTCAAAGTTAAACCCATATAAAGATACGTACGTTTGAAAAAAACATGCATTTCTAGAGCATGTTCCTCCCTGGTGCCAGGCTTCAACCTACCACATCTAACCCCAGCGTGCAACAACCATTTACTGGAGACATAAGCCACAGAAATTCTTCCTGTTAAGTCTAGAGAGGATAGCATAGCAAAGGATAACAACTTGAACAGCTGCACTTTTCACTTTTTCTGACCTAAAAAGGTCTAACTCCATACAAAGGTTGTTAACACTGTTGGCACTGCTCACCTGCATAACAATCAAAGCCAATTCATTCATGCAATTTTCTTTTTCTTTTCTATTTTATGAGATGCAAGAATCTGAATTATCATTTTTTAAGGCATTGTAAAATAGTAATACAGAAAATTCAGACACTGAGTATTTGCAGTACTGACACAGAATTCCAAGATTTCTATTTGCAAAAACTCTGGGCTCCATACAGAAATAATAAGAATTACAGGAGTGATGACTAATTTTTTTCATTAGTAAAATCTTTAAACAACTATAAACTACACGTTCTATTAAACTACTGATTTCTTCAGTAAACAAGTGAAGAAAAAGAAAACTCAGTGGAAAAACAAGTTAAAACATGTTAGAGGAAACCAAGACATTTAGTGTCGATACTGATAATCACATGAATGCAATGAAGCTGGCAATAGTATCAGAAGTATATATAGAGAAGTCGAATAAAGGGAACAAAATAATTCAAACATTACTTAGAAAAGCTGGTTTAGGAAGACATACACTTTGTAAAATATTTATTTATTTATTTTTACTTAATTTAAAAAATGAAGATCTGGGATCTAAGAGATTCCTGATCCACAGGTGCCAAAATCACCAGCACTGCACTCAGAGTAAAATATCAAAGTTTGACAAGACTACAGAAACTCAAAAGGCACCAAAATTTCAATAGCCCTAAGCTTCATCCTAATCAAAATTCATTTCTTCCCCTTGAAGTAGATTGGCCTTGATGTGATGCTCAGAAACATAACAAGAATTCTCAAATATTTTCATAATTCCAATTGCTAGCTTGAATTTACTTGACACTGACATCTCAGCAAGAGCCCATTTAGCACAGCGTATCTGTCCACGGAGAGAACTCCCTTACCTGGTCTTTCCTCATATTTCATCCCATCCCAGCTCACTAGTCACACAACCCACCAACATTTCTTGATGCTGGGCTAACCATGGCTCTTCAGGGCTTTAGGAAAGGAAAACTTTTCCTGCTTTGGTACATTAAAGGAAGACAAGGCTGTGTTTGCCCTGACTCAAGCAGAACTGCCCCAGTGAGCTGCTTCTCACTGAGCTTCTATACACCTCTGATGGGTTCTCTTCTATCATCAGAATGAGTTTCCCAACAAGGGAAACCAAAGCCAATATTTTCAGCTGCTGTTTGCACTTCCCACCACATGCACCGTGGATGACTAATGGTGCCTAAAATGCAGCAGCAAGATGTGGGGGCTCAACTCTCTGCAGGTGAATCTTCACACTGCAACACCCACAGCAGCAATTCCCTTCTGGTTCGAAATGGCCATTGAATATATTACACTTCTGACATATATTACTCAGGAAACCTCCTGGACAACATAAACTGCTATTTAAAATATATAAATAAAAGCCTAATATGGTTTTTATAACATGTTTCTTCAAACATAATACCTGCAACTTCATATTGTAAGCACGACTGCTACAACAAAAGCACCACCACTTAAATGCTTAGAAGGATTTATTATAGCCAGAAAGAAAAAAACAAGGACACTTTTGAATCAACTCAAATTGAATAAATTCAAATTGGAATGGAGATGTACACTAACCTATGCAGAAAGCTTGCAGGTAACAAAGCAATCAATTAATTAATTTTTCACTTACTCAGTGCATCCTCTACATTAATTCAATAATTGACACACAGAGCACAAAATATCTTCTACACCAGCTATACCATTTAAGAATATCTGCACAGCAGGTTTCCATGTGGAGCAACTGGCAAAGGCTTACCTCAACATTCAGGTTACCAGTATAGATAACTCAAAAGGATGCTTCACCTTCTTTAGGCAATAATTAATGAGCTTTGATCAAATCAAAGATTTTTGCTAGGTATTACAAAGTCTTTTCCAGTGCCAATGTCAGACTGTCATAATCAATTTATGTACAGGCCTCAAGAGAATCTGTTTAGACACTGGTATCATTTTGCACGTAGAAAAGAACTTTCCAGCCTCTTCAGGCTGGTAATCCATTACTTGAAATAAAATACTTTTCCAAGCACCTCATATTTTCTACAGGGGGAAAAAAAAAGTAGGTAAAGTGATTAAAACTGCAAAAAACACAAGATAAACACACACAACAATAAATGTAGGTCAGCCGTAAAGTCTGAGTTCCTTGGTAAACTGGGTTGATTAAAGAAAATTGTTTCAATATTACAAAATGTGAAAGCTTAAAGCAAAAAAGAAAAATACACTGGTTTAAAGTCTGTATGGTAAGCAACAGAACTGCCATGCTACATTTAATCCTGACATCCAGATTTTAGAACCAGGAGCCCCTAGTGATGCACAGAACAAAGTTACATGGTTTCTATATCCTATGTTTGGGTAATCATAGCAATTTTAATTCTGACTTTGGATATCTCTATGTCTGTTATATAAGTATTATTTCTGGATTTCCTTCCACACTGTCCAGTCCAAGTTTTATCTAAATCTTCCAGACAGTCTTATTACATCTTGATTCCATCCACGTACCTGAAACTCAGCTTCCTCCCCACCATCACCTTTTTGATACTATCACGCCACATTTCACTTTCTACACTTCCTGTTAAAGGAAATTTTATTCCACCACAAGTTCTCAGGAAACTATTACAAAGACAGTTTAGTTTTTTTGGTAAAGTTAGTGGAAGAATTTTGAGAAAGCACTACCTAATTCACTTTTCTGCACTGTATCGCTCACCTTCACTTTCAGAACTTCTTGAAACTTTACCAGACATATACTGGGCTGTAGCTTAATGAGCCTCTCTTTCTGCAGTGGTGATGGTTTCAGTAGCATCTACTTACTTCTCACCACTTCTTCCCATACCTGAGCTGTGCTCTGAGTTCTGCTCGTAGAAGTTTTTGCTGAAGTGAGTAATGAAACAAGAAAGAAGCCCAGGTTTAAAAATAAGTGTTTTTGAAAAAGAAAGTTAATTTAGCAAAGATCAGCCATGTACAAATAGTTATGGCACAGCTCAAGAGGCAGTGCAGAATGAGAATATCAACAGCAACTGCTTAAGTCAACCCCAGAGCTAAATAATTAGAAAATAAGCCTTCAGCAACAGAAAGTTGACTTCAGCTACAAACATCCCATAAAGCAGCTAAATTGTTAAACACATAGCTTTGCACCTTCTCATAAAGCTGCTCTTGACATTTGCAAGGAAACTCTTCCAAAGCTCTATCTCCTCAATGCTTTCTTTCACTTTCCTCCTAACACGCAGTGCAACCGTGGACAGAAAAGAAATATTGTGGATAGATGAGATAAGTTGTTGTCACTAAGCCTTACCTTGCTACCAGTGCTAACTTCATCCGTGTTAGCATTCCATCTGTGTAAATCCAGCTGCTGCCCTTCACTGGAAACAGAGGCAATCTATTTTTGTCGAGTGTTTATACAGCACTTCGCTCAAACAGAACGGGACCTTCCTCCAAGACTCAAAATAAATGGTCATAAAATACACAAACATCAGCCTCCCATTCCCTCTCAAAAATGACAGGGAACCCACATGTATAACACAACTACAATGGGAAATTCTCTTACTTTCCCCTATACCTACAGCCACATTTTTTACACAGGAATTAAGCCTAGAAGCACTGGCACTCACTGCAGATCACGTTCTTGCTATACTGATGCAGCTGTAGAAACTGAAATAATTAAATAGACAAAAAAAGAAAAAGATCCGTTCAGAGAATACTAAGCAGATACCACTTATATTGAATTTTAAGTCACAAAAAGAGTGTGTACAATTATATACTGAACCTGCAATTGTTGCTCTCTTTAAGCACACACATAGAACAAAGCAAAATAACTAAAAGCAGTTTTTAGTCCATAAATTAACTTTTTTCATCATAGACCCTCTAACCTGGCACTTCCTTCTAGTTGAACACAGAAAGGTTTTGATTTTCTAAACACCATTTTTGCATAATGTACACCCTCCTGAACAGGTATTTTTCTGCAAAGCAGATTTGATCGGTTCAAGATAGAATGTTACATGGAGGGTCTTACAAGGAGCAAATTATTACCATTTAAAATGGCAAGACTGTAAAGAAAACTTAATATGACTTTTACAGTAACATGGAAGAAACCGACACCATGTTTAAGTCGATCCTTATTTTTTATTCACACCCTCAAGCAAACCAGCAAAAATGCAAGTGTTAGCTTACTAAATATATTTACAATGAGCAATTTTGCTCTTTGAAAGCAACTGACTTGAAAACAACACTCCAGCCTAGTGACTGCCAGGTGACACAGGCACTACAAGCTTCTCAACTCACCCAGGATTTCCTATTATTGATTGATGGTGCAAGAATCATGAACATTGAGGGAGACTTAAAATCAGCCTTAAGAAACCAAGAGCATAAGAATTTTAAGCATGAGAGAAATATAGTAACATCATAGGTGCTGGTGGCAAGCCTGCTACACATGGAAAGCAGTTCAAACTTCAGCTCCGTGGAGGGAAGAGACTGGCTGACCCCTTCAAAAATGCTGAAAAATTCACATGCCAGAAAACAAGTAGTTTGTGTATGGGATATTCCTACACCACAAATCTGAAGACCAGTGTTTGACCCTTAAAATAACCATCACTGCATTTTTACTATTCTTAGAAGGTGAAACCCATCTCTTCAAAACTAGGACAAAATATACAGTAACTACAGTGTTGTATTTCAAGTTGTTTGCAAGTGATACAACAGGAAGGCAACACACCCAACTTCTTTCATTTTCGGTCTTTAGAACATCTTTCTAGATTGTCTTAACTTGCACCAGGGAAGATTCCATTTGAATATATTTCCTTCCCAGAAAGAGCAGTAATGCACTGGAACAGGCAGCCCAAGGAAGTGATGGAATCACTGTCCCCAGGGGGGGTTCAAGAACTGTAGAGATGTGACTGCTGGGGACATGATCAGTGGTGGGAAGGGGTTGGCCTTGAGGAACTTAAGAGATCTTTTCCAACCTTGATGATTTTATGATAGGAAGAATCTTGCTACATCTGAAAATCCTCTAAACCAGAGGAGAAAGAACAAAAACCCATTTTTCATTAATGACATCAAAATGCAAAGTAACTTGTATAAATGCATAAAAACCACCTGCAAATTTGTATGAGATCACTTAACAAATGACTAGCCTTTTGCAGGCTACAGGTAATGTAGATGAAAAAGATGAGCTAGTTCTTAAAAAGCAATTTAGGTAACGTCAGATTAATTTCTCCACATAAGAACTTTTCACACAGCACAGTTCACTTTAACAGTGAATCTTTGATTGATGGCTCTGAAGAAATAACCTCTATGAAGATTAAGAGAAGAAAGGAATGCAGATAAACTTGAAAATAGCAAATAAACTTTTCAAGCCATCAGGTAAGCAAGCTACTATATGTCACTCAGTGGAATACAACTAGTGTTCATATAGGATTAGAATGGATGGTGACAGGTTCAGCAAGGTGGAACAGTCACCATCCATACCTTTTCAAACAAAAATATTAGCACTGGCAAAAATTAGCACAATCCAGACCTTGATCCAAGAACTACAAGTATTAAAATGAAAACAATTAATTCTCACCATGGTATGAAACAGCACGTACACCAACCATCTGGGACACAGAAAACACCAAGTGTGAGACCAATCATTTAAAAAATAAATGAATATAGTGTGATTTAAAAATAAAATAAGCTAAACTTCCAACTATAGTGACCTAATTCAATTCATCAGATCCATTTCTTCTAAAACCCCTTTAAATAGCACTTCAATCTCAGACACCTTTCCTTCTTCCTAGAAGAGAATTTCCTTGGCTTTCCTGCTTGGCCTCCTTCAACATTCCCTTTCCCACCTTAGTCCTGTACATACTACAAGCCTTCTGGAACAGTTCTTGTTTCCAAAGGATTAGAAATAGGTTCATAATTAGTTTGCATGCCTTGAACATTTCTGCAGAATTATTTTTGGCCTCTTTTATAATCATTCAGATATTTAGTATTTCAACACTGTTTAGAAGATACCTTGTCAAAAACACTTACTAAAAATAGCTTTTCTACTATCCTAAATCCTCACTCTGACTATTCTTCGTTATTTTAATGAGTATTTATTTTACTTATCATTTTAAAGTTTCTTAAGAACAGAAACTGAAAAAAAAAGTTATGTTCCTTTTAATTTCTTCGTAAGGAAGTCTTCATACACATGTATTTTCTACTGTAAATTGAATGCTATTATGGTTAATTTGGCTTTTCTCCACACATCCTACAAGGACTGGAACAAAAATGTGTATGAACATAGTTTCATATCTTCCATAATAATCATTTTACATAGGTCCTACACTTACTCAAGTCCAGGAGTTTTCTTCTTCTGTAATCCTCTGTAAAGCAGTCCTTGGACAGACAACTGCAACACCATGGCTGAGCTTTCCCTGCTTTACCATGAGTTTCAGTACACAGCAACACATACTGTTTTCTTGAATGTTAAAGTGCAACCCTACACCTTCCTCATAGAACTTCCTTAGCCCATAAATTGATCTTCTTCTATCATTCTTCAAGTGTAATGCTGGTATCAATATACTTATTTGAAGCCCAACATTCAAGTTCTGTTATTTCCTATTCTAGGACAATAACCATAGAATGGATCAGGTTAGAATGAACCTTAAAGACCACCCAGTTCCAACCCCCTGCTGTGGGCTGGTTGCCACTCACTAGCTCAGTCTGCCAATGTTCAACTTGGCCATGAATGAGGATGAGGCATCCACAACTTTTTTGGCCTTTGTGTGCTGTCCAGGTTCTTTTTTACTGTTTTCCTTTTGAGATTTGTCAACTGCTTTTCTATCCTGAGAGACATTAACATTTCAGCCAAGAGTACTATGAAGTTCCTAATACTCAGTTTTCTACTTCACAGCATTCATTTTCCCCTTCGTAGTTTTTATTCCCTCTGAAATCTATCCACTTGCAGACCTTGATCTCCATGCTCCTCCTTATCAGTCCTAAGAGGCTGTCTGAACACCGAGAAAATTTTCACCTGTATGTGTCACCTGCAGGAAAATCATCATGCAGTCCTCCCAGAGAAGGAACGAGACAGTGAACCCAAGAGCCTGTGCTGTGAATCCACATTCACTTCATTCAAAAACATTCATACAAAACTTAGAAAAAAAGAAGGTGAAGAGCAAAGTGAGTATTTGCTAATGATGGGGGAAAAAAGGAAAGTATATTTAGAATACCCTACTATAAACCTCACTAAGCAGAACTGCAGATTTTATATTTGGTGACTGGGGTCAAAGATGCCTTGCAAAATTACATTTTGTACCACTGCAAAATGTGGTACATTGGGAGAAGCAAACCTATTTCGCATGTAAAATGATTTAAGTTAGCAATTGATACTGAAGTCACAGCTGGAAGTCATTGAAAAAGCAGCTCTGCACAGCTTCATTTGGAAAGGAAAAGGAATGAGGAGTTGAATACTAGCATGTCACCGCTTGAATTTGTTACAAATCTAATCTTTAATGTTGTGTGTGCTTCCCTCTCCAAAAAAAGTCTAGTAGAACTAGAAGATGTATTTGTAAAGTCTCATGAGAAGCACTGAATGCTTTCTGTATGAGAAGTGTCTAAATAGACTTCAATCCTCAATTTTCAACATAAAGGAAAGTGACATAAAATATTTTAAAGACAGAATGGAGGCAAGTAGAACTGAGGTCACTATTTTATATGATTCAAAAGACTTAAAAGCATCTCAAATTCTTCAGTAAACAGTTCTGAAAGCATTAGAAAGGAATTACCTCTTCCCTCAAATTTGTGGAGCCAATTGCAGCAGAATGTTTCAGAGCTGAAGGAGGCAATGCTAATGACGGAAGTTATGAAACATTAATGTAGCTGTCTTCATTTAAAAGTTATCACCCAGATGCTACCCTGAGATTCAGGAAACCCACAGGCAACTATTACAGGCTGGGATAGAATAACCAGGAAAGAATCAGCCCATACACATCCTCTTTGTTTTCAGCCATCACTACGGAAATAATAGCACCTTTTGTTATTAAACATGGTGATTACAGTGAAAATTACCAAAAACACTTGAAGAAAGCAATATATACATAATTTGGAGTTAGGCAGGCTTTGGTATTTCACACATTTAGCCAGATGAACTCCTGTTTCTGCTAAAAATCCTAGTCACTGCAACTCTTTGACAAGCTGCTTAATTGTCGAGAAGCTTTCTCAAGAGTTAAGGATTCAGCTTTCTTTCAGACTCCTTAGGAATCCTAGTGTTTGTGTTTAGGGTTCTTTAAAATGCAAGCACCTCTAAAAAGGTTTAAAAACCCACTATGGATGGTAACTGCAGTCACAGTACAGTTCTATGAAATAACCAATTCATCCCAATATTAGCAGATTTAAAAAAAAATCACAAATCTAAATAAAACTTCCCAAACTTGTACATCTGTTAAAAAGCAAAAATATACAGCCAACCCCCCCACTCTCCCAAACAATAACAACAAGCTACATGCTCTGCTTTACAAAGCTGGATTTCATTCACAAATGTATCAGGTTTTATTCTCAACAGATGACTCACTGCATAGTCGTTGCCTTCAGTCTTCAAACATTTGTTTAATGTATGCAGAAAACACAGAGCTACAATAATTTGCTTATAAAAAGGTTTTGAGGAGCTGGTAAAAAAAAAATAAAAATCTTCTCTTGATAGAAAAGAGTATTTATTTAGAAAGGTGTATTTTCGTTGGGGCTTATCCATACCTCACAAAATAGCAGAGAAATAAAAGCAAAGAAGTAATAGTAACAAGAAACTTTTGCTTACACGAGAGCATCAATTAAGTTTTGTCCAAATGTAAAGGGAAATGTCAACTGACTATTGATAGCGATTACAATTACTGTCTCATTCTTTCATTTACATAAGAAAAATAAGATAAAAAGTATGAAATTTAAAAAACAAGCATTTTAAAACAATGCACTACTCTTGGTCAAAACGCAATGGAAAATACTGAAACGGGTAGAAAAAATTTACTCAGTCTTTTATCACAGCCTATTTTTATGTTGTTTGACAGTGAGCCACCCTAGCAGCTCCTAAGAAGTATAAACGTAACAAATCTTAGCTTTATTGCCCTTTTCATAGAAAGTTCTTCAAAAAATCATGTTTCATCTGTCTTCCTACTCAACTTCTTTATTGTACCTCAATGCCAGCTTTTTAGACATCGAAGTATTTTAAACTGTCTTTCTTTTTGTGTTTCCCAGTTGCACCTAACCTCTTTCATAAGAGAAATTCATTCTACTCATTCTTATTTCTCAAGCGCAAGCCAGAAAAATAACTCAGTTACTTTTTAAATTCTCCATTCTGTACACAGCAGAAACTTCTGAATTTCAAACCAGAAGAAAGAGCAGGAAGGAAAGCAGTTTTTAAGAAACAAGTCAGCTTCTCACATTAACAGAGATTTCTGTATACATTTCCTCTATTATGCTCAAAAGCTCTCAGACAAAGACATGCATTTACTTCTGGAGCAGAAATAAAATCAACAATTTCCTTATATTATGCAATAGGCTTCAGTCTATGTCAGCCATAAACATTCCTCAAATCTTATTCCAACATCCACTGGCCTTCTGTTAAGGGAAAAGGAAAAGTAGAAGACCATTTTTTCAAGCTGAAGTCATATTCAGCCCTCACAGCAGAATATGACAATAAATAAGTAGAAGGAACAATACACCTACATAGGTCCTATCAACCTGTGCTAACTGATGATGCCATTCTGACTTCTCGTGAATCTTCAGCAAACTGAAAATTCAACTCTGCTTCCACAACCTCCAATGAAAGACTTTTAACATAATAATGCACTTCAGATCTGCTGCCAGGTGGAGCTGAGAAATAGAATTAAGACACTGGAGCATAAGTCAGTACCTTTACCCTTGAAGCATTTTCAGTATGTGTGCTTCACCATACTTTCTTGGAGGATTATTTTCTATACTCCGTTATATTTATACTCCAAATATAACGGAGGCAGAGTTCAGCTTGCTCTTCCTGAACTCTTATTAAAAATGTTTATGATCATATCCCATTCCAATGTCTTTGGGTTCAAAATCTGACTTCTAGAGGACCTGCACGTCTTCATCTCAAAGGGGTCTCAGCTAAGGCAAAACATGGTAGATCAGAAGCAAGACTAAAGACTTTGTATTTATGATCAGTACAACTCCTTATTACCTGAATCAATTACTTGGCCTCAGTCCCCAGGTTACGAGTCTTAAAATCTGTCAGTATTATTAAAAAAAAAAAAAAAAACACAAATTTGTCTTTCTGTACTTCTTGCCATACAGATCTTCGGTTAAAGGAAAAAGATTGTTATTTTCAAATAACATTTCTGTTTAAATTGATCACAAGAGCTTGTTATGTCCAGGGAAATTACTCTTGTTTTCCCCCTCTCCCCTCCTTCTCTGTTTATCATTGTATTACTGTAGAAATTAGTAGATCTGCTTTTTCTGGAGGTGCCACTGTTTGACCTCTCCATGTGAATGACACAACAGTGCTTAAGGCAGATAAAGCTCAAAATGACCGACACATGAGCTGCAGACATCCAGGTAATAAAAATCCTATCCAAAAGAGCTCCAGTCTGTTTGCCTCTGAATTCAGACTTTGAGACAGACACTGCACAAGTCTAAATGAAGAAAGAGATTTGTTCTGTAAGAAAAAAATAAGCTGAAACCTTAATAAATAAATAAAATGGATTTCGTTTTATTGCTCCTGGTCTTTCACCTCCTGGATTTAAACAGAAGCAGAAAAGTGGAAATGCAAGATCCTTCACCATTTCTGAATTTTTATGAAATTGCACTATGATAAATCAGTGCCCTGAACTGCAACAGAAAAGTTGTTGTGAAGCCAGCAATAAAGTAAACAGTGATTTAATATCAGCCCCACCTCACTGAGCCATAGGTGGCTGCTACCAGAAAAAGGAGAACCATCATCAGTGACAAGACTGCTTCAGCTTCCCTGTAATTGAAAGCACTGACTGGGGCAGAAGGGCTGCAAAATTCGGGAGTCAACAGAAGAAAACCTCACCATGGGTAAAAAGTGACATTCTTTCTAGGGGACAGGCAGCTGTTGCTAAGAAACTGTTTACAGACAGACTCTCAGATCCTGCTGGTGTATCCACAAAAATTAGGTCACTCTTGGCTCTAGGTAGGAGTAATCTTTGTTGATATAAAACCCTCAGCACCTTTGCTTTGTGATTACTGTCAGTAGTCAACAATGCTTAAAGAAGACTGTTTAGATGGTCCTTTTTTTTTTTTTT
>VXAB01001452.1:601996-677314 GCA_013399175.1 Odontophorus gujanensis | reverse complement strand
AAAAAAAAAAAAAAAAAAAAGTCTACTTAGCTCCCATAATTGCTCAGCTTTCTCAACTACTTAATAGTTTACTTACTACTTTAATGCTGAAGATTTTCTGGTTACGTTAGCATAAAATGTAATTTTCCTCTTCCATTTTACTCTGTCATGTTCATTAGGCTGTGCCACAGCATTCGAGATCACTGGGGAACATACAACACCTCCAGCTGATGCTCCAAGACTGTCATAAGTAAGGTGATTGTTTCTCTGGTCACAGTAAGAAAATTTACATATTATAATTAAATAAAAATACTATTTCTTACCTTTCTTGCTGAAGGTGAATACTGAACACAGATAACTCCTTACATTTTCCAGTTCTTAGCTGTAGAAAATGCTTTAGATATGCACTTTAGTTATTAGAAGGCGAGGAAAAACAGGCAGGGGATGATAGTGTTTATATACACTTTGGTTCTGTTTTCATGTGAACAGAGCACGTGTAGACTTGCCCTCTCAGGGCTTGTGTCCTTACTGCTTTAGCACCCAGGAAGCATCCTGGTGCTTACATGTGCACTGGCCCAACTCTCCCAGCACACAGGCCTGAGTTTGAACATAAAAAAGGAAACACCTAGAAACTTTTTAAAGTGGAAAAAAAACAGATTAAACTATCGTTGGATTCAGAATGCTGGCTGTTTTAATCAGACAGCATTTTTAATAAGATATCTATATCTTTAATAAGATAGCAATAGCTCTTTCTCTTAATTTTTTTCTCCCTTGAAAATGTTCCTATTCTTTCTAGATATCAGTAAATATTGTTTCTGGTTTACGTCTAAGTGTGAAAGTCCAAAATGTTTTCTCTGTTGAATAAGATAGGCTTGACTTTCACTGTTAGCACAAGCAGCCCACCTGAGCACAAGTGACAGCTCTGCCCACTGCTTTCTGGGGCGAAGTGCTCCTGGAAAACAAGAACATTTGTTTGAATCTATTTATTCCTATTCTACTCCTGCACAGCCTCATCCTTCTTCATTCATGGACTTCCTGACAATTTATGTTTCTTAGAAGAATTTCTGCCTAGCATCCGAGCACTGGAAATGTAGATTACAGAGATAATAGATACGTTTAAAATTAGACTAAGCAGCTGTAATTCCCAATTTGCATTTCAGACTTGATTATAGTAAGCACTCAAGACTATTTGTATAAGAACCAGCAAAGAGTTGTATGTTGTAATGAAAATACATTAATCCCTCTAAGGTTGACCCTAAGACATGGAGAAAAGGTGTCATTGTTTCTTTCCAACTGGTAATCAGGTAATAAATTGCACATGGCTTTTTGCAACTCCATAAATTCATTAAAAGTAAAAAAAAGAAACAAAAACAACTCTACAAACCTGTGGATTTTAATTGTAAGATTAAACTTCACTGGTTTTCCTATATTTTTCAAATATAAAGCACTGTTTTCTTACTTCCAGATTAAATCTGTTATGTCAGAAAAGAAATCTAATGCTGATGAGTGACAGCATAAACTTTGTCAAGACCAGGGAAGATAAAATACATTTTAGAAGCCAATTTTGTCTATATCCAATCCTGAATCTAAAAGATAGAGACATTTTTTGATCTTATCTATAAACAAACAGAAAAGAAATGCTTAAAATACTCAACCTTCCTTCTCTTGATATTTCTCACTGGAAATTTCTGTTGATCGCTTTGTTATTACTTTTACTTGAAAGTCTTAACAGTCTTTTGTAGTCTAACAGTCAGCTTTTATAACCATGAAATAAAGAGTTTTGATAAATTCTCTATCAAAAAAAAAAATCAAGCATAAATGATTTCTTTCAAATGTTTTAAAAAAGGAAGGAACTGTATTAATCAGCTCTTTTAAATTTTGGTAAAATTATAATGGTGGCATATGTTACATCAACTGCAGCATTTGCTTCCAGGACTTCATCCATGAGGTTTAGCCCTCTCAAAGAAATACTGATTATTTTGTTAGATTATGCGAAAGATATTCTATCACACAGCATGGGCCATAAACAAATGTTACCCACATACATTAGCACCATCTTGCCTAGACATGCAATGCTGCATCCACTGGGGGATATATAATGGTACAGATACGAACTCACACCAAGAATTAACCACCATCACAGCTGATCATGTTTTGTATTAGAAAGAGAGACCACTCATTCCATTAACTCTTAAGGAAGGCAGTACCTAATGACAGAGAACATTAAATCAATTCTGTTTATTAAATAAACACATGAATACAAATACTATCATTTACAAAAACTTCTAAACTGACTCAAAATTCAACAAAATAAGAGAAACCTTATCAGATAACTATGCCAGCCCCCAGATTATTCAAGCAAGTTAAAATGGCAAAAAAACACTTAGGTCTCTTTTCAAGAGATTTTGTTAACATAGTTCCTTTGGTATGACCACAGTTATTGCTATATTACTACAATAGTACAAGAGAAAGAAAAAGCAGCACCTACTAAAATTTCAGAACACGACCAGTAGCATTTCTGTTCCATAATCTAACTCAAAAGTTACATCCTTAAGAAGAGATTTTTGGAGCNACACCCCCAGGTCCTTTTCCTCTATACAGTCTTCAAGCCATTCTGTCCCAAGCCTATAGCATTGCATGGGGTTACTGTGGCCAAAGTGCAGGACCCGGCACTTGGCCTTATTGAACCTCATCCCGTTAACCTCAGCCCAGTTATTCAGCCTATCCAGATCCCTCTGAAGGGCCTCCCTACCCTCAGGCAGATCGACACATCCTCCCAACTTGGTGTTGAAATCCCCTCACTCAATCCCCTCGTCTAGGTCATCAACAAAGATATTAAACAAGATGGGTCCCAATACCGACCCTTGGGGGACACCATTCGTAACGGGACGCCAGCTGGACTTAACTCCATTAACAACTGAACATTCTGTTGATGCTTGAAAACATTTAAAGAACTGATTAAAGCAGTCAGCTGATCATCAGCTTTGCAGAGGATGGATGCAGTTTCTCCATTTAGAGTATAAGGAATTAAATATTTCTCATTGATCAATTTCTTGTATATAAAATTTAGGAAACTGAGAGACTCAGCTGCCCCTGCGAGGTTACAAAGCATTTAATGGAAATTCCTGCATGCTTCCTTTAACAGTAATATAGCGGAGAGGCTTTTGTTATTAAATAAAAGGGTATTAAAAACAAAAGTTAATTAGCTGTAAAACAGGGCAAACTGATTAATCCATTTACAAGAAGCCTTAAGTAACTTAAAAGCTTAAGTCTCATTTTCAGAAGTCACCTGGGCAACTGGGAGCCTAGCCTGATCCAAACAACTTCTACTTTGTTCAGAGCAGCGTGCACAGAATCTAAGCTCCACTTCCAGTCAGATTGTCTTACTCTCTAACATTCTTGTCTCCTTTAGGCATTATGTAACATATACTTGTTTTTAAAATGCATAGCTTCAAAGAGAAGGGCAAGGACACAGGGAAGAGAAATGGCAAGTAATAATTATTACACTAGTGACAAAAGCAGATTGCACTATTTAAAAAAATAACTTTAAAGCACACTGAATCTAGATATTCCTTTGTGCAAGTGAAAAAATATATATATTTTTCTTACCTCTCAAAAGAAAACTCTGTGAGATGCTCTTACTGTGCTTCAGGATTCAGCTTCACTTAACCAAATCATTCTAGTTACTTAAGAAGCTGGAAAACTTGGGCAATCTCTGCAGCAGTGTTGAAAACAGTTCTCTACTGTTCTCAGTGCTAGAATACTAATGCAGGGGGTGATGCAACTGAGAAGCATAGCTGGCCAAAAACATTCCAAAGGGAAAAAAAAAGTTGCTGCCTGAAAATGCTGATTCAGCAGAGTTACACTACTTCAAAGAAAGGTATGATTTTTCCTCATTTGGGTGAAAAAAAATCATTTTGCTGGAAATTTTGAACTTGCTTGTCAACCCAAAGGAAAACATTACACCAGGACACAATCCTTCTCTGTGACATAAGAATTCTGACTTTCAAGCAACTGTACTGGTAAACGATGGTGACAAAAATCCTTCATACAAAAATGCTACTTAAATATGAATTCAACTTATTTTACAACATGAAAACTTTCAAGAACACCTGCTGGTATACAAGCATTGTTTGGAACAAGGTACATTAGGACTCTTAGTGGTCCTAACCACTTAGGAAACTGAGATGCATCACTTTTATCCAGGAACTGAAGTATGGATTTCTGAACCAGAATCAGTCCAACAAAGCAGCGTTATCGCTCTGCGATGCACTTAGGAAATGCTCCATGGATAAGCTCTTTGGTAACAGCAATCAATAAAGATCAGTAAAGTATACCCACGTAACAACACGAAAAAGAATCCAACTTTGTTGCTTCCAACTCCATGAGATCAAAAGCAGTCACAACCAAGTGGAGATACTTAGAATAATTCTGAAAATAGGAAATTATTAATTTCCATATGATAATAACATGTTGGAGTACAAGAATAACTTCTTAATTAACCGCTTATTCTAATATGCCCAAACATGGTTTCTGGTCTTTGTTGCACCTTCAACTCATTTCTCAGTGCAGCTTAATCTGTTTCATCTTCTACACTAAAATATTAATACAGTTATTCTCCAACAGTGTTGAAGGTCAGCGGGACTGGGCAGCAGTCTGACCACTCTCCTGCTCTTGGTGTTGTTGATACAGCTGGCAGACCCTCCCCATCAGTAATGGAGTCCCCCCGAGAAACTGGAGTCCTGACAACTGCTTCCTGCAGAAGCCTGGTGTGTTGGAAGCTCTGCGTTGGGAAAGTCCTTGCTGGCCAAGCAATCTAATGTATATAATTCCCCAAGAAATCTTCTTGTAATTTATGTATGGGTACAAAATACACAAACAAGCTTATTTTAATCGAGTAGCAGCTCTTAGCCTCTAAAATACAGCATTCTTCTTGTAACTTTTAATACCTCTCTAATTCTGTTCTTGTTTCATCTCCTAGAATCTTACATCAAATTAGCTTTGGGGGACAATGCCTATGGACCTGAACCCCAAAAACTCCAACAGATTTATAATCTAACTATGCTACTATAGTTACTATCAGATTCATGTTGTTATTCTTTATCCCTCTATACCTCCCCCTCACATTTCCAAATACATATTGTATTGTGCTATATCTGAAACCAACGTCCTATCCTTTGTACTGCCTATGAAAAAAGCAGGGAGGTAATAAATAACTCAGCTTCTGTTACCTAAGCCTTGAAACATGTTGTATTAAAAGCAAATGCCTACTTTGCCCCAAAATACAATGCATTGTATACTTGTGTCATTGTACACACAAAAATCAAAATCCCACACTCATGTTCAAACAGCATGTAATATCTAGAAGGTATTGTCACAACTGTAATTTGACAACAGATTTCAATCAATGCTGCTATTAGGAATAAGAAGCCAAACAAAACAAGAAAAGTTTTAAGAGAACAGATTAAATATTTCTTGTATCCGTAAGTGTAAAAATTGATGGGTGAAGCTGGAAACACTTCTTAGCAGAAGGGAAAAACAAGAAGGGGGGGGGACTTTGTAAGAACAAAAGACATCCTCGCCCTCACAAAGGTATGCTACTGAACAGGGAATCTAATCACACTAATAGTGCAGAAAGGGCTGATGCATTCAGGAAGCAATTCTGCATTTGGAAAGAAATGAGATGACTTTCTTGAGTCTCATGAGAATGATGAATTACTTCTTCAGCCCGTGACACAAGCAATGTTAAAACAACACTGCCTTGCAATGCTTTTTGTTCAAGCAGGACCGAAAAAGGTCACCACAAAGAAGGGTTCTCACTGAAACATCCAAGATGGCTCCTCCACCAACATGAGTTTTGAGTCATTCTGAAAATGACAGGGAAATTCCAGAATGCTAACGTCACAACCATGCTCTGAAAAGCTTGTGAGGCAGTGTTTATAGGTTAGGTCAGCATGATGCAAATTCTGAGCAAAGCAGTTTAAAAAAAAAAAACACAACCAATCAGCATGCACATTTAAACTTTTACTGCATTTGGTGTAGTACTCTACGATGGTCTGATGTCAAACTAGCACCAACAGGTTAAGAATTGGTGAAGGGACACCTCAGGACAAACAAATCAGCCTTCAAGAAGAACGCATCACAACATAACTGGATTTATGAGGAATTCCCCACAACTGGAGCCACTACCAAGAAAACAATTTTTCAATGACTTATAAGTAGACACGATCAAACACGACAAAGTTTGCACAAGTTACAGATTGACAGAGTGCTGCAAAACTAGGATCCCAGCTAGGACTGTTTGATACACTCAAATATATGTCAGAAAAGAAATAAATTAATTTAAACAAAAAAAACCAAACATCTTAAACGAAGCCACATATAAAGTTGTAGAGCTCCAACCAGGAAACACAGTCTACAAAACTATTAAGTCTTCTTGAAAGAAACAGTCCTGCCAAGTTTTTTCTAGGGCAAACGTTACTGGTGAAAAGGAGATACAGGTACAGTGCTGCAGCCAATGGGGTTAAAATGTAAATGCAGTGTATCTACAGAAGAGTAACGTGGAAGAGGTAATAACTAAACAACACTCCTGAGAGAGGCATTGGCACGCTGCACCCAGCTCACACTGTCACAAAAATGTTGAAAAAGCGGATTTGGAGAACAAAATAAAGAAGGACACAGAAATTGAGTATTGAGGAAAATGTATGCAGTGACAATTTAAAGTAATTTTAGACCATTTGTTGTTTTTGTTTTTGTTTTGTTTTGTTTTGTTTTCAAATAGAAAAGAGATGGATTTACTAGGTTCCAGCAGATAAATACCTCTGTCTATGGTAAGAAAACACTTTGAGTACTTTAGTACACTGGAGAAAGGCAAAGCAGTAACCAGTGACTGGGAGCTGGAGCCAAATAACTTAATAAGCAGTGGATTCTCCACCTCTTACAGTCTTCTGATCAAAATCCCATTTTTTTTTTTTTTCTGGGAAATGCTTTTCAGCCAAATAACTTCATTGCACTCAAAAGTAACTGGATAAAATCCAGTTGTCTATAACAGTCAAGAGGTCAGAGTGGAAGATCTAATTGCTTCCTTTGACTTTAAAGTCTCAGTCTATGAATACTCAGGGTTTTCAGTTGTTCAGAGGAACGTCAGCAGTATCATGCGTGTTCACCATTACTATTAAAAAAGAGCTTTCAAAAATCTGCATAAATTAGGGTTGCATTTCAGTGACACTGGAGCTATCCTATGGAGGCTTTTGTCACCAGCAGCGCCCATTGATAGCATTACAGCCACCATACCCACAGCTGAGGGTATTCCTGCAGCAGCCTATAAACAAATGAGTTACACAATTGAGTGTGAAAGTTCACCCTCTGGGTCAGTACTTTTTCTCTTCTAGAAGGAACTGTTGGAATGCAATGCCAAAAGCCCAATAACAATACATGATATTAATCATAGAAACAATAGGTTAAAAGGAAAAGCAGAAGCCCTGTGATAGCCACAAAGCCTATCAGCTCTGCTGTGTGCCTCTGCATCATCCGAGTGTACTCTTATTCATGCTACGTATCTATCTCGTGCTCCAAAACACACTGCTGCAATCTTGACAAGTTCATGTAATGAACATTTCTTTGGTAGTGTAGAAGACGCAGGGTTTTACGTGTTAGGGCTGAGAGAGTTTTGCTATTGTACATGCTGCCCCAGTAGGTATAGTAGATAGATACAGTAACAGGGGCTTTGAAACACTGTATGCGAACTATAAACAAACTTCAGGCTCAGGCTGGACAAACAGATCCTTCCAAGGGCTGAAATCCTTGCAAGCATGCTAATAACTAAACACACTGATAACTAAAGGTCACACCACCACACAGCAGAGGGAGCAGCACCTTCCCGAGCCATCAGGCACCACATCCCTCTCACCCCAGGGAGAAGCAGGTGCCATAAACGTGCCGAAGTTACTTCCCTGGCCACCTCGATGCTCTTTACGACCCCAGCTCCCAAACATGGGAACAGACGGACAGCGACACGCCGCTTCCCGCTGCCACCTCCAAGCCAAACTTCTTTCACTCCAGACACTTCACCTCCTTTCAGCCCAATCCCACGCTGCTTTCCATCAGCTCCGCACACGGACCAAACCACGTCCAACGCTCTGCAAAACTTCTGACAGCAGCCAGGAGCTGAGGGGTCACCACGTAGCGGGGCTCAGCTACTGGAAGAGGCCTAAAGCAGAGGGATGGAGGGCTGCAGCCCCCTGCCCACCCCACAGCCCCGCAGTGCACGACAGGGAGGGGTGGGCAAAGGCATGGAGAGATCTCTGTGCTGCCTGAAGAAAGGGGAAGAATAAGGATAACACAAAAGGAGCGTTCGCACGGGGCTGCGTTTCGCCTCAAAGCGATGCTAGGTAAATAGATGGATAAGGGAAACAACAGAGCCCTGACCCTCTCTTTCTTCCCTAAATATAATCCTCCTCTTTCCCACAATACACGCGCCACCCAATGACCATTAATTCAAATCCGTTCTTTAAAGACGGGGGATTATCTCTGTCTGTGACCGGCTCTCTCAGCCTCTTCTCTTTCACCGNCCTCCTCCTCCTCCCGCTGCCGGCCCGAGCGGCTCTCGCTCGGCTCTGGGGGGACCCGCGAGCGGCCGCCGGCCTCCCCGCGGCAGCCACTAGGGGAGGAGGCAGCGCGCCTGCGCCGCCGCGGCCGCCGATCCCGCCGCTGTTACCGCCGCCCCCGAGCGAGGGCTCGCAGGGCCGGCGGCCGCGGGTTGCCGGCCGCTCCGCAGTGCGCAGGTGCTGCGAGTACGGAGACGGCGTTACCGAGCGCCGGGTGAGTGGGGGAGGGAGGCGGCAGGTGGGAGGTGAGGGTTCTGTTGGGCGACGTCCTCGGTGAGGAGCGAGCGAGGGATGGGGTGTGAGATGGGGGAGATCCGCCTGGCAGAGGGATGGGAGCGAAGCGAGGTGTCATGGTTTTAGGATGTACGTGTTAGGGCTGAGAGGGTTTTGCTATCGTAGCTACCCGGTAGGTACAGTAGATAGATGCAGTAGCAGGGGCTTTGAAAGGCTGTATAAAAACTGTAAACAAACTTTAGGCTCAGACTAGACAAACGGATCCTTCCTTCCAAGAGATGAAAATGTCNACATTTTGAAATAATAGGGATAAAAAGACAGAGCGACGTGGTGGGTGTGAAACGTGGGGAGAACGAGCCTGGGGGATGGGGAGGAGTGGAGAAAAGGTGGCGAGGAGAGAAGAAAGGAAAGGAGGACCGGGAAGGATGCGAGGAGAGGAAGGAGGACGAGGAGAGAGGGACGAAAGGAAGGAGCTCAAGGAGGGTGGGGGGAAGGATGAAAGGGAGGAAGGGATCGGGGGAAGAAAGGAGGATGCTTTGNAGGGAAAAGGGAGATGGGCCTAAAAGCAAAACAGCAGCGACAATCTGAGGAGGAAAGCTAATTTACTAAATAAGATACTGAAAGCAAAATAGCACAGTATAATACAATATAATTGGAATTAAAGCTAATAAATAAAAACAAATGAGCAAGAGTGGCCGATAAACCGAAGGCCTTATGCTAAATGCTGAAGGTGAGACAGCAGTGAGCACCCATTGCTGGGTCGATCCCAAAGGAAAGAGAACATCCCGTGACACACACTTTTTATCTTTCCCTCTGAGTGGAAAAATGTAAAAATACAAAGCAACACAAAGTCCTCTGAGGAATATAGTTCTTCTTCTCTTCTGAGACAGGACTACCCATAACTATCAATGATCCACAGAGCTGGAGCATTAAATCTCTAATTCTCAATGCACTACATAATGTTGTGATGTGGAATACCAATACCAAAAATCATAAAAACATGATAGGAATTTTTCCTTCTTCAGTAGTTTTGCTACCCTACAGCACCTTCCTTCTTCTTTGAGCAACAAAGCTGTGAAGGATCTGGAGCATGAGTCATATGGGGAGCGGATGAGGAACTGGGATTGTGCAGTTTGGAGAAGAGGAGGATCAAGGCAGACCTCATTGTTCTCTACAAGTCCCCGAAAGGAGGTTGGAGTGAGGTGGGGGTTGGCCTCTGCTCCCGGGTAACAGCTATAGGATGAGAGATGATGACCTCAAGTTGCACCAGGGGAGGGTCAGGTTGGATATTATGAAATAGTTGTTCTCTGAAAGAGCTTTGAAACAGGCTGCCCAGGGAGATGGTTGAGTCACTGTCCCTGGAAGAAAAGAGTGGTTGTACTGAGGGAGGTGTTTTATTGGGCGTGGTGACAGTGGGTTGACAATTGAACTTAATGTTCTTGATCTTTTCCAACCTTAATGATTTTATGACTCTGCTCTGGAATCACTGAGCCTGGCATCCTACAAGTCGCAGTGCCAAGAATCTCCATGGTGTAAGTGGTGTCGTTGTCAGAGGAACTTTGCCATTTCAAGGCAGTGCAAATCTCGCTGATGTGCCCTTGCTCCGTTGACACTTTTTGTGTTGTCCATCTGCTCTCCCAGCTTCCACATACACTTTCAGGAAACAAGGAAGGGAGTGAGATGAGTCCTTCCAGACTTGTACTTTTTTTTTTTTTTTTTTTTTTTTTTTTTTTTTTGTCTGTTTTAGGCTTGAAGAGGATTTGCCAAAATAATTTCTCAGCCCCTAAGGGATTCTGTAGATGTGTCTGTCTGCCCTCGAGTAGAATCTCCCCAGTCTAAGAAAAGTCTTATCAAGACCTTTCTTAGCAAGTATTTATGCCCTGTCCCTGGAGGCATTCAAGGCAAGGCTGGATATGGCTCTGTGCAGCCTGGTCTAGTGGTTGGCAACCCTACCCATGGCGGGGGAGTTGAAACGAGATGATCTTTGAGGTCCTTTTCAACCCAGGCCATTCTGTGATTCTATGATCTACATTCATTTTTCCAATAAATGAGGAAAGGAGATAGACTGGAGCCTTGTTTCCCATTACCAAGTAACAACAGAATCCATGGGAGAGTGTGCAGCAGGGAAAACAATTTATTAGCAAGAACTCATTGAAATATGATTTTAAATGTGATCCGATTCATTTTGGCTTACGAACTCGGTGTAATCATTTAACAGATTTAAGTACTCAAAGATGGTGTTACAGAGAAATACTTTTAATTACTTTAACCTTCTCACAGCATCATTTCAGACTGACACACAACCAATTCTGCATGTATAAACAAATCATGCTAAGCTGGCCTGTCCTGTATGATGATGTGTAAATTATTGTTGCAAGCTAGGTATTTAGTTTGTATCTCTATTAGGTTTTCAGTTTGGATCAAATTAATTTTCTAGGTGCTTTTCCGTGATACTGGATTGAGCCATGTGACGATAAGAAAGATTTACCTACAGACCTCCTGTTTTTTTGCCTTCTCTTCTGTGCTCTGTGTCTTTTAGTCCACTAACCCTCCTACATGGGAGCAGTAAGTGGCTACTGTTAACAGAAACAAGCAAAGATCTCAAATAGAATATAGGAAATTGTCATATACTCCATCACACTGCATTGCATCACTAATTGAATGTCAGTTAAACGTGTCTTGAGGCATTTGACTAAAATGAGGATGAGCTATAGTGTACATGTAAGAATGACAAATAGTAAATAAGCATGATTAGGAAAAATGATTGAACCTCTTCCCTTCACCAGTGGCTACACTGCAAATACATCTCTTGTAAATTGAAACCAAAGGACTCGTTCAATGATTTGTGCATATTTCTGTTTAAAGTATGTCAGTTTAACAAACGAATCAGATTACTTACCTACTCCAGATTATTTCTAAGGCAGGAGACATGTTGTGCAGATGTCTGCCAGAATCTAAAGAAATCTAAAAATCTGGAGGTTCTAAAAACTTTTTTTTCTGTGGTGTGGAAAGAGGGCTCTGTCTACTGTTTAGACATTTCTTTTCTTTAGGTTAGTAACTGTTTTTTGAAACCACCCTCATTTTTTATCACTGTTAACTGTCTTAAAGAAAAGTAAATAACCTGCGTTTGTTACCATTGCTTACTGAAAACTGAAACAAGCTACTGAACTGCTCTGTAAAGCAATGTCGCTCTTAATAGCCAAGGGAGGCCAACTAGGGATCTCCCCTTCCATCACTGAGCTACGTATACAAGAATCATGGTCAAACCATTGGGAGTCCTGGGCAGTGTGATTAGCACGAGACACTGTTTTGCTCACATGAAATGCACCTGGATGCTTGACAGCTCAAGCATGCTTGCAAGCTACAGGTGGCACTTACTTAAGATGCTTTAACCTTCTTTTAGGCTCTGTTATCTTTAAAGACAGAGTAGTAGCTTTCTCTGTAGTGTACAGTGTAGCCTGCCTGTGATGAAGGGAGATCATCAGCAGTTCTGAAAGGTGTTCCAGTACTTTGTATTAATAAGTCATTACCTTCTAGACGTGATTGAAATGCACATAAGTATATAAGGAATGACTAAAGTCATTCACTACCTCTGAATGCACGTGGATACATTTTGGATAGTAATATAAATGTCTCTATTTTGGTTTACGTATGTTATTTTTGGCACATTTGTTCCTGAGTGCAGCTAAACACTTCTGTGTTATGTATTATCTTGAGCAGTGCAGAAAGCAACAGTAAAGCCTTCACAACTTTCAGATCATTTAAATTGGATATTGTATGAGGAGTAATCTGCAAGGTGGGTTCTGACACACAGTCTCCTGCTGCCGTGCCCTCTGCCTTCCCTTGTGACTGTTCTATCTAGCTCAAAAGAATCTGTCAGTCAGCGTATCCAAGGACTTACCCTGACTTGTACCTCTGAAGTAGCTAGAAGGCAAGTAGCAGATGCAGTTTATTTTGAGGGGAAAAAAATATGTGTATGTATGTCTATGCATTTTTTTTTTTTTTTCTGTGCTGGGAGAATGGTATAATTACCTTCAGTTCTTTCAGAAAGTTGACTTACCTAGGGAGGAATAACTGCATGCACCAGTACAGGTTGGGGGTGAGCTGCTGGTGATGACCTCTGAGGAGAGGGACGTGGGTGTCCTGGTGGATGACAGGCTGGCCATGAGCAGTGTGCCCTGGTGGCCAAGAAGGTCATTGGGATCTTGTGGTGCATTAGGAAGAGTGTGGCTAGCAGGTCGAGGGAGGTGACCTTCCCCATCTCTACTCTGCCCTGGTGGGGCCTCACCTGGAGTACTGTGTCCAGTTCTGGGCTTCCCAGTATAAAAAGACAGGGATCTCCTGGAAAGAGTCCAGCGAAGGGCCACAAAGATGGTAAAGGGCATGGAACACCTCCCTTATGAGGAAAGGCTGAGAGACCTGGGGCTGTTCAGCCTTGAGAAGAGAAGACTCAGAGGGGATCAATGTCTATGAATTTATAAGAAGCGGGAGGCAAAGGGACGAGGCTGGACTATTCTCAGTAGTGTGTGGCCATAGGACGAGGGGAAATGGCCACAAACTGAAGCATAGGAAGTTCTGCACAAATGTGTTTGGGAACTTCTTCACAGTGCAGTGATGGAGCACTGGAGCTGCACACAGAGGTGGTGGATCTCCTTCTCTGGAGATGTTCAGGACCCACCTGGATACCTACCTGTGCACCCTGGGCTGGGAGCTGCTTTGGCAGGGGGGTTGGACTGAATGATCACTAGAGGTCCCTTTCAACCCCTACAATTCTGTGATTCTGTGATCAGAACAGGATCATGTTTGGAGCTCCTCTCTCATTCTTTAAGTGCCAGACCAGACAGTGTGTGGTGTACACATTGCCCTTTCGTATATCAAAGTGGGGTGGGGAAAGAAAAGAGAAGTCTTGCATCTAATTAGTGAATGGGCTGTAAACATTTGAATATTCGATTCAAATGCTGCAAAACCTCTGTCATAAAATGATTCACCTCTTTAATATATGGATTATGTTAGCAACTGGGAAAAAGGATGGGACGCAGGAAAATGTGACTTCTCAGGTCTTCCCCAACCTTCCTTGAGTGACTGATCGTACTTATTTAAAGCTGTGTTAATTATACGTATGTGAGTTGTTTTTTTTTTTCTATCATCCTTCAGGTTTCTATCTCTTACAGAGACCTTGAACAAGCAAGCAACTCCCATGAGGAGAGCAGTGCTTTCCATGTTGACCACCACCTCCTAGCTGTTTCCCATCTGTTGTTTGTAAATACTTCTACTGCTGCAGTTGTTAGCTCTTTGCAAAACAAGCTCAATTTTCTTATGTCTGCATACAGCATCAAAGCAGCAGGAGAACTGTCCATGACTGTGAATCCTATGCAGCACCAAGATATTTTTTTCTTGTTGGAGATCTCAATTAGTGAAACCTTAGCAGAGGTAAAGAATTGTGTTGCAAATTAGAGGGCGTGTACACACAGCACGTGTTCAAGTAGTCTTGTCTGTGTGGGACAGCAAAGGAGAGAGAGAGGCTGAGTGTGTAAGAAAGGGAACAGGAGGTGTTAGAGGACCTAGGTAGAAAGTGCAGAGATTAAAAGTTGCAGTATTTTTGCTTGTTCCTTTGCAGAATGTGTTGAATTCCTCTGGAACTGCTCTGTCCCTGCAATTCCTTTCTTTATCAAAGAAAAGCTGAGGGAGAAAGATTAATATCTGAATCCTAATAACTGCCATACAGGAAGAATCACTCTTTACAAAATTTTCAGTCTGAGGAGCAGGAGAGTTGTTCTGTGCTGCCATGGCTCCAAAATGGAGTTCAGAAAGTATTCCCCCATTTAAAAACAAACAAACAAACAAACAAACAAAAAAAAACAAGCCAGCAGACTTGCTTCATTTCAGGGAAATGACTGTCCTCAACCTTCTGCTCTTTCAATTATTGCATCCTGCTGTTCTTTCTGTATGTACCAGGTGGGATGGAAGTCTGTCTGGTACTTGCTCATCCTTGTGAAAACTGCTGAATTCCTCAACAGAGTCATAGTTTTACTCTGCAGTGTCATTTAAAAGTACTGGGCTAAGTTTTGATTCTTACTAAGGTCTTATTATACAAATTCCTGTTGTCTTAATGAGACTTGCAGTAGATAAAACATGACAAGGAATATCCATACCTCACATAGCATCTTGGTAATCTACAGATAACTAGAACCGTTGTTCTACAAGAAAAAGAAAATTGTTTTTATTAACCTTTCTGTTTCCTAATGATGTCTGTTTTTTACTACATTAAATATTCTCAATATTTAATTAAGGTTTGAAACAGATACTTGCAATGTATTACTTACTAAATAGTTTTTCTCAGAAGAAATGCAATTACTTAAATATATTTCCTATCTTGTGGGCACAAAGCGACAAGGATACATAATGATGTTTACAGAAAATATCTCCCACATCTTAACATATGTAAACTTTCTAACTTGTTTTTTCTTTTTTTTTTCTATTGACAGAAGCCAAGATGATGCATCTTTTCACTTACACCTGCAAAAATGCACGAGGGACTTATAACTGAGACATAGCCTGAAGAAAGTTAAGGAGGTTGTTAGTAGTCTCTGTCACAAATGACAAGACTAAGGAATGGTTCTGGTCTATTTCTTCAGACCTTGATGAAACCTACGAAGGACAGTAAGTTGATTTTGCTGAAGGAGCAGCAGCTCTAAGGAAAAAAAGGAGAAAAATCAAACAAACAAAAAAGAAGCTAAAGGAAGGCAATGTCTTGAACTACAGCTGATTATGACTAATGTATTTGGTAAATCTGTTAGCATCTAGAGTAACAATACAGCAACAGCATTCAGAGTTTTGATTAAAAATAGGTTGGTAAATCACAAGCAATAAACCTCAAGTGTTTCATGCACCTTTGCTGTGCCCTCACTTTTCAGGGATAGTTAAAGAATGATATAAAAAATTCCTTTTTGTTTGCCTGTTTGGCTTGGCCAATGCAAATACATCACATAAGCTTAGGAAAACAGGTAATTATCTATCAGCAAGCTCATTCATTTCCAGCCTGTAGGTGAATGTATTTTCAAACAGAAAATGACATTCTGAAAGTCCACCTGCTAATTGTGAGGGAAATGTGTAGAATGCCCCATGTAAAATGAGCATGCTACTTTTCAATAAAAACCCTTATTTCAGTGTCAGAAATGCTATGCACATTCAAGTTGAATTATGCATCTTGTTACTTCTCAAGATGGTTGCACCTCTTGATCGATCAGGTCAAGATTTTCTTAAGACCTTACATGCCTTACATAAAGCATACTTCAAATGGGAATGATACAGCAAGAATATTTACGTTTTCAAGGTTGTCTTTGTGTCTGAATGACAGCTGAATGAGCCATCACATTAAAAAAAGGAAGAAAACAATGTGATTTTTTTGTTTAATTTTTGAACCTGATAAACATGGAAGAAACATCTAGCAACCTATAATAATCATTGGTGTTGGAACAGTAAGTTGGGGAGGAAAACAGACTACTCGTGTCCTATTTTGGGGTTTACTATAGCAGGTTACTAAGTTCCACTGCAATTAAAAATTTCTTCCTGCAAATTTAATGAGGTATTTTCTAAAAGTTGAGTAGAGTTCCGTAATGGAATTTTGGCAAATTAAAACAGGTTGCTGTGACAGTTCCTAAAATATTTCTGTTTTAGCTTTGTTTTGTATTATAAATATGTCAAGATATGTCATTCTTGTCATGACAGAAAGTTATCTTTCCTTTTGGGAAAAATTACCAAGCCTTTTCTCAATGCTCTATTTTTTCTAATTCATCAAACTTAAGATAAGGGCTAATTCCACATGCTTTAATTTCCGTCTGCATAATCATAAACCCACATAAATACAGCTTTAGTCTTACAAATGAGTCTTAAGTATTACATACAGTATTGTTAGCTTTAAGTTTCCCTACTGTTCTGTGTAACAAGTGACTGAAAAATAAATTATGTTTAACACTGACAAAACTGTTCCTAGTGGTTTCTCAAATGGAAGTCAGTGGCATAGATAGAGGTCATTGCCAGAAAATATGAACCATTCTGGGTTTTTTTCCAGTAGCACAATGCCATGTGAAATCTAAATGGATGCAGGAAATTGCATCTACTCCTTTGTAAATAAGAAGCAGGTGGGCTTGGAGATACAGACCAAAAAAGTAGCACAGATTTATCTTACAGATTTTATTGATGAAATCTTCCATAAGGAACTCATTAAATATTTGTGCCAGTGGACCACTGTTAGTGTTAACTGATTAAGTTTAAATGCAAAGTGAAGCAAATGTATCTTTCAGCATCTGTTAATTTGCAATAACAAGATGATGTTAACCAACAAGTTTTATGAGGAAAAGGATTTACCAAACTGAGAGCTGAGTCTTCACATTCACAGGTAAAGAAGGATAGCTTTTTGACATCAGCACTGTATGTTGGAGCTGCAAAAGATAGACATCTCTTGTATGGGACCATAAAGTTGCTGTATTACTGTTAAAGGTATTTCTTCAATTAAAATTTGTAGATATGCCCAGAAGATAGATACCCAGCTCTGTCGTATATACATTAATCCTAGATTTTAAAGCAAAGATTTTGTTTGTTTGCTTTTTGTATTGTCTGTTGATTGTTTCTCCTAAGACAGTTTGGTGTCTGCAGTTGGTTTCTGGCACTCTCTCAAAATGTGATTCAAGTACTACAACAAGGGCAGCGAGGTTTTCTTGAGTTGAGTCAAAACATTAGAAATCATTTGATTAATGACAGTGTATTTTTGCTTCTTTGAAGGTGCTAATAAACAAGGAAAAGTCCCAAAGATGGGAACAAAATGACAAGAGTGCATTTGGAAGGAGAGACAGAGGATATAAAATTCTGAAAAAGCATCCGTAAGAGAACTGATTGAAGGAATTCTGCTTGTAGAGTTGGAATGCAGAATTCTTTTTCTTTCCAAACCGTGGAGTTTGCTCGGATGTTCAGCAGTCAGGAATGGAAGAGGAGGATGCCCCATAGGACAGTATACGAGCTGTTACTATTTCTATGAAAAAAAAGAATCTTATCAAAAGAGCAGTGCTTGATTGTTTTTAATTTTCAAACTCTAGCTACCTGCACTGTCTTCACATATACTAACACTGGCAATACCTTTGCAGTTGACTTGCAAAGAGCAATATACAATCATTTCAAGCTTTTTTTTTAACGCCTCAAAGTTTTTGTCTTGTTAGCAGGTTATGAATACTGCTGAATAATAAAAAGGGGAAGAGCTTCTGATCAAGAGCGTGTGTGTATAAAGCCATCAGGAGAAAAATGTGAGGGTTCTGGCTCTCTGAAAGAACATTGGATTCAAGGATGATATGTGTGGTCACAGGCATTTAGATGTGTCTGTTATGACACCGTGCTGTGCTCAGAAAAACAGCATGCATCAGATGCTATATTATTGTGTGTCTATCTTTGCCTACGTTAACATGACAGCATGCATGGGATATATACAGGTAAGGACGAGAGCTAATGGCCTTATGTTGTGCCAGGAGAGGCTGGATGCTAGGAAAATTTATTCTCTGGAAGAGTGGAGATGCATTGGAGATGCGCAGGCTGCTCAAGGGAGTGGTGGAGTCACCAACCCTGGAGATACTGAAGAACCACAGAGGTGCCACTGAAGGATTCAGTTATTGGGCATGGTGGGAATGGGTTGGGGTTGGATTTGGTGATTTTAGTATGTTTTTTTTCCAACCTTAATGCTCTATGATTCTTTGAAATTGATTCTGTGATCTCAGATGTCCAAAGAATTCTGTTAACAATCAGAGCCACAGCACAGGTTCTAGTCATTGAGAAACCATGTCAGCATACATAACCAAATTTGTTTAAGCCCCGAACAGGTATAAATTTGTGCAGTGGTAAAAAACAACACAAATACTGAGCATTTCTGTAATTGCTACACTAGCAACAGAGACATTTGAGGGAGCACAATGACAGGAATGTACCCATCGTAAGAGCAAATGGCAAAAATCTAGGAGTTAGAAAAAGAAGGAAAAAGAAAGCTTACCATACAGCATCTGATTTTCTGAAACCATATGGCTTTAGTTCAAATCTGTGATTTATTCCACTCTTTATGCCTGTTTTAAAAACCTTACTAATGATTTAAGAAGAAGACATGCAAACAATCGTAAAAGTTGAGCATTATTTTTAAAACAAATGTGGGTGTGTCGTTTGCCTAAACTTGAAATAATAGACACAGGATGTTATCTAGTATGTAATAATGATTAACATCTTCCCATGTTTGCACTCAGTGATCCTTATGGGTCCCTTACAACTCATGGTGTTCTCTGATTCTATGAGCTTGTGCAGCGCTGAAAGTAGAGTTCAAGTGTGCTGATGATGTATCCTGGCTCCTCAGTCTGCCTCCATACGAAATTCTCTCTTTCCTATTATGGGAATACCAGTGAACCTCTGGTGATAGAGGGAGGCTGCCAGGTTACTGCCTATGGCACAGGATTGTGCAAGAACAAAGGAACAGCATTATCTGGTCTGACCATAATGAAGCACCTAATGCTAATTTGCACATGTGAGCAAAGATTGTTATCACAGGATCCTCCATTTGTTCAGTTAAAACCTAAATTGTCACCCTCTTTATTATTTGCAGGGGATTATAAAGATGTAAATTATAAGGCTGGTTAGGTTATATCTGCATGAATCACAGTGTCAGCTGAAATTATTATATCCTGAGCATATATACTTTAATATATACAACATTATGCATCTCACTTCTCTCACCTAGAGTTTTCTGTAATGTTATATCCAAACAGTACGTTTCTGAAAGAACATTTTCTTAGTACACAAACAGTAAGAAATTCCAATGCATTCTAATGTACGGAGTACTTTTTTATAGATAGAAATCTTTCCTTTTCTTCATAAGGTGACAGCAGATATCACTTGAAAAATTGCCTAATCCCGCTCTGTTTTATCTCCGGGTTCTCTCCAAGAACTGTATCATTATAAATTATAATGAAACTCAAAAAGTGGCCAGAATAGTAATTGAAAGAACATTGGGCATCTTGAAAATGAGACTTAGATGCTTAGATAAATGTGATAGAACAGAACTAATCTGCCCTTCACGAAAGTTCAGAGTGGTTCTTATTGGTGTATATTATGTAATGCAGCCATTAAGTATGGCTCATCTGTAAAGATGGAAAGGAAGTAATTTAATCAGTCAATCCAAATCACTGAAGTAAATGATCCTAATGATGTACACTTGGAAAATTATCTCACGATAGGATAGAGGAAATTAAAAATAAGATGCCAGCTATCTGGAACAAAATGTACACTAAAGTAAAACTGAACACCTTTCTTCTGAAGTGATGCAATAGTAATAGAGTTCTTAAACCTGGGACTGCAGCATGGGGGAGGAATGTGCTGTTTCTGGTCATAATGCAACCCTCACCCATGTTGACTTCTGTGCACCTTCCAAATATTCCTATGTCTTTGCATTTCTACCTTGAACCATCTTAGACAACAAAATGGAAATCAGAAATACAGTCTTTCCAGTGTGGACTACTCACCAGTAGAGCATAGATTCAGCTAACACATAGATTCTTATTTCTTTATTCCTCACGCCAAACAGCAGGAATGGGGACTACTCCTTTTCCCCTCCTCTTCTACACATCACATAGCAAGCCTGAAGAGCCTTCACAAATGCTAAAGTTTAGGTTACCCTTTTCCATATACATATATATGTATATATATGTTTTTGTATGTATATGCCCAGGTTCACATTGCGTCCACAGTCATGTCATCAATTCCAGCTTTGTGCCCACTGCTTCAAGTGGGAACTATGGGTCTAAAACATATCAGACAGATCAGCATCCAGCCCAGACCTTCCTCCAGGGCAGAAAAGACCTCAGAGATCATCTAGTGCAACCATCAACCCATCCTCACCATGCCCCCTAAACCACATGCCTCAGTGGCACATCTTTTCTGGAGCACCTCCAGGGACAATGACTCTGCCACCTCCCTGGGCAGCCTGTGCCAGTGCCTGACCACTCTTTCTGAGAAGAATTCTTTTTCATATCCAGCCTGAACATCTCTTGGCACAAAATGAAGCCATCATCTCTTGTCTTACTGTTATCTGAGAGAATGGGCCAACCCATACCTCGCTCCAACCGATATCCCACTTTGAGATTGGAGTCTTATAATTTGAATTAAAAGAAACATCTTAGACATCAACTCTTCTTTCACAAAATTCTTTATTCTACAGTGCTACAGAGTCGAGCACTCTCACCCATACCAAAGAAATATTACTGATTTCAACAAGGGACATAATTTTTTTATACTACAAATTTAAACAGAGAAAAAGGTTTTCAGACATAGACTCTGTATACACATTAAAAAAAAAAAGCAGAAAATTATTTCCTTATAAAATTAATGACAGTGGCAATGTATTGTAGCAAATCCATGTTAAGAAGACCCCAACATTCAGTTCCCTATGCATAAAGTGCAACAAGCTGTTCCACAGATACGGATGTAGAATTCCCTTCCTAGAGATTCCTGCCCTATATTTTCAACATATGTTTCTCAGAGTCTTAAAGTATTCCCCATGTGTCTAGATTTTTAGCCCCTCTTTACAAGGAATGGCAAGTGTTGCTTAAAGCAGTGCTTGTGCCAGTTGTCCTGCTAGGACACATATGCTGTCAGACCAGCTGGCTGTTGGCAAACAGCAGAGGTAAATGTCAAGCTCTTGTCTGTCCCCCTACTATAAGGGCAGCAAAGAATTATTATCCTTTGAATGGCACTATGTAACTGTGGTCTACATATTGAGTTTTGTTTAGATGATTTACAATTGTGCAAAAATCAAACAGCAGTAAGGGGGTCAGTCACATATACAGAAAAAAGAAAAAGCAATCTGCACTTAATTTCTCATGAGAAATTTAAACTTCATGCTTTTAATTAAGTTTTCCCAACTTAATCCAAGTGGTGGTGTGCAGGAACTGGTGAACAGCCTTCAGAGTGAATGTGCTTTTTTTCCCCTTCATCTATGAAAATGTATTTATTTCCTACTAATGAGAAATGAAGGGGCACATCATCAGATGGTGGTAAGCTGTGTTGCTCTATTCAACTAAAAAGAAATCAATTTGTACCAGATTTATATCTGGCACTCGTTAGTTCTGGTCTACTTATATGCCTCTAGGGTTGAAGGAAAAAGAAATCCTCCTACGTGATTTGCCAGAACTGTCTTATTAGAGATCAGTTTGACCTCCTCCTCCCCCAGTGTTCACATTGTGGATGTTTTTTTCAGCCAAATAAGGGCTATCAGCAGTGTGAGAGGATGATGGCACAGTGGGGAACTCGTGCTCTGACATTCTGGGGGTCGTGCACAGCTGTGGGTTGAGCGAGGACAGACTTTACTGCGGGATTCATTGTGGTTCAGAAATCTTGGGGAAAAAGTATGTTGAAAGTGTTTTTATTGTAGGAAAAATGAGAGATGAACATTCTTGGGCCACACAAGACAATTCAGAATAAATGCGGCTGTTGAGCAACTAGTGACACTGCATGGAAAGCGCTTTCGCAGGGGAACAAAAGCAATACTGTTTTTTCTTAACTGCTGATTAGAGTCTGTAAGTGCCGTATCTACAAAATTATGCACATTTTAAACAAAAATCTGCAAGATGTCACAGGCAAGAAAAACAAGTCACAGAGTACAATGCAAAGCTTTTCTCCAGGGCATCGATGTTTAATCAGTCTGCTGCTACTGTCCCCCTCTCACAGTGAGCGTAGTGTCAACCAAGTTGTGGGCTTATTGCATGATGCCAAGCAGCTGCCATAAGACAGCTGTTTAACACTTTACTGTGCTCAGCTGAGCCATGAGAAATATCCCATCTGCAGTAAACAGAAGGTTATTTAACTGATACTGACTCCCAGTGAAAGAGAGGTTGACTGGGAGATAACTCACCATAAAAAACATCCCCTCCAAACATGAAGAAACATAAACCAAAGACCAAACATAAAAAATGAGAATAGAATGCCATAGGGAGGATAATCAGTGATCATGAAATACTGTTACAGAAAGTCATTCTATGGAAAGGATTTATATAGCCAAAAATCAGTAATAGTTATACAACAGATAAGGAGTCACAAAGAAATTCTTTATAGAGCTTCAGTAAGTATTCAATGGATTAACGGTTGGATTTGATGATCTTAGTGGTCTTTTCCAACCTTAATGACTATGATTCCAAATGATGATGAAAAATCTACTTCCCATTCATCACTGATGATGTGAAAGAACATTTTGATTCAGCAAATTAAGGAGAGCCAACCCTCCAGCTTTCATAGAGAAACAAAAAAGGAAAGAGGTTATATGACCTTGATTGTAGAAACATAGAATGGCCTGGGTTGAAAATAACCTTTAAGATCATCTAGCTTCAATTCCCCTGCCTGATAATGTCTGATTTTCCATCAATACACAGTGCCTTTCTTTTTTTTCTTTTTTTATGATATACACAGCTGTTTCTGAACAGTTGGCCATTACATTATAACCATTACTTACCCCTGCAATGAACAGCTTTCAAAAGTACTGAGAAAAATTTTAATATTTTTTCTGATTTTAAAGCTACATATTCATATTAGTATGTACAAAGCACTTCAGATATACACTGCCAAACAGTTTGGGGTAGAAGCTCAGACTCAAACTACAGCCTTTACCTTGCTAGTCATATCACTAACCCTCAATTAAGTTTCTCTTACCTTTATTTCCACTTACTGTTCATGATGATGAATTTTTAAATTATTTTTACATCCTCTGAAGAATTATCTTGAATAGTTATCCACTAAATCAATTAGATTATGGCACCTGGCTACAGAATCTCCACTAGGACAGGTAGCTACACAGTACCACCTGGTTTTGTAAGTGTTTGGTCTCATGAACAAAGTAACAGTGGTACTGAATTTTAGGTTGTTCCACAGACAAATCTTGAACCTTAGCCGAAAGGTAATCCTAGCTCTTGTACTGCTGGGTCCAAACTGTAAAGCAGAGATCAGATCCAAAACCTTCCAGTTGACATTTCTTCATACGTGTAACATTTTTCTATTAAAGAAGTAAGGCAACACTGGGAAGTTTGATTCTCCTTCATTTTAGAACTTTTTAAGGTACTTTGACTTACATTTGTTATGGGGTTATGGGACAGCAAATCACAGTCCTGAAGTTCCATTACAGATGGCTATGAGAATAAACAGCTGATACTGTTTTTCCCAGGGAAAAGGTTCTTTGATTGAAGATCTACACAAGCCATGATTGTACAAGGGTTGCTCCAAAAGTAATGCCTTCTGTTTTATTCTGTTGGGCCATGACACCATAGTCAGAAGTTGTTGGTATGGCAGTAGAGGCTGAACCTGCCCACCAATATCCTGTTATGTTTTGTTGCCATGTGCCAGATGGTAGCAGAGGGGCAGTCTGACAAAATGGCGCCTGACATAGAAATACATCTGATGTAAAGGTGTCATTGAATTATTTCATGCTGAAAAATTGGCACCCACTGATCTTCATTGACTTTCATTAAACATTTGTGGACACCAAATAATGGATGCTAGCACAGTGAGGCAGTGAATGGTGTTAAAGCAAGTAGCAATAGTAGGTCACCTCCACTACTGCAGTTTTTTTTATGAGTACAGCCAGCAGCTATTGTTCATTGCTGACAAAAACACATAGCCAGTGATGGTGACTTATGTTAAAAAATACTGTTCTGTAGCTGAGAATTTGTTTTGTCAAATAGTATTATTATACTCTTTCTATCTATTGTAGATTCCACAAAAAAAAGGAGGCATTACTTTCAGAGCAATGTACATATATGGCATAATCCAGAAAGAAGTGTAAAACTAATACAGTAATTAGAGGACTTCAGCAGAACATCTATTAAGTGTGTCTGTATAACATGCTTCCCTGAGGAGTATCTTCAAGATTGAAAGCCTGATTAGTCTTTGCTCAATCTGACACGAAGCTGGGGTGCTTGAAATTGCTTTTTGATCTGAATAGAGGCTGTGATACACTGTTGTAGCAAAGGCATTTGGGAAGTGTCAGAAGAATGTCACCTCACAGGAACTCCTGGTTATTTTTTCCACTCCTACAGTGTAAAGAGCCCAAGACAAAAGTTACTTTCAGAAGTTGGATCAGGTTGTAACATTTCCAAAATGCAGGACTGAGCGTGAAATGTCATTCACTCAAACCATCATCATCAAAATGTCTCTAATTACATACCTGACTAATTACGTTACTGAATACTTTTTAAGTAGTGGTTTTAAAATTACTACACTCATCTCAGAACTGATTCCTTATTTTTAGGTAATTCTTCTATCAGCTTGAACCAACAGTGCTTAATCAGATGGTAATTTTCCACGTGGAATTGCTGATTATAGTCCAAAACCTGCAAAGTCCCACAGAAGGGAGAGACTCAGAGAAAGGGAAATAAAGGAATGGGATCAATTCATTCTATACTTAGGTAGTAATAATTACTGCAGTAATTTTATATGATATCCTAAGGATATACTGAATCGTTATGTCCTTTGTGCTGTATTAAGAAAGGACACTGCAGATTTTAACTGAAAGCAACGCAGTAATTTCATAACTCCCCTCCAGCATTTTCTGCTGCTGAACTGGACATTCCCATAGAGCAAGGAAATTACACACAGCATATTTTCATTGGTGAGTGTAGAAGACAAGTCTAACACCGTGCCATTATCTTCTGTCTCTTAAACAGTTTGTTTAGCTATGATAGCATGAAGAAGCCAACCACTGCTCTAGAAACCTGGAGACCTGAATTATCCTGTGACCATGTGCAGCCCCTGAAAGAGCACAGAGCACAAATGACTTCAGATAGTCATGACCTGAGGGAGCTTGATTCAGTGGAAATATAAACAAAGGTTGCTCTGAAAGTAATGCTCTCTATATATTTCCATGGAAATTACAAATGTTATTCTGCTCTGTTTGATAGAGCAAATTCTCAGCTACAAAACACTTTTTCAACATAGTCACTACCTTTAGATGTGCATTTTTTCCATCTATTAACAAGCATGCCGTACTTGTAAAAATCTGCATGGGTGATCAGAATATTGCTTGTCTCTAGTGTCACCGTTCCCTTCCCTCTGCTGAAATGCACAAGCCGTCGCCTCACTGTGCTTATGTCCTCTGTTTGGTCTCCGTAAAAATTCAGCAGGAGTTGATGAACATCAGTGGGTACCATTTTTTCCATATGGAGGAATTCAGGTCCACACTTTTGATTCATGCACACTTCTGCATCAGATGCCATTCAGTCAGACTGCACCTCTGCTGCCATCTGTTGCATTTGAACAAAATGTAACAGGATATTGGTGGGAAGGTTCAGTCTCTACCGCCTTACCACCAATATCCACCTCTGATGCTTTGGGCCAACATAATAAAATAGGAGACATTACATTTGGAGCAGTCCTTGTGTATACACTCTACCCATTTTTTATCTGACTCACTAGATACCTAAACAGACATCCCATTGCTCTGTAGCTGGATGTTGCTTTCTCTTCACACACAACTTTCAATAGCAGCCACATGCAGTCAACTCAGTGCTCCTCAACTACACACATCCAAGTGGGTTTGTCTTGGAAAGGCATTTAAAGAACAACAAGTGTGGAATTCTTCTGTCCAACACTTCTGAAGTGTTTTTCAGACCTTTAAGCTGATACCTAAGATAAATTCTCTGGTGTTGTCTTGCCAAAAGTTTAAGATAATGGATACAGAAACATTATTTAAGGAATACATCATCATTTCATGCCAAGATTCTTGGTAATATTTGTACTCAGTAGTTTTGTTCTTTGTTCTCTTACATTAAGCAACCCTTAAGCGCTTCCATTTGGGTCTATAAACACCATTATTTTTTGTGAATGTTTCTGTTCAGCATATCTATTAAGAGATACTTGATCTAAGTCTAAACCTGGAAAGAATGGGAAAGATGGGTGGCTATTTCCACTCATTACTGGTATTTGTGTTAGAACAAAACCAAGGAGGCTGTACTAAACAAGGGCCAGATGTCTTCATGACAGCTGTTGCACAAACTCTAAACAGAGATTTCATAGTCCAGAAAACTTCATAGGTTAAAACTTCTACATGGATGCCCACACCTTGGAAGCATTCAAGGCCAGGCTGGATGGGGCTTTGAGCAACCTGGTCTAGTGGGAAGTGTCCCTGCCTGCAGCAGAGGAGTTGGGACTAGTTGATCTTAAAGATCCCTTCCAATCCAAACCATTCTGTTCTGCCATTCTATGAAAACACAAACTCATGAAGGAAGATATGAAGACTGAGTTTACACTGATACAAACAGCACAAAAACATTAGAAGCATAAATAGAACAGATGACTTTATAAGTATGGGAAAATCTTCTTATTGATTCTTTTTGATGGAAGTGAAAAGAAACCGAATCATATCAACCAAAATATGAATATATTATGTGAAAAAAGATGGAAAACCTAGAAAAGATCATTTTTAAATTAAAATAATGTTTCTAAAAATCAATACCTTCACAATAAAAATGAAGCTTAAGAAAACCTGAATTACTTTGTTTAGGGTCAAACGTTTTCTCCAATTGAAAATAATTTCATCTTTCTTTTCATTTTTGGTAGTCTGATGAGAGATGGAAGTAAAATGAATTATTAAAGAAATTGATTTCTTTTTTCATTTCAGTCAACAGACAATAAAAAAATTAAATCATGCATTCATCTATTCCTAGCATGCTTACTGCTGGCAATACAAAGGTAGAATCTGGAGAACAATAGCAAAAAGAAGAGTTGGTCTATTATGACATGAGTAGGTTGCAGGATGAGCTGGAAATTGGAAGGTGAAGAAAGATAAGGTTGTGGATGTTTGGATTTTAGTATGGAGCTTTTACTGTGTTCAAACAGTAAGCAGCAGAAGGGAAAGGGTTGAGTGATATACAGGATAGGTTGACAGCTGGACAGCAAAATCTGAGAATATTGCCAAGCTCAGTGTCATAACAGATTAATGGGTCGAAGAAGCTGGAGCTGAAGAATGAATGTCTTTAAATTGCCTTTTCAGACAGGAAGACATTATTTGATATAGACAGCAAGCGGAGCTTGCACCTGAGTTACTCTAATATGTGGCCAGCTCCCTCAAGTAGGAAATACTGAATGTCGTGAATTGAAACACTATTTTTTTTCCCCTCTCTTATTCCTGTTTTGCTGTTAAAGAAAGAAAAACTAAGTACTGTGGTGTTAGGCTTCATTGGTTTATAGGGCATAAGGTTTCAATCAGCTTTTCAAAGTAATTCTTTTTATTTACTTATTTTTGCCAGAGTGGAGAAGAAAACAAAATGATATTTCCAGGACTGTTTGTATGGTATTTGAACTATACTGTGTAATCTGTCTGTTATTTCCTATTGGTATAGGAAATAAAGTCACACCTATCAGGCACAAACCTCATGTTTGACGTGAGTTTTACCTCTCATAGTTCAGCTGTTCACTGTTAAACATGATTTTTCTACTGTGTTATAGTGTTTAAAATACACGTTCACTCAGAACGTATTCACTTTCTTATTACAGTAAACTTATACATCTATCTTTACTGCAATAATAGTGCATCCATGCTGTGTCACACAGGGTTCCACACAGGAGAAGGAAGAAGTTTAGGTAATAGAGCATATATTAATATATATACATTTATATGTGTGATTCTACATAGAAAAATACAGACATATATATACATTAAGAAAATGGTTTTTTAATTATTATTTCCAGAATATGCCATTGACTGTAACAATTAGAAGAAGCTTTCTTTGTTAGTTTTTAATTCCACTTCCTTTTTTTTTTTTTGACAAATTTCTCATATTTTCTACCTGTTTTACTTCTCCAAATATTCACTTTTTTGGATTTCAGAAGTACATCAAAGTACTACAGCCCTCATGCTATGCTCATTGCCTGTTCCCATGAAGAAAAATATACTCTAATGTAAATAAGTATAAGAAAAATTAACATATGTTCTTTGGAAAAGTAGTATTTAAAAGTGAGCCAAGAGAGAAACTCAATAGATGAATGACTATACATATTTTTATTTTAGTATTCATAGGAAAATGGATCTCAGTCCATTAAAAATAAAATTTGCAGGAAGATAGGCACTCTGATGTATCATCTGTCAAGGTAAGGATACTAAGAACCACTAGCTGACTGATATGATGGATTTACATTTTCTTACTTCTAGAAGAAAGTGTGGAGCTGAACAGCTGGTAACATTTGCTAAAAGATTATGGTGCTGAGATTCTGATTTAAATCTGACTTCTTGGCCATAAACACATGAACAACACATGAGATGTTCCCATTCCTCAGCATATTTTCTCTTGAGAAGAATTCCTTCAACTTCTTTTTATATAAAAGCTGTATAGGATTGAAGAGCAAAGTGATATCCAACCAGAAAAAAAAAACAAAAAACCATCTATTTCCTGTAAAAGGAAGTCATGCAAGAGGCACAATGCTCACTTTAGGGCAGCTGCTACCACCTTCTGTAAGACTGTTGAAACACACGTAAATGAGCAGAAAGGTTATAAAAAAAAGTTGCCAAAGAATTTTATTTTTTTTTTAAATTCTGAATTGCCCCTTTTTGGCTCCAAAAGTCTTTCCTTGTATACATGACAGATTACCCAAGTCAAAAATACCTCTGACTACCACGTGATGCAGCTAGGAAATATTTTAGCAATGATGTGAAGCTAGCCTATATCCTGCCACGAATACCATTAGCACCTCTAAAACATGCAAGAGAATAGACTGAGGTATGCACAGTGTCTGACAAATCAGTAAACTGTATGTTTTGATAGGTTTGAGAGTCAGATATTTGAGCACTAAAACAAGACCAACACTACTACATCTGTTAAATTAAAGAAGTAAATTAAGACACAATGTTCTCCAAGCTCAGAAGCATCAGAAAGTGACTGTGAAGCAACCATTCAGAGGTGAAAGGCTGAATGAGAATGCAGCAGATGATCAACACATGTACAAGGGAGAAAGTTCTGTATTTTTCTGTGAGGAATATTTGCAAATTTAATGTGAACTTATGACAATGAAAACTCAAAAAAAAATATTCTGCAGTATAACAGTTCTGCAACGTGGCCTTAGGTTGTATGCTGGGGAGTTTCCGGCTGAGCATTAGGAAATATTTCTTCTCAAAAAGAATAGTAAGGCTCTGGCACACAGGCAGCCCAGGGAGTGGTGGGGTTGCCATCCCTGGAGGTGTTCAAGAGCTGTGGGGATGTGGCACTGAGGGACATGGTTAGTGGGCATGGTGGGATGGACTTGCTGATCTTAGAGGTCTTTTCCAGCCTCAGTGACTCTGGAGAAACGCTGTAAGTGTACAGACAGCATCCCTACGCTATCAGTGAGAGCTTTGAGTTATAAGAAATAACCACAGTGAAGGGCTGATTTCAGAAAGCATTAAGAATCTGTTGATGAGATGGTGCAATTTAAGCTACCTGGCTGAATAAAAGCAGGTAAAGGTCAGGGAAGGACAGAAAATACATCAGAGATATCAGATATGGGACAAGCAAATCCCACAAAATTGGGTCTAGAAGAGTATTTTGAGTCATAGAGATCTGGAAAGCATTCTTCATAGTTAAAAAATAAAGATTTATTTAGTTTATCTGACACAGGATTATGATTAAGTCACAGACTTTAAATAGGAACTTGGAGAGAAGTCTTCTGCAAACAAATCTCTTTAATCAAGCTGAGAGAAGCATAGCAAACATTAATGGATTAAGTCATTTAAATTATTTTGTAAATAAAGCATTTTTAAACCATGGTGTATTGCGTAATAAATTACTAAAGCATGGTATTGATTTCCCCATTGGTTTAAGTCTCTTTGTTGGGACACTAATCTAGAAGAGCTCAGAGAAAGCAAATATTGTAAACCATATCAAAGATCAGACTAGATGAATGCAGTGGCTTCATCTGAGACTGTAATCTGTAAATCTTCAATATTAGGCCATGGTTTATGTACTTCTGTAACTGTTGTAATAATTTGTATTGTCATTTGGGGAAAACTCAAACATGTGGCATACATTCCTGGGGCTTCATCTTACACACAAGAGCTCTGTCTCTCAGTTGATGTTTTCTATCCTTCTTTCTCACATGCACCTCATTTATTTTCTTTCCCTGATATTTTCGAGAGTCACTGGAAAACTTCCTAAATACCCAGATCCTATTGTCATGCTTCACATCATGCTGGCATTCGTTGCTGGCAGCTGAAGCTGTGGGTGCTGTTTTAAGAATTGTCTCAAGTGGGAGCAATTCTGTGTGGGCAGGTCTGAGGATGTTCCTACAAGGAAAGATATTGACAATCAGATCAATTTATTGAGCGGCAGGCAAGAAATTAACAGGCCTTGCTTATTTTGAATCACTTGATTAGGAGAAGTGGGAAAACTTGATTAACTGTCTGCTGTATCCGCAGCTATACCTCCTTGCATTATGATTTCTGAGATCTTACAGGCAGAGTAGCACCAAGCTGATAACGATAACATTCCTTGCAAAATGCTGCCCAGTTGCTAACTATGTTCCCTCTACAGAATTGTCACCAAATATTTCCTGGTGATTAAAAGAGAAAAGATGTGTGGAAATCCAATTGGTTGTTGATAATTCTTTGTTTGGTAAGAAAAATTAAAATAGAATATTTACATAGAGCAAAACATATGTAGATACTCAGCCATGAGGGGTGCTTCTGCTAGTAAATGGAATTGGAGGATAAGTGACTTTTTTTTAAATGGATAATGTAGGAAATCACAGTTATTTTAACAAACAGTTCTTCTTGGACCTACTCTCTCTAACACAGTGAAGACTCCATTGTTAAAAAGGACACACATTAGGATCCTCACTACTTGAAATCACCTCAGATATAATGGTCCTCTTTGTAAGAGCAGGAAACATTGAACAAATTGACCAACCCACTACAAACAACCACACTTTAAAATTATTGAAAGCCTATTCACTAAATGACACTTCCTGCAGTTCAATATAGTGGTTTTTGGTCTCTGCATACCTAAACTCCATGCACCTGTGACTTCAACTCAGCATGACTCTTTGGAAGACTATGAAATAATGATTCTTTCTCCAAAATATCTCCTTAAAAAGAAGCATCAACAGAATTTTGGTTCTATAAGGAAGTCTCAACAGCATGACTCATCCTCCTTAACTTTAACCATCCAATAGGTAGGTGTTGAATCCCAGTTAGTCACCCCTTTTTTCTGTCACTTGTGGAGGAAGATGAATCCTGCTTGCTTTAAAGAGCTATCTCAGGAATCACTCTTTAGAAAGATATCCCTCCCTCTATCACCACTGCTTGAGGACACTCAGAAGATTATCTATGGGGAAGCTACATTTTCCAGCCTAAATTTAGACAAGAACTCTCATTCTAAGGCCCTCTCTGTGCTGAAACCAAGGATGTGTGGTTCAGTCTGTTCTTCAGGAAGAAAAGGATATGTTGGTTTGTGTGCACAAACAAGTTTCAATTATGGGGACTTAGTAAAAGGAAGGACTGCCAGAGGCAAAGTAAAACTCATTTATGCACAAGTCCTCAAGAATCACAGTTGCCTCTTCAGCCTACAGCAAAAAATAAGAACTTGATCCTTAACTCAATGAACTGAGATGAGATGTAAGAAACATCCAAGGAGACAATTCAACAGATATACTGTCATAGAGTTGTTGGGGATTCGTTAAATTAAATTCTCAGCAAAGTACAATAAAGTAGTGAAAAAAATTGGATTGGCATTTTACTTTCTAACAGCTCTGTGGTTCATAATGATTTACTGCAGAGTTTGTATTGATTTAAAATTATTAAGCATTTATGTAATTTGTGCATAAAGCAATAAGGGAGTTCCAAAAATATTTAATAAATGAGCACTCATGCATTAATCACAAAGTTGATCATCTACAATGCATACGCTAATAAACCATTAGTGAAATATTTAACCTGTGACAATACAACAAGCTGATAGATTACTTCCTTCAGAAACAGGAAAACCTCATGGGAACTTAGAATTATTTTAATCCTGTGATGTATCACAAGCCCAGAGTAAGAAGCAATTTTTACACTGTGATTTTTTTTACTCAGTGTCTGAGTTCCTTCAGAAGAGTTCTGGAATGAGTGTTGCTTCTTGTTGACATTAGGAATCCAGAGTTTTAACAAAACTGCAGAACTGCAAGAGTGAGTCATACTCAATTGCCTAATGGAATCAAGGAGCCTTCTCTGATTTACGTGCATGATAAAACCTAGGTATGGGAACAACTGCATGAGAGAGGGCTGAAGGGACTAAGACTGCTCAGCTTTCAGAGACATCAGAGAAGAAATCTATTACAGGTCAGTTTGGCAGTCACGTAAGTGTCCCAATTAATCACAGGTTAAATGAGCATTTGTTCAGCAAACCGTGCAGAGGACAGGACATGATTCTCTAACCAGCCAAGCTAGCTACTTGCTGGGCAGAGCTCTAGGGAAAGGAGCATGTTCTATGCTCACCCTCATCCTTGAAAGGGTGAAGAGGTGCTGGAACTCTTTAGGGGCCTCCCAGTTGACTCAGTTTTTGCCTCAACTCCTTTTTATTCTTATTCCACTGATTATTCCCTTTCAGGAAGTACATATGTAGGAAGTTCATCAGATTCTTGGAAGGACACACCAATGAAACCAAGCCCAAACCTAGCAAACTTTTCCAAATGAAATGAGCTATATAGAGCTCCAGACAGCTTCATTCTTGGCTTCATTCACATAAATGGGAGTTTTGCTGTCAATCCGGTTTTAGGCAAAGTCTTCCAGTTCTGACCGACATACATGTTAAAAGAATTCTAAAAAAAAGCACTTGTTTTTAAACTAGGAGTAGAAAAATAAAGGAAAATAAAGAAATAGGCTACTTATACCATAGCCAGTACTGGTGGACTACATAAAGGAAACCAACAGTAGTAGTAAAATGATGTTACCACGAGAAAATGGATAAGAAACATTAGGCTTTATAGATATGTAGACTCACTACATAGAACTTAGACTTATCATTTTCTCTGGTAATTATAACATCACAGCAGATACTCAGCTCAGGACAACTATGATTCATTTATGAGAAAGAAATAAGAGTGAACTACAAAAGCTTCACTTAAACGATTGCAGTTAAAGGTCTTCTAAGACTTCCACAATACTCCCAGCTCCTTCCTTCCCCCACCCTGTCCCACAATACACTCTCACCCCTTATTGTATAGGCTGCAAAAAAATCATTATGTACTAAACATTTCTTCTGCAAACTTTCACTCTGTGGACTATTCATATTTTTTAGTTTAGCTCGTGTGCTATTTACAAATGAGAATTGACTGCCAATGTAAACAGGTATTGCAGGGAGTTATTCCATTACATGGAATGATTGCTTTTGTTATTCCTCACAACCAACCCAGTGAAAGCTGCCAAGCTATTCTGCTTACTCACAGAAATGACTTTTCACTCCAGCTTTTATTTCCCAACCACAATATTGATACACAATACATCCTTTTCTTAGGAGGTGTTCATGGCATGCACTCTAAAAATCCATCTGCTACTAACACACTGTGATGCATAACTTGTTGACTTGTGTTGTGGCTGAGGGGTAAGAATGGTTAATTATTTGTTTTGAACCATGCCTGTCATTTGCTTAGCAAAATAAGCTAACAGGAAAGGGAGGAAGGAGAAGGTGCTGTTGAAATATGTATTTGAATATCATTAATTGATACCATTTCAGTATGTGCAATCATAACATAATCAAGCATAGCTGTAGACAAAAAGTACAGTTAGCAGAGGCCTGGTTTCAAAGTGTTTAAAATAAGGAAACAGTAGTAGAATGCCTTTATGAAGACCCTACTGTGTCTGTCTCAGTATACACCATATCCTCTAACAATGGTTCCCAAGCATTTTTCACTCTATGTCCGTATCCAGAGTTCCTTTACTGTCTCAGTTTGACATTCACATATTTACTCCTGCAGTTGTTCAATGTAAATACATCAAGGAGTACCATTAAAGAGTAAAGGCCTTCATCCTAATTAATAAATACAAATGAGAAGCTACAAAATATTCTCCCAGCTCCTACAGTGATTATATTTCCATCTCTACTTATACCGGCAGTGACTGGTGGCAAGAAAAGACCTTATAGGTACATCCAATGACTTTCTCCATGGTGGCATTTGAAAATGGAAACAAAAGCAAACCCAAAACACACTTTTGTATGGTAAATTCTGGATACAAATACCAAATACTGCTTGCTGTAATGCTATAATGTGATAGAAAGTACAGCAGTAATAGCAGAGTAGCACAATCCCAGGCTGCAGTAAGTGAGAACAAGCCTAAATGCAGCAGACACAGATGCAAAAGAAGAAAACCTGCTTACCTTTAGAAGACCTCCAGTGGACAAGTATCTCCAGATAGATACCCTCAGCTCCACTATCAACCCTTAAATGAGGTCTGAGAAAGGATGAATCCTGGCTCCACCCCTTCTGGTTACTCAGGTGCATTTTATGCACCTGAGCTCCCCTGGGTTGGTCTTGCCTTCATACCAGGTGCTCAATCACTGTCTCACATAGCATTTCTGCTACTCTTGTCCTTCATGCTTTAATGTGTTCCAGGTGGAAGTTCTATAGACTCAATGATTCACCAGTTATCTAGAGGAAGCACAAAGCCAGCAAAGGATCAAGAATTACGTCAGTCCTTCCTTTACACTGCTGGCAGAAGATGCAGCTAGCAATTCCCAAAACCTCCTTCCAGCCTTTCTGTGTTGAATTCATGTATCATGTCAAAGAAACGATTTTTGTCTTTGAGTACTGCAGTAAAAAAAAAACAAAAAAACACACAATGGAAAGCAACAACTACACTATTTTGAGACCCTTGCAGTATGTAAGTAAGAAAGGGCATAGCAGCAATCAACCTCATTGGCCAATAAAGCTGATGTCTCATCCTAAAATGCCCGGACTCTGCAGAAGTTCTCTTTGTCAACTGAACTTCAGAGGCTGGAAAAGAGCAACATTTTTCCATTCTGTTGATATTTTCTACCTCCTTCCATCTGGCAATAGTATATAACAATTAAAGCAGGAAGTGGAGATGAGACTCTGAAAGTTTAAGATGTGGTTATTGTCTTCTTAAGAAAACATATGCAAGAATATCTACAACCCTAAGTGTATTTAGGTACTTAAAATCTTACTAAAGCAATTCGGAATTAGGCATCTAACTGCTTTTCAAAAACTTACAGATTCTTTTAATGTGCAGGTGCTGCCATTTTTGCTCCTTTTAAATTTCTAAGACAACAAGGAACATCTGCATAAAGTGGCTTTATTCTCAGCACCGCCAATTACGTGTTGTTTAAATTAGAGTCAATGAGAGGTGTGGGCTTTTATTTCCCCTAGAAAAAAGCATTATCAACTGAAATAAGGTATTTGATTGCAGCCTTCTTACTTGATTCATCACACCATAGGCACAGAGTACCAAAGATATGAATACACCTTTGGAAGAGCTGAGAGTCAGGAAAGAAGGGGGAAGGTGATCTTTTGTGCTAAGAGCAGTGCCACAGCTGTTTAATTGTTCTGGGTGTACAACAGGGATAAAGGGGATGTGGAATGAACACATGCCAACCACAGCTTCCTAAAGCATGCGGTTCAGAAACTCTCCCTACATTTGCAAAGTATGTAGCTACAAGTCTTTTAAGTGGTATTGTCAATAAAAAAAAAAGGACATTCAAGGCCAAGATTCATCACACACTGCTGAGTGCCAGAATACTGGCAGGGGACCAGAGAGGTGTGGGGTCTACCCCAAAAAGCTGCCAGGGTGTGGACCTGGGCACCAGCTCTGGGTGTCCCTCCTGGGTAGGGATGGCCCAGGGAGTCCCTGAGGTACCTCTAGCCTCAGCCAGGCTGTGGTTGTGATTTCAGCACCTCCTGTCCAGCGCTCAGAAATTCCCTTTCTTTTGCTGCTGCTGAACTCGACTGGCTCCAAAACACAATGTGTGGCTATTTTTGATCTTTTTATATTGAATCACATTTTTTAAAAAGCCATATATGTCACAAATAAAATGACAAAGAGAGGATTTAAGTCAACAAATTCAGAGGTTGGATATTCCTAGCAAAGGGTAATTATAGAGTCTAACTGAATAGAAAACTGTTCACCTCTGCCTTCTCATCCCTATTAACCATCAAATAGGCCTGCAGCTATGTATTTTACTGAAAAAAACTAGGTAGAAAACAGAGGTTGTTCAAGTCAAAGATTAGTTCATGTTGCAGCTCCAGCAACTCCCTGCAAATAATATAGTCAACAGAGCATAGAAGTGTGTTTTATACCTCTAAGTACATTCAAGTACTATGGAAACAGCACAACAATACTATACTTCTAACAAGACAGTAGAATAATTTTTCATCAAGATTCATTTACCCACAGCTATAAGATCCCAGATATTCAACAGAAAAATAGGGAATAAACAATCTGGTGGAGGAACCTTAGTGGACTGAGCTCTCTAGGAAGCAATCCCTATTCATCTATCTGAGTGGTTACAACAGCTTTCTAGTTTTGAGATTTTTCATTAACTTTATGAAATATAGCATAACAATTTAAAATCAGCAGTGAAGTTCCTGATGGGAACAGATCTGATTTGTACTACGTGCTGCGCAATGCCACTAATTTAAGTCATCATTAGTAGACAAAGTTAAGATTTGGCATTAGATTTACGGAATCATTAAGGTTGGAAAAAACCTCCAAGCATATCTAGTACAACCATCCATCTGCCACCAATACTACCCACTAAACCATGTCCCTAAGTACAACAGCTACCCTTTCCTTAAAGGCCTCCAGGGATGGTGACCACCACCTTCCCAGACAGCCAGTTCCAATGCAGTACCACCAATCTTTTGGAGAACTGACTCTTCCTAATATCCAACCTGAACCTCCTCTGGCACAATTTGAGGCCATTTCCTCTTGTCCTATCATTAGCAGGAGAGCTCACATGATAAAACATCATTTAGAATAAGAAGTAATTCCAATTATTGATTCTTTATGACTTTGAGATACTTTCCAATTAACTGGGGAAAAAAATAAGAATAAAATTGCTAGTTCTCATGGAAAATGCAGACCAAAGTTATTTAATGAGCCACCAAAAAGCATCAGTGAGTTCAGCTAGCATTAGGCAGATGAGCACAAAGAACTTTTTCAAGATAATTTTAAAAAAAGGGACATACTTCAGAAGTTATAACAACATTACCTCATGGTCCAGCTGTTTGCATTGTACTTTCAGCTTCTTTGAAATGATGCCAAAATAAAGTAAATTTGAATATTATCTGCAGAGGAGTTCTCTACGGAATAATCACCAGAATGCTTTTCATTATAATATAATTATACCATCAGCTTCTAATGATCAGAATGCTGAACAGCTGATTATTTTCATAATGCAATTACTTTATAACAAACATTTTAGGATAGTCAGCTGCATGCAAAGAGTCCTCTGGAAATACCTCATTTGTCTGATTACACATGTGATGGGAACGTCTCTCTCCTACCCCTTTCCAAATGCTCACCTGCTTTCACTTTGCTTCAGTGCTAACTTGGTCTCAACAATAGCAAACAGTCGGGAGAAAGATGGGTTGTTTGTCTGGACATACAGACTGATTCTAATGGGCAGGTTTTCAAAGTGAGTTGAATGCAATTATTCACAGGTCTTTGCCATTGCCATTTTTAATGCCTGCAAACCCCAAGGTATGCATATGAGTTAGGTGTTTGTGCATGAGTTTTAGTAGCCTGTAAGTGCTTGTAACTGATGTGATGCACTGTTGTATGCACACCCGAACAGTTGACATGTCTTGTGGATATTTTTATATACAGAGGTTTCCAAACAGCCATTTTACACCCTCTGGTCTGCTCTCTCTATGAATCTCCAAGGCTTTTGCTATTAACTGCAGTATTTCATGTTTATTTTTAAAATAGCAGCAATCCTAGTGGAACTAACCACAGAAGGAAAAATAAAAGGCTGCAGTTGTTGATTGTTCAGCAAGATCATTTCTACATAGTTGCTGGAATAAAAACAATTAGTGCTTCTAGAGACTTTCAGAAAAGGAACAAAAATTCCTATTTGCAAAGATGAGTTATTCTTACATTTAATCCATCCATTTTACCAGAATCACTGTCTTAGAGAATGCACGTCGAGGGCATTAACCTGTTTCCCTATTGAGACTTTTTTTTTTTGGAGGTGCTGTGCTGAAGTTCACAAGTCTTAAATGAGAGGGCCGAGAATAGGACTGCATGTCTTGATCCTAATCCCTCTCCCAAATAGGTAAACATGTTACCTCTAGGAATCGATAACTCAAGGTCAGAAGTTACAGAAGCAAAGCTTTCAGGAAGCTCTACTGAAACATAGACATAATAGGCATGACATTTACTTGAAATGGGATCTGAATTAAATGCATCTATAAGAAAGAGACTTATGAGACTAACATGACGTATATTGTGAAAATTATAACGGCAATAACAATGCTATTGGAATAAGACTCTCCTTGTAAATGTCTGTCATTTTGGGTGGATAATTTACTCGTTTAAATTTCTTTATTCTGGAAGTATGCAAATTATCAGCCTTACTCAAAAGGATTTCTTCAGAATTTGAAAGGAGGATACATTTGTAAAAGTGGAGCTACTTCAGATTAAAATCTAATTGCAGCTAGAAGAATTCACTCTGCCTAACAGAGGGAATACACCACTGATCCAAGTCATATATTCCATACCTGGCTTTCTCTACAGCTGTTAGCATCTCTGCATTTTAACAGTGTCCGGTAAGTGATGAAAAGGAAGCTTAAGGTAGATTTTTAAATAGAATGTTACCCTGAATGCATTTTTAGCATTCTCTCTGCCAAAAATAGATAAATAAATAAAAGCCATTGCTAAACATACCTGCCTGTGCTTTATTCTAAGAATTATGGATCTCGCTTAGGAAGAAGGATTTGTTTTGAAGCATCTTCCCCCTTTTCTCCAAACATCTTGAGAAATTGCTTCCCAATATCTACTATAGTTATATCCCCTGCATCCCACACAATCTCCTTCAATATGTGACATGTGGTTCTGCCCAGTGGGGGACATCACACCAGGAGCATGAAAACAAATCAACACCATGTTTTGTCTGCTGCTCAGATTCCAATTCAATGCATTAAGTTAGTTGAACTGGCTCTTTACACATATCCACTTATAGATTTGGAGAACATCTGTAAAAGGGTTTATCTGAAGCCAATGTTATAGGAAAAAAATGGCAAAACACTTGAGAAGGAATGAATCAAAGCATAAACTGAGTTCAGAGGGAGCTTTTGGTGGACTGTGGTATATGTTCATCCTTATGGGATGGATTCTTACAGGTTACGAGAGTGCACAGGTTATGAGAGTGCACACAACTCTAAGTGAAGCTGGGGTTACTCATTTCTGTGGCAGTGGGGTTAGAAATAAGTCTTTGAGATTCCTTCCAGCTGAAGTCATTCTATGATTAGCTGTGGAAGGTGCAAGCCTCCATCCTCAGTGCATTCACTGCTGGGTCTCAGACACACAGCAAGAACTTTGAATGTTGAAAATACATCCTGGTGAATCAGTGCAATCACTTTCTTAAACCTTGAGCCAGGCTGCCTCTGTCTGAGCAGCAGGCAAGATGCCGCCTTTTTCCTCCATGTATTGGCAAGCAGATTTGGTAAAAATAGAGCTAAGTTCTTAAGGATTCTCCTTCCTGGGGTTCTCCTTTTCAACTGCTCTTATTCATAGCAGCTCTGGGAGGCTGTTAGTTGAACGCCTTCCCATTTTCTTCAGCACTTTAAATCAAGCCATTTTTTGTTAGTCATTTTTACACTGTTTTTTAAATGCGTCATCACCAAAGCTTTGGCTGAATTTTTAACACAAAATTTGTATTTGTGACAAGTAAAGACTTTAGAAGACCATTTTGAAAATATTCTCAAATAAATGACCTATTTTTTTAATAGTTAGCAGAGCAAACTTTTCTTAACATTTAAGGGGAAAAACAAGTGTTTTAGACCTCCTCAAAATAGCATGGGAAATATTTTGATGTTACATGGTAACATGACGTTCTACAAACTTGTCAACAAACAGTAATAAAAAGTGTCCATATCCTCCTCTTGGTGCTGTATGTGGATGTTGCTTAATGAAGCATGTCACTGCTTATGTGCAAGGGAAACGATACCCTGCACAAATCTTCCTCTTTTCACTCATCTGGACTTTTGCCACTGATTTCAAAGGCAGCATGTTATCCTTTAATTAGAGAAAGCCCAGCAAAACCAGAAAAATAGGTCAACATGTTCAAAACAACTATGATTCGATGCTTCTGGTCAGTTATTTTCATACACTGTGGTTAACTCAAATTAATTTAATTTAGCTTGTTTTAATAATTGTATAACTTTTATCCGGATGTCTGTGCCAGATGGCTCGACCAGGCTAAAAACTGGAAAAATGCTGTAATTGTGCAGTGCAGTAACATTTATCTACTACAAGTCTGACTGTCTCCAACAGTCATCAAAGATTTGCAATTGTGTGCTTCGCGGGAAATTATTTCAATGAATTTCCTTTTTATTCCACACCATCTTTTTCTCTTTTGAAACTATTTGAGTAAATTTGTTTTTTAAACAGTTTTCCCTTTCCAGTGTCTTGTGACAAGTTTGTGAGATTGCCCAAGCTCCAGATTGCACCTCCACAGCACTGCACACCATCATAGAGTCATAGAATGGCTCGGGTTGGAAAGGACCTCAAAGATCATCCAGTTCCAACCCCCTGCCATGGGTAGGGTTGCTAAGCTCTAAATCAGACTGTAGGTCAGGTTGCCCAGGGCCCTGGGCAACCTGGTCTTGAAGACCTCTAGGGATGGGACATCCACAACATCTCTGGGCTGACCGTTCAGCACTATTCTAGGGCTAAATTGGTATCAGGCTCCATTCTTCCAACTGTAATCATTGCCTGGATGATTTTTATGCTTCAAGAATTTTCTCCTGACACATAGATTAAGGGATTAATACATCTTCATGTTACTAATTGTCTTACAGAAAATTGTGGGTATATTCTACCTCTAAGATCTTACACAAAGTCTTTCATTATTAGAGATGGAAAATCAAGAATTAGCTGTTTCTGTTAGAGGAAGCTCTGATGTTCTATTTCTTTTGGTTTGTTTCAGCTAATTTATTTTACAATCATACATGGTAGGAAGAAGAAGTTATTTTAGACTTTTATGCAATTTAGTGACTTTTTATGATCGTCTTCTCAGACCTGCAAGTATGAATCTTATTTGCTCATGTGCACTCCAGAATTTGTGCCAAAACTCTCCCATGATTTTTGAGAGATTGGGCAAGAAACTGTGAATGCCCCAACCTTGGAAGTGCTCAAGGTCAGGTTGAATGGGGCCCTGGCCAGCCTGATCTGGTATGGGACAGCCAGCCCATAGAAGGGAGGTTGGGACTGGATGATCTTCGAGATCCCTTCCAACCCAGGCTGTTCTATGATTCTTTGATGTAAGAAAAATTGAAATGATGATGAATTGTATCATTTTGGAGGGAAACATGAATTTTGGATTGACTTTGGTGCATTTGGGTCAATTTATCTTATTTCTTATTTTGTTGCAACTACTACACCACAGATCATCTACTCTGGCAGTTTGCTAATTCACCTGGCTGTGCTCAGACAGAAGAAGGACTGACATATGCCAAAAGCAGGGCTGTGTAAACTGCTGCTAGTGCTGGTCTGGAAGGAAGCCTTGTACCCATTCTTTGTATGAAAGGCACATATATACTCTATTCCTGCTCTCAAACAGATTGCAAGCAAAACTCTTGACAGCTTCAGTTGGAGCAGAACCAGCAGCCCAGCAGTCCAAGCAAAATGCTGACTCAGGCTGTGTACAGAAAATATGGATTTTCCAGAATAATCAAATACTGCTACCTCCTTGCTATTCAAATGGAGAAGGAGGTAATAATAAATTCATATCTATGAGTATGTTGATGAATTTACTTGCAAAACTTGTGCTTAAATAAAGTACATTTATTAATATTAATTCATTTGAAGCATCTGATGCTTTCATTTAAACCCTTGCCATTCTAGCAGAGATCCAATCAAGTACCTTTATCAAGTACATCATTTCTAGACGTGCTGAACTATTAGTCAGCTAACTGATAAATTTTATGAAGCTTTTTGATAATGGGAACAGTTTTTGTTGCAGAATGGAACTGAATACTCTCCTCAGTACAGCTGAAATCAGCTGATTTGAGAATTCATTAGCACGGGACAAAACCTACTTCAACTGAAATCAGAGGAGCGGGAAATAACTATACATGATCAGGGCCCCACAGTCTAATTAAAATTAATCACTTATCCAGTGTATTTGTCTGCTCTTTTTTCTGTTACAAATGATTGGAAATCATACTGATTTTCTTGCATAGCTATTTCTTGTTTCCAATTGTTTGATGACTAATTTAAGCAAGCACATTTCATATAAAGATATGTTAATGCAATATTTATTTAGGAATTTATATATAGAGATTTAGGAGGATTTTTACTTTTGCTGTATGAGACCAGCTAGTCTCCTTCATTAGACAAGATGTCTGGAAATTTCAAAGGAGGGATAATTCAAAAATAAATGATCATAATTCATTGGCAACACTTACCTTGTTGTGTTTGTTGCCCAAGCAAAATGTACGTGGATTTTTATTTTGCTCTCCCTGTCACAAAAAATGTCAATTAAAAGCCATGGGAAAAAGAAAGATTATGAAAAAGGTAGAAGACAGTAACAAAAAATAACTGTGACCTTTTTTTCTAACTGAAAAAGCAATTCTACTATGTGCTGGTAAGAATAAAATATCCCTGTTCAAGAAGCAATAGTTTTGAAAAAATAAATAAATAAGATCTAGTAGGAGGTTAATGAATTAGGAATGAAAAATAACATATAACAGTGTACATTATAATAGTGTACAAATATATAGATGCACAACAGCTGTTCGTTGGGCAAACACCTGATTATACAGGATTCACTGATGAAAAAGGACACAGGCTTGGCTGAGTTGAGCAGCCACTCAAATTCTAAATGAATGTTTGTGAATGCTGATTTTACAGCAGTTAAACAGCTCTAGACTCACTGTCTTGGGAATGGTTAAATTAGGATACGATCCAATACCCATTTAGTGTCAATGGAATAATTCCCCTTGGCAAGAATTGACTTGGGTCAAGGAAAAAAAATAATGAAATGTAAAACTGCAGCATCAGTTGTATAGGAGGCAACTTCTAGGTCAAGTCAAGCCAGTTCATAGGTGGAGTCTTGTTGTATATGCATGCCACAGCTCCGAATAGCCATTGAAGCTGGAGGTATGGCATCCTGACATTCTATGTAGGGTTATTAAAAGACCTTTGGGCTTCACATTTTGACAGGCCTAAATTTTATACTTTACCTGCATCCAGCATAGCATGCCATTTATTATTTCAACTTCATTCTTGGCATTCACAGTTTCAACTTAAGTATTTTAGGAAAATTAAAAAAGAATAGCTTTCCAAACACGTTCTATCAGATACTTAGTTTAATTTGTCTTAATTATAAGATGGTTATCTTGCTGCTCTAAGTGTTCTGTGTATCTCAGGTTGCTGTCATACTGAATGTTTAATGTTACCTCTTGGTTACCTGACAGTGCACCTGCTTCTAATTATATGCAGATTCAAATGACAATGTTTATGTGATTTCTAGTGCTGCCTTTCTGACCTAATGCTCCAGTTTAAAACAGTTGAAATCAATTAATCATATATCTGAAAGTACCCTAGCTTAGGTATTATGGCTGAAAACAAGGGAAACTGGGGCCTCATATTTACAAGTTTGGCCATTACCAGGGCTGATTGCACAAATATTTTAGTACTAAGTGGATAACTGAATCACAATGGTATTTTCTTTTTGATAATACCCAATCTCACAGGTACCAATAGAATTTTGAAAATCAATGTAAAAGTTAGTAGCAGCCTCATGAAAAACCTAATTCTGTGATTTAGAATCATAGAATCATTAAGATTGGAAAAAACCTCTAAGATCAGCAAGTCCAACCCCAACCTATCCCCACCATGCGCACTGACCACGTCCCTCAGTGCCACATCTCCATGGTTCTTGAACGTTTCCAGGGACAGTGACTCCATCACCTCCATGAGCAGCCTGTTCCAATGCATCACCCCTCTTCTGGAGAATAAGTTTTTTCCTAACATCCATCCTGAAATTTACAGTCATCTAAAGTGCAATTTTAAGCATATAAAATAATCTTATTGAGCATCACAGCGTCTCTGAATGTAGGACTATTAGGATCATTACAAGTGGTGATGTCATTACATCACAGTGACCATAGGAAAAATTCAGCTACTGATACAAATAATATTTTGCGAAAGAATCCATTGCATGGATAATTGAATAATCAAGAACAGGTAGAATTCAACAAAAGAATTTTTTTCTAGAGAAGTGTAGATGTGGCAAGGTGATATGAGTTACAGGGAGTAGTGGGCTTGGTGGGGATGGCTTGATGGTTGGACTCGATCTTTGAGGGCATTTAGGCAGTCTGCATAAATTATTACCGCTGTTACTTTCAGAGCAGAGGTACATCCATCCTAAAAATACCTCCTCATCCTCTCCTGCTGCCAGGTGTCTTCATCTGCATGCTGCCAGATCTGTGGGCATGCTGCCAGGATGCTACGTCATGCCAGAAAGCTCTGCATTCCCACCAGCCGTCTCGATCTTGACAAGAAGAGATTAACGGATGCTTCAAGTCCCCTTTTTGATTTACATAAACCATTTTGAAAGTGACATGATTAAAGATGGCAGTGCAGCAGAAACTGTATAAGGTTGTGTTACAAAACAGCTTTGCAGTATCCTACAGTAATAATTAAAGCCCACTCTTGTCAATAGCATATGCAGAGTGGCAAAATGCAGCCATTACTGGTGCAGAACAACTTTACTAACAAACCAAAGCTATCATCTGCTGTGCTTGTTTTGTCATCATTTATTTATACTTTATTTATTAGCTGACACAGAAAGATAATTAGCTGCCTCAGCTATCCTAGACATGAGATGGTACTTCCCATGCTACATTCAAATCACATACAAAGACATGCACAGACTTATGCTGTGAGAATGTCTGGCTTGAATGGAGAAAGAAATGCTTGCTTCATTATACAGTGGCTTCCAGCTTTTAATGCTGGTTAGTAAAAACACTTGCAGGCCTCTGGGAGTGAGCTTTAGGTTGAGTGATTCCTAAATGATACTCTCCACATCTGCCCTTCTATTACATTCTCTGTCCATCTTGTCCACTAATTGCTGAGAGTAACTGATGCTTTAGAGCTATTATCATTTTCAGTGGAATACAATTGACCTTGTGTTTGTTGAATGCTTCTTTTGACCTGTCTGCTTCAAGAAAGAAAGCAACAAACTCCAATCAGTTGATAATGGTGAAACAGGGAGGGGATTGTAGTGGTAATGATGAAATGGATATAAGAATACTTCAGCTGCATTTTAATTCGGTTGTGGTGTGGTTTATATCTACTAAATTTCCTCTCATGATATTTTTTAAGCTGACCTCTTCGAAGTAAATCATGGCATGATTCACTGTACATCACACAGACAGTTTTCATAACCGTGGTGTGTGAGATAAAGTAAAATCACAGTGCAGCATGCAACCAGCAGACAATTGCAAACTACAATACCACTGAAAATGGGCAGAGAAATTCAATTAATGTTCCATTTTAAGAAGAATCAGTGAGGATATCGTTGTATTTGTTCAGAACAGGAAATAGCATTCAGCATTGCAGCATTCTGCTCCTATAACATTTACCATCACACTGGAGACGACTTTGCTAACAAAAAGACATTGATTCCTCTCCAATTGGCTTTCTGTTTTGATTCATTCCTTTTTCTTCCTAACTGAGTATTGTGATACCAGAAAAGCAGATCTTTAGGGTAAAATAATTGGTGCTGAGCACCTGCCATCCACATTGCATGTGTTTAAGGTGTTTTTATTCTGGAGTAGCATTGATCCTCCAAACATCATGTCCAGCAGCTATCCCCAGGCTAGTATAAGAACTAGTATATTCTACATGGAGTTGAGTTACGTCCAAATCAAGTGTTTGTCCAAACTAAACATTTGACCTCTTTGGGACTGACTTGCCACCTGAGAGAAGTGGATATCATCCATGGATTATGAAACATCTCTTCATGTGGCAGTGCTTAAATTATGTACAAAATATACTTCTGGATCTGTAAACTGTGGGTGAATTCCACATTGGCAATCTGAGAAGACATGAGTTCTCATGCAGTTTTTTTACACTGTAAGATGATTTACATTAAAACCGCTTCAAAGAAGAAAAAGCTTTAAAACGCTTCTTAAATTAAGCTCTTCTTTCTTCCCAGACTTAATGCTGTTTTATTTACTTTTTAGGTAGGGATCCACCTACAGAATGGTATTAGATACCTTATACAAGCTTTGTGGAAACTGTATTTGCTTATTGTACATGGCATGTTATGAGGCTTAAGGAAACTTTTAAAGAAAAAAGAATCAACTGCAATTGCCAATATTTTCAACCGTATGGTCCTAATTTCCCCAGATTCAGAGATCAAAACACAGAGGGGGAGAATGCTGAAATAGCTTACTAATTTATAAATTTCATAACAGCATATACGAGATGGAAAACAGACCCTTACCCTCTAGTGGTATGAATGCAAGGAAGGCAAATAAACAGAAGTTGAATGCATATTTTCCTAGAGAAATTGCATAGGCTAATGGAAGGAGGGAAGATATAGGTCCTTCTTTCCTCATCCCGTTTGTCCCTACCCATGTGTCACCCTTTGTCTCGCTAGGAAATATTCAATTCTGTTTGTTGAAAGTAAAGAGACATCCTGGTCTTTTTACTTGAATTGATTACAAGTAAGGCTAATTGATTCGTGGCACACCAATTTTCTTCACATTAAGATCAGACTTTTTTCCACTCAGACACTGTGGAAAATACACATACAGGCCTGTGGGAGTACAGTCAAACTCCAGAAAAAGAAATGAAAACATCATAGTTATTTATAGGGATTTTCTTGATGAGTCTGGAGTCATGAGTTGGACTGACTCAGTTTCTTATCATAAAATATCTTTTTTCACATCTTTGCTTAAGTTTCTACTTCTTCATGCCTGGTTATTGACATCTCTGACAGATGGCAAATGCATTTGATTTGTCCTTGCATAATTTAATCTATTAGCAGATGATGGGAGAAGGAAGACTCTCTTGGGGACTGAGAGGACAGTTTTTCAAAGTAGGAAATCAGTGCTGGGGGAATGGACCTATCCTGCAAGGACATTACGAGCAAGCAACGTTAGTCTTCAGTGTTACCTGTTTCACTTAACAGAGTTAACATTTGCCTATACAGAGAGCTCTCTTGTTTTACTGAAATATTTTTGTGCTGCAATTAAATGTAGTGGTAGTGTTCATAAAGCTTTCCTAAAGTATGTTCATTGTTTGGGTTTTTTTTTTTTTTTTTTTGAGCAGATATGTTTCTGTTCTGATAATAGCTTTTTTAGATACCTCTGACAGCCCCTTTTGAATGGAGGACATCATCCTTCCAATTTTATTTAGGATCCTTTTCTGTGCTCATTTCAAGGTAACAACTGCAAAAGATGAACAAGGGAAAATCAATACCCTTTGCCATTTATGGTTATTCATTTTCCTTGTATTTAGGTTTAATTCCTGTCTTTTTTGCTTTATCTCAAAATGCTTTCTCAAAGTAGTTCCAGAAAGTAAAGCATGGGACTTCAGAAGAGCTGTAATTTTGCAAGTGGAGCATCTGGCCTTCTGGTAGAAAGCACTGCTAACACTATATGAAATGGAGACAGAAGACTAATTATCACACCCCTGAATTCTGAGAAGAAACCACAGAACCACATGAGGATTAGCCACTACATGGCTAGTTGGCTGAAAGGCATTTTATTTCCATTTGAATTTTAACAGCAATGTCAGCTAGTACCCAGGGAATATGTAGCATTTCCATAGCAGCCAGTGGCATGAGATAGAAGAATTTAGAAGGCAAACAGAATGGAAAACACAAAGCTGCAGAAAATACTCTGTTGCAGCAAGACAGTCTGATCTGCACTAATGGCTATTCATAACACAAAAACGGTCCAATGAGAAAATCAGAGGGAATGCAAAATGATGGAAGAAAAATCTACACATCTTTACATGTACACTGCTCACACTCCTAATTTTCTTGGTATATGTATTTACTTACTGTTTTACTAAGTAGGATATAATATTAGAACCATTATAAAAGCATAGAATCATTAAGGTTGGAAGAGACCTCTAAGATCATCTGGTCCAACTGTCTATCTAGCACCAATATTGCCCACTAAATCATATTCCTTAGTACCACAAACCAGAATGTTTCCCTGACTCACTTCTGTGAAGGTGTACAGTTTGACCACCCCTAGGTTGTATCAGTATCACTCTCTGTTATGGATCTCCCCTTGCTGTGGAAGATGCAAATGGCATTTCTGATACCTTGTAAAATAATTCCAATGTAAAGATTGTCCCAGAATGAGCAGCTGGAAAGAATGGTCTTGTTATCTTGAAGTGAGTTTTTATGTTTAAATGATTCTTCCAGAAAAAGAAATATCATGAGAAATATAAGAAGCCACTATAACTTCCAACACTCCAGTGTTGAAATCTGTAGTATTATTATGTACTGCTACAGACTCTTAATCATTTCAGATTATTGGCCCTATACCTATTACGCTCAAAGTGGTTGTGCATGACATAGTTCTCATTAAAAACAAATTCTTCTTTCATCATAAGCTTTTTAACACTTCAGCTTTGAATTAAGGAAATATTTCAATGCAACCAGCACTGAACCCCATCCCACCCCTTTTTTTTTTTACCAAAACTTTATTATCACTAATTCTCCATTGCATTTTTCTTTCGTGATGGTTATGCTTCTCAAAAGAACAGAACAGTGAATGCTCGGCTGCCACTAGCTCTGACTGTTTCAGGCAGCAATGGCTAGCATGAGGAACTTCATTCAACATAGAAAATAAATAAATTCCCACATGCATTGCAGTTCCTGCCAGAAATCATGTTTCTATTTACAACAGAATGACCTGAATTATCTTTTTATGTATATAGATGAACTAAGACTCTGCAGGTAATCAAAAAACCATTGCACAATTTTAGATGCGGATCTCTGAAGTAGAGTGGCAAGGAGTTCAGAATTTTGATTAGTGGAAAATTTGGGTTTCAAAATACATTTTCCAGTCTGATGCAGCACAGAACTAATATTTTGCAAATGTGTTTTCAGTTACAGATACAAAACAAGCTCTCTCCTCCCCTAGAACACACTGACAGTCTCATGTCTAGAGTCCTGTGCTGAGCTGCAGGATGACTGGAGTCAAACTCTTGGTTTGCACAAATCATATAAAGTCATAGAACGGCTTGGGTTGGAAGCAACCTCAAAAATCACCTAGTTTCAACCCCTTGCCATGGGCAGTGTTGCCAATCACTAGATCAAGCACTAGACCAGGCTGCCCAAAACCCCCATCTAACTATCTTTTTGTGCATTTTGGTCTCTGTTAACCCTGATTGTCATTTTGGGCTTTTGCCAGCATAGCCGCATGTCCTCCTTTGGAAACCACTCAGCAAGGCACAGCCATGTACCTTCATGAGATGTGCCCACTGTGACACTATTTGGTATACTTTACACTTTTTTTAAACATTTCATTATTGCAGAATTGCTCCCATCATCAGCCATTGGTGGTCTGTATCACAACTCCTTAGAGCCTACCACTCTTGCTTTTCAATTGAGAAAAACCAACAGATGTGTTGTTTCACAACATGGGTCTCCAAGTCATAGGACTTAGAATACATATGTATTCTAATAAGCACCCAGAGTGCATATTGAAAGTGATTTTTTTTAAACTTTAATTTGGAGGAAAGTCGTAGATGGGGTAGAGAAGAAAGAATAAATCTACATTCTGGAGAAAATAGCAGCTCTCATGGTTTCCATCAGAATAATAAGGAAGGAAGGCCTTAAGACACGAACATTTAAACAAACAAGTTGGAAAATCTTAAAGAAAAGACAGTGGGAGCTCTGAAAATAGTTGCCAGCTTTCCAAGAAAGCCTCCTTTGTTTGTTTGGATTGTTTTTGTACAGTAAGGCAGTAGGGAGAGAGAAAGCATTTCATGCAAGGGCCCCCTAGCCACATGGGTTGAGGTGGGAGACTATGCTTTCATGTCAGTTACATGCAGAGAAATAATTATTTAAAAATTTTAATGAGGAAGCTGTTCAAAATTAAACAGGGGGCAGAAAAACAAAGAGTACTAATAATAAATGGAAAGGCTCTGAAATGTGAAGCTCTAGGGCAAGAGTAAACAAGCAAAAAAGGTCACTGCTAGGTATTTGCTTACCATAGGAGAAGTTCAGCTGGAGGAGGTTGGCCAGATCTTACTCAGGCCTTCCATACTCATTCCGACGCTCAGCTACATCCACAAATCTAAAATCTATTCTCATCTGGTTCCTGAACACTGTGCTTTATAATCTGTGATGTTTCTCCCTCCATATACTTACAATAGCCAGAAACTCACATGGAATCTCCTAGCTTGCATGCAGGTGTGTCTTCCTAAGTTAAATGCTTGAAGAAGAGTGAAAATATATTGCACATGCTTTTATTTTTGTCCGTATTTCATTCTTCGTTTAACTTATCGAACTCACTGAATCACTGCATTTTGCATCCAATTCTCCTTTAAGATTTATAGTCATGAGTAAGCCAGCCTTCATATCAACCTCAACTGCCGTTTCTCCATGTGGATTTTAGAAAGCCGTTCTTTTCTTTATGGATTTCCTGTGCCCTACCTTGCTATCATTAGTTCTGTGCTACAGTGCCTTCTTACCTTCAGTGCTCTCAGACATAGGGTTTGAATTTTGGGCTCTGTGGAACCAGGAGTTGGACTCGATGATCCTTGAGGTGCCATTCAACTCAGCGGATTCTATGATTCTACGATTTACGGCAGTTTTTGAAAGTCTATGCAAAAACTTAATCCAACAAACATTTACCAAAGACATTTGTGTTGATAGCCAGCCACAAAGCTGATTTTTCACTTCTTATGTAGCTTATGAAAAGCTCTGTATTTTAATAGGAAGCTGAGCAAAATGGACAAAGCTCCACTGCAAGGTTAAATAACTTTGCAGGAGTGACAGCACTCCTTTGGTGTGCTATTTGATATTTGACCATAGACTCCACTGTCAAATGCTAGCATTCTTTCTAGAATAACAGCTATTCAAGTTAAGAATTCACATTACCACTTAATAATTAATTGTGCTTTAATTGTCTGTCATAAATTCATTTGTCCTTTTATCTTCAGTAACGCTTCTGTTACGACTGTAAATATGAGAAGTGATTTTGACTTCAGTGTAGAGATGTTACAGCAGTGTTGTTGTCACAGCTGAGGTGACTGGAGAAGTAGTTTTGTAGTGGTAGTGGAAGGATGGAGAATCAAACCATGGCACACAGCCTTCCAGCATTTCACAGCACCATTCTCTCACACTAGAGAACAGAGAGGTGTAGACCAGTCAACCTGAAGGGTGACTGCTGTCTACATAAACATCTGTTCCTGTAAATGAAAATGAAGTGAAAATGAAGAAAAAAAGAGTGAAGGAGTGAAAAGGTGCTGCCTGTAAAACAGACATGGTAAGCTAACTGGCAGGTCAGGCAATCTGCCACGCATAACTGAACTCTCAGTCCAAGCCATAAATTTGAGATGGCTTATATCAACACGATCTTGACGCACAACAAAATGTGTCAGGTCATGCTTTATAAAAGGTGCATAATATTTTTTTGGGTGTGGAGCCACAGCATGCTGGAAGTAAAGCAAAGAGCTCTTCAGATGGCAGTCCTGGAAGATATGCTTTGTGTTTTAGAGTCCAGTCCCCTGACACAGGTGCCTGGCACAAGATGCATAAGCCCTGCAAAATTTCACATCCCTTCTGTCACTCTCCCACCTCACAAGAAGAACTCCTCTGCCAAATGCCCTACAACAAACACAGATATGTGCTCAAAATACTAAAAGCCACAGAACTGTATGGAGGCACATAAAATAAATATTTTTAACTCTAATACGTAGCTTTATATATATAATCTATGGAATATATTCTTTACTACTTTTCTACTACATTTTCCACTGGAAAATGCATGCACTGAACATAGCAGCATGTCCATGGCTGTACAAACACCATGCACTGACTTCTGTACAAGCTAGTTGGCCGCAGATTTGATCCAGGTCAGCAGTTAGAGTTAGAACATCCAACAGAATTACACAATTTGGCACGGTCTTTCCTTTTCCAGTCTCCTGCATATTCAGTGTACCTTACTCCTAGCAACATGAAAATACAGGCTTTGGGGGGGAGATTTAGCTTTAACTTTGGATTTTCTATATCCTACTCTGAAATAACCTCACCTCTTTTCACCATATCTCGAATGTTTCTTTGAAAGACCTCAGAAGCCCCTTTTGAATAGTGCAATTTTTTCTTGCAAGGTCCCAACCAACCTGGGGGACAGGTGTTACCTTGCTCTGCTTGCAAGGAAGCAAATTCTCATGGCATTTTCCTATTCTTTCACTGTTGTTTCTCCTGAACTTGGATAACCTTGGGCTGAGTCACTTGTTCCTCTCCCTCTTTGCCATTTCTAACTTGCTTCCCACATTTATTATCATTATTACTATATAATAATTTGAAATTGCATTTTAAAAGGGCTGAAAGCACTGAGATTTTATGACATCCCCAAGTACTTCTGCTACCGCTTCTTGTAAAATGAAAAGGAAGTGAAAATAAATTCTACTCTAATGTCTTCAAAAGACACCCCGGGGGTCCTAAGGGAATAAATAGATCTAAATGCCAGAGGAAGTCAAAGAAAGAATGAAACTTCATCCTGCTACAGGATTTATCTTTCTTCCAGCAAACAGCAGTGAAAAAGTTCTCAGTTGTTTGTGCATCTGTGTGTACTGGGGTAGGGAATGCTCTGTTATATTCCATTTCACCGGATTTATTTGTTGTTTCTAATTTCTTCTTGAAATGAGAGGGTCAGTCTGATGCTGAGAATGATTTGCAGAGTTTTTTTGGCTGCAAAGACATCCTGTGAGCTATACAGCTTCTGCCTGCAGCCCTCCAGTCACCTGCCAGGCACCCTGCCATGCACCCAAATAAACACCACTCCCCATGTTCTCACCCGAAAGCATGGAGAGTTTTTCTCTTGGCAGTGCAAGAGCCTGAACACTGCAGAATCACAGGATAACAGGAAAAAGAAACACACAGAGATATACAAATAAACCAGCAGCAAGGAATCTTTGTCCCTTCACAACAAGTAAGACACTGAAGCACTGGAGTGTCCAAAGAAGAGTTACAAAGCTTTGGAGCTGAAGTCTTTTAAGGAGTGCTGAGGGAACTGGGATAATCCAGTCTGGAGGAGAAGGGGATCAGGGAGACACATCATGGCTTCCTGCAACTCCCTGAAAGGAGTTTGCAGTGAGGTGGATATCATCCTCCTCTCCCCAGTGACAGCAATAAGATGAGAGGTAATAGCCTCAAGTTGCACCAGAACAGGCTTAGGTTCTACGTTAGGAAAAAATGTATTCTCTGAATGAGTGGCAGTGCACTCACACAAGCAGCCAAGGGAAGTGGCAGAGTTACCACCCCTGGAGATATTCATGAACTGTGCTGATGTGGCACTGAGGGACATGGTGGGATGGATTGATGGATGGACTTGATCTTAGAATTCTTTTCCAACATGAATGTTTCTATGATTTAATGAATCCTTGTCTAATGCTAATCTGTTGTTGCAGTCTCTTGAAAGCAAGAGATGTCAGCCAGTCCAAATCTACTATTTCTGAATAATCTTGGTCTCTGCCAATGGTTATCTCCAGCCTTGTGGTTTCACCTCATAAAATCCTGACTCAGCACTCCAAAGATAGAGAGGATCCTTAGACCAAAGGGTTGCAAAGAAAATTAACTAGCGTTTAAAAGATGCTCACAAGCATGCAAAATGTTTGGATTGATAGAAAACAAAATCAATTTAATATAGAGATTTTAGGGTAACAATACATTCATCAAGTGAAAATTAGAATTTATTGGGGTAGTTCTGATTCAGTCTTTTTCCTTATGAATTTCAATTCAGTACTACTTTACATCTCTGGGAATCCATTTTCAAATGTCCCCACTAATTATAGCTGTCACTATTTTTGGACACCAACTGCCTGTGCAGGGCTGTGAATATCTGCAGGCTCCACTGATTTCAACCAAATTTTTTGGCACTGAATACCTTGGGTAACTGGCAGCCTTGTGTGCTGCTCATGGCATCCAGAATGAAGAGTTTTTTTTTCTAGATTACTACAGAGTTAATGATTCAGTCAAGGAAACATAAGTGATGTTGTTATAGAGCAGGAAAAAGAAGCCAACGTCCAAGCTCTGTGCTTTAATCTCAGAGAAGTGTTTTTATGAAGTATTTCTAGCAATGTAGCCTGTTTTCTATTTTATTTAAAGGAGAGGCAGCATATTTTCATTACGAGAAGTAAAACTTTTCAAATAAAAAAAGCAGCCATGGGTGCATATTATTCTCTTTCCTAAATTTCCTTCATTTAAAGGGAGCCTTACATAACCTAACTCTCCTACAGTACTGATATCAGACTTTGTTCTTCAGTAATTACTGGATGTGCACACAGTCATTAAGCATTAATTTTTTTAATCTCTCTGAAGGATAGAAATCTCCGTGTCTAGCACAAGCAGTATCTTTGCCTTTGACTCATTTAAACTCAAAGCATTTTGCACTCAGAGCAAGTGCAATAATTTAAACAAATTGCTTTTTCCCCTCAAAAATCTCAGAGCCACTAGTAACGACAGACTCAGAAATGTGTACTGTCTCAAGTGCTCGTGATGGCTGTGGCTCACATTAGCATCCTGTGGTCAGTCACATCTGCCTGCATTTGCTCTCCAATTTATCCTTACTTCGCCTCCCCATGGGCGACATCAACTGCGGGTCACCCACCAGCAGCTGAAAGCTGCTCATCTCCATCAAAGCCTCTACACCACTTAACCTCTGTGTGTGTTCAGAGCACTAGAGAATGGGAAGCAATGACTCACAGTGTGAAAAAATGGTTTTTGGGTAGTTGTGCAAATGAATTTGAGTTTAAATTGATTTATTTGTGGTTTTCCTTCTTTACATTGTGTCAAGATTTCTTCAGGTGAAATGTGCCATTTTTTGTCAGTTTTCTTCAGGCCAAATTTAGCTACTCTCATTCCCATTACAACATATGTGATGAGACTGATTTTAGAGGATCAGCTTCCAGAATAAAGCACTTTTTGGTTCAAGGAAACGGACAGAAAGACACCTGCACAAGCTCACTCACTGAAGCCCTTCATCAATTCATCAGTAGACGGAAAGCCTCAGGGACTTTACCATAAGCCTCAGTGCTGCCTCTGCCAGCTGCAGATTTTCCAGCCTTAAACAGATTTGTAGCAATCAGCAGTTCCCAGTTTCCAGAGGGAAACAGCTACATGTTCCTGGATCGTTGCTGATTTTTGCTTTTTTTTAATCTGAAAGCTTTTCTCACTCAAAAAATGCCAGAGTAAAACCCCATGCAACTGAAGAACTGCCTTTTTCAGGTTCCCTAGAGCATGCTCGGTGCCCATCAGCCCCTTATCGTGGCTGCCCAGCATGGTGCACCTGCTTTGAAAAGCAAGATCAAAAGTAAAACATAAAAACTTATAAAGGGGGTGATAGATTATCTAAGACAGATGGACTATTCCTCCCCAAAAAAATAATGTTCCATAGCATTACTACAGGAGAAGTTTGCATATTCTAAAAGCTCATAGACTTTGTATTTTCTTTCCTTTCCCCCTTGTGGATATATCATCATCATAGAAAAATTGTGGGTTTAAAAATGTCTCTAAAACAAAATTAGTTCTAAAAACAAAAAGCATGCCCTTTGAAATTATTGGCTTTTGTTTGGATACTTGTAGAATATCTCCCAAATGACTGTGAAAGAGCATGTTTAGTTAGTATTTTTGTGTTACCCTTCTTCTGGGCAAAGTGTTTAATGGGAGTATTATAATTATTCCACGCATTCACCCTACTAAAGTTGTTGAGACTGAACTAGTTTCTATCATTCTACTGGCTCTCGGTGTGTCCATTTGTTTCACATGCCTTATGCTGAAAGCAATGAATGTTATATTAAACTCAGTACTGTGATAAGTTCCTCGAGTCAGTGGTGAGACATTATTAGATTGTAATATAATGCTATACTACTTTTGCCTAATTGTGTTTTACATTCAGAAGGAAAACGCTCTCGTTTTCTCCATTTTTTTCAAATATAATAGGCTTGAAAATGTCAGCAGTGCTCTGAAAATACATAAGTGTAATGCCTCATAACAGAACTACAAGGGAAAATAGATTTTTGTCCCAGGAAACATCTACAAGAAATACACGGAGTAAATGAAGACAACAATTATATACATCCCTAAATCACTCCATTGCCACATTTTGATATGAGCATAATTAATTGCAACATTGTTTAAGCACAGGACAAATACAGAGGAAAAAATTATTTCAAATATTTATGCAAATAAAAGATCAACCCAATTTGTTGCTGGGGTTTTGTTCAGGAACATTCAGATTAATGCACTGATATTTTCACAATGAGGGCAGAAAAGAAACTGTTCCCAGTTACTGTAAGCGTGCCAGGATAGTTTCAATGGAATTGCTCTCACAAATGTTTTGGAAATCTCTTTTCAAAAAAAAAAAAAATCACTATGCTAGTGGATTGCATCCTGTTGTGGCCGTGCTTCATTCCTGCATGTGATTAGATTTAGAGGATCAGTGAAAACAATTTTGGGACATGTAGAAGCTGGGCCCTTCCTGCACCATGAGATGGTCAAAGGGAGAACAGAGAGATGTGTAATGGTAAACTGAGAATTACTACACACAGAAGCATAGAATGGCTTAGAGCAGAAGGGATCTCTGCAAAACTGGTGGCAAAGCTGTTTATGGGAGCAGCTCTCAGCCATACAGGATGGGCACTCAGAGCTCTGTGAGAGAAATTAAGCTGCAGTTATCCAGGATCATCAAGGATATCCAGGATCTCCTTCTCTGGAGATGTTCAAGACTCACTGAACACCTACCTGTGCAACCTGTTCTAGGGAGCCTGTTTTGTCAGGAGGTTTGGACTACATGATCAGTAGAGGTCCCTCCCAACCCCTACAATTCTGTAATTCTGTGATCTTTATTAATACATGCCACACAAGGATGTTCATAATCCTAAATAGGTAGATCAGACCCTGCTATGGTTTCCTCAGGGAACGTAAGTCTAGACATAAAAAAAAAAAACTTCATAGAAAAGATAATTCGGTGTCAGGTCTCACAATACATTTTAGATAAGTGGTAAGACTGGTCCTTGCCAATGATTGACAAAACACATTCAAAGTATCTCTAGAGCATTAGTTTACCTCTGTAAGTGGACTCCATAGCAAAACCCTTGTAACATTTTCCACACAGGATTTTAATAATTAGAAGTCATAGAACCAGAGAATCATGTAAGCTGGAAGGGATGCTTAAAGGCCATCTGGTCCAAACCCCCTGCAATGAACAGGGACACCCACAGCTCCACCAGGTGCTCAGAGCCCCATCCTACCTGACCTTGAATTTCTCTAGAGATGGGACAACCCCCACCTCTCTGGACCTGTTCCAGCATTATGCTAAGAGGATTCAGAAGTGTGAGCACAGCTTTCAAATCAAAATAAGACTGACACTGCAGCATATCACTTTTTAATACACAGCACTGCCACTGGCTGAGTCCCTCATAGGTTACATATTGCATGGAAATCTCTATTTTATTTCAGAGCAAGAACTGAGGTGTTTACAAATTGCTGACTGTCAGAATAGGTTTGTCCATAAGAAAATATAGATGAAGATATGAATGTTTGAAAAAAAAAAGTGAGATTTTGATCACTTGATCAGGAAGGAAGATAAACCCACTGATAAAAACCCATGTATTTAAGAATTTCAGGAAGCAGCCTACACCGATCATAGCAGATTTGTTTGCTGTTTAACAGGCTAGCTATTACTTAGAGATTAGTGAATAAAAGTCATTACCTACATCCATCAAATCATGCCCAGATAGGATAATGCATATTGCTCTCAATAACTGCAATTTCTTTAAGTACTTACAACAGTATTCGTAATGATTTAAAAATAATTGCAATTAAAAAAAAACCCTCAAGTTATAAACTGACTAGTACCATCTTCCATCTCCTTGGTCTTTCCTCTCTCTTCCTTTCATATGAGAAAAGGCAGTGGCCAATAAATCCCACTAAGCCAGTGCTACAGGATGCTATATGTGTAAATAATGGCATGTCTGTTTTGCCACATTAATAACCCAGAAGTCAGAGAAACATCTCTGGCATGCTAGAGATCTATATGAGGAAGAAGCAGAGCAAAGGTTAATAAAGTATAGTTTGTATATTTTTTGGCTCATATGTTACTTATATGACAGCAGTTTCCCAGCAATCTGTCATAAAGGCAATCTATAACTTCGAATGTGTCTTTATCAAGCAAAACCCTTCCCTTCCTATTTAATTATGGTCTTCAATAATTTATGTCCCCTTTAATGTCTCATTGTATGTAGTCATGAGGTAACCACTGCTATCAATAGCTGCTGCTAGCTGTGGGCGTAGTGCTCTCTTGGTGACAGCTCAATTTTTCTGCTGACCTTTAGCTGAAAGACAAAGCACAAGATGGATGCAAATTGAAAGCAGAATTCAACAAGAGAAACAAATAACATTTCAGAGGGAAAAAAAAAACAGAAAAAAACTTCTTTCCATTTTTAGGTATCAACGTATTTTCAACATTCTCATCAACAACCTAGACAGCGGGGTTAAGTGCATCCTCCACAAGTTCACTTATGACACTGAGTGGTGGAGTTGTCATAATAGAAGAGTGCCTAAATCAGTGGTTGGTAACTGTCCACAGCAGAGGAAGCTGGGAAGAAAGTGATCTTTGAGATCCCGTTCCAACCCAAATCATATCATGATTATATGACACATTTTCTATGAATAGGAAGGAAAAAAAATCTGGCATTTCCATGAAGCACAGGAAAATGTATTGAAGTATACAAATTCAGCAAAACTCCTCCAGAACGCCTTCATCTTGAACAGATTATTTAGGGTAGAAATTATTTCTTATTAAGCCTCTGGGAAACTACTGTACAGGACTTTGATGCATGTGACTTTATTTGAAAAAGCTCCTTGAATTGCTCCAGCAAATGTAACACTTAGAGACAGTCAGTTTTTATCAGTTTTCAGTTATTTAGGTCATAATAAAATCACTAAAAATGCTAACTCAAGATAGTAGACAACGCAGGTAGCATTTTATTTCAAGTTACAGGCCATTTTCTCAACAAGAAAACATCTTCAAAATCACCATGTTTGGAGGAGATCTCAAGAGACCTCTTGTTCAAAACAAGGAAAGCTCTGAGATCAGATTAGATTGCTCAGAGTTTTTCTTATTCAGCTCTTGAAAGCCTTCATGGATAGCATATGCTGTCATTCAGGCTCTCTTTCGCATAGAAAGAGAAAGATGTTCATCAGAGTTCAGTTGGTTTAAGTTAATATTTTGTCTTGTTTCTGCAATGAAATAAGTGTAGGCAAAAGACTAGTGATTGCAGTTTAGCTGATAAATGGAACTGCATTACTCACAATAGCTTGACTACTTTTAATATTAGTGAACAAAAAAATTATATGGAGATTGTTGACCCAGTTCAGAACTCATATAATATGTAATGATATATAACAATTGAAGTAATCAAGCATGATATAGGCAAGAACCACTTACCTATATAAATTTAATTCCATCTTAAGCTATAGTTGCAGAGTAGCTTTACCTTTTAACATCAGATACTTAAATATAAAAAAAAACATTTATGACAACAGTGTCTGTCTGCAAAAATCAAAATACAACTTTATTAATACATATAAGAGTAGCTATATAGGGAGATAAAGAGTACATCTGATGAAGATGACTAGCAGTGTATTTCTAGACTGTGTACATTTTTAAGGCAAGGTAGATCTAAAGAAAGCATAGGAATCCTGTGGGCTACCTGATATATTTCAAAGAAATTTTCATTTTATGAAATAAAAGGTGTTTCATCAAAACATCTTGTTTGTTGCAAGAAAAAAGTAATATCAGTTTTCTTAGAAGAAGGATTTGAGTGCAGGCAGAGATTCTTGTCAAACTGAAGAAAAATGGGAATAAAAGACACAGAGGCACCATCAGCTACTCCAAAGTGCCATTAGTTCAGTGGAAATGAAACTCCGTGCTTTACATCTTGTGCTCCTGAGACAAGGGTTTAATCTTTGTGATACAGTTGCTATAAAGCAGCAACATGCAGTACAGCATTGTCTCTCATCTATATTTTCATTCCTTCTTTCTAATTTTTCATAGTTAGTATTGTTTTATCTCTACACAGAGAGGAATCATTCTTCAGACTGCACACAGTTTTGCAAATACAAAAACTACTTCATGCCTTGCTTGGATTTTAACAGGTTGGTGCCTTGATTTTGGTCCCATTGTTGCTCTCTGCCCAAAAAATCTTATTTAGTCAATAGGATTTTTGCTGCCTGAAGGAATGCATGGTCAATGGCACAGAGGAGCATAAAATAGATTTTTGTGCTTCAGATCCTTAAAATGTTTTAGTTGAAATAATTTGCAAAGCAATACTTGGCTTGTATTTCTTCTCCCACAATGAATTTCTTATGCCTTTCGCTTTCTGAAGGATATGAGGTTTGCCCTTATTTGCAAAAATTTAGTCTAATTTTTACCACTCTGTCTTCTGATTTTATTTTGGTTTGATACTTTCTCTCACAATAATATTTTATAGGGTGATGCCAATTCAGTTATCATTCATTCAGATATCTTTTTCTAAAGCAATCCAGCAGAGAAACATAACATAGAACATTGACATAATCCAATTGATGAGCACAAACCTGAGGGTAATGCAGTATAGTAAGCTTAGCTTATTACTATGGAAGTAATAGCTTGTAGTGAAAACTTGCTAGTATCATCTTCTACTGATGTACTTCTATATGTACTAGCTATGATACACCTCTACACATGATAAATCCACAGAAGATGGCACAAAATGCTCTGAAATATATTAGGCAAATTGGAGAACACACTGTGTGAAAAAAGGCTTTTAATGAATATAAAATATATTAAACAACCTACTTTTTCCCTACATATATCCTCAACTGCCACTTGGCTGGCATCTCTCTGATTGGTTATGTTCTCTCTTTCAGTTGCCCACATCTAAGGTGGAAAGTTATTGACAGATATGAGGGGCTTTTTTGAAAACAAATAAGATCTAAAACTACATTTTATTCAGGAATAGATTGCATATGTTAATTGTAGAAAAACTCTGACTTCTGTCAGTTTGTCTTTTAGACAGTGGCCAACTCCATAACATGCACTTCATAAGAGGGAAGTGACTTTTAAATGCATCTGTTTGTATTATTTCAATGTTACCCTTATCTAGAAAACCTCCTAGCCTCCAATTTAATAACTGTGCTTTTTTTCTCCTGAATCCTTTCTAATTCTAGTAAGTTACTTGTGAAGTAGGATGACAGCAATTGGGCACAGTGTTCAAGGCGAGTGCACACCATCCATGGCTATGGAATTATAATGCTTCCAGCCTTTTATCATGACCCTCTATTAATACATCTTGATTTTTTTCCATCTTGATCACTCCTATGCACTGAGCAGATGTTTTCGTGGAGTTGTCCCCAGTAATAGTAAGTTCTTTCTCTTGAGTGGTTACAGCTAATTTAAAACTAAGCTATGTGTATGAGCAAGTGAATCATTCTCATGTGTATCACCTTGAATTTATCCACAGTGAATTTCATCTGTCATCAGTGTTGCACAGTCAGTTTAGACAGGGCATCTCCAAAGTCTTATTTAATCCTGTTGATCTAAATTTTGTCAGATAAAACACTTTTCCTGGCAAAAAAAAATATTTTGCTGCTAAAGGCCATATTCCAGATTATTAACAGTGTTTACATCTATTTGTCTCAGCTCCTGCCAGGACTATGCAAGATATTTTCCAAGTTTGAAAGAAAGCAAGAACTATCCTCCAAGGATCTCAGCTATTAAATGTAGGTTTGCAACAAGAAAAGCCTGACTGAAATATTTGGGATGATCATTTTCTTTCTTTTTTTTTTTTAAGAAGGCTTTGATAAAGTATACCATAATTTACAATAACTTTTGGAAAGTAAACTGTTCAAGTAGTTCTCAGACTGCTCAGTGTACAATTTGCATCGCTACAAGCAACATAATTTCATTCCTGTTGTAGATTCCTGTGACAATTGTCCTTCCATAATTAAGTGCCACTGTCACATCTGACTTTTTTTTTTTAATCTTTCTACCAGTTTTACCCTCAGGCAGAACTTTGCCCCATGATAGATCAGTTTCCTAAGGAGTTTTTTTCCTGTAAGAAATGTAGTTAAAAGCTTTTTAATAAATAATGTTAACTGGATCTCCTTTAGCCACTATTTTAACAAGATCCTCAGGCTCACATTTAACAGTCAAGCCACATTTAGCAGAATGTTCCACCACAAACTAGAAATAAAACACGCCATAGCACTTTGCTTAGGAGGGGTGGACATAAGCATGTTTTCAGCTTTGCTGCATGGCAAGTTTAGGGAGTATATTAAGTAGAATCCAAAGCTTTCCCATTAAATGTACTCTTTATATTATTGTCTTAACTACAAAAGAATGCTGAGAGATTATCACAATCACCTGCTATGTACATCAATTATAATTCCCTTGGGATGTTGACTGCTTTGCTACCTGCCTATCTGACACTACTTTGAGAAAGCACCCACCCCCACTTTGGCATTATATGTCAGAGAACTCTATATTGTTCCTGCAATTATCTAAGGAGATCATAGCCTTCCCAGAAATCAACTCTGTTCTTTATTACTCTTTTTAACTGTATTATCTTCATGAAATTGACCTAGTCATATCCTTGTTGAAGTGGCTACATTCATTCTTCTGTAGCTTAATCCCATCGAGAGAAAGTCTTAGTATCATTGTTGTGCTTGTCTGAAATTCCTGGTAGCCCAACAGGTGAGCATCATTCAGCTGTAGCCCTCTCTTTCCCCATTTCGTGCCATACTGATGTCCTGCAAATTATTTCACTATCAGGCAACACAGAAGATTGATGTAGATCAGGGCTTCCAATTCTCCCCATCATCATCTTGGCAATGATAACTAAACAGAACAACCTCTTAAAGCACTGAATGAAGAATAAATCTATAAAAATTTAATTAACCTCTGCAGAGTGTATTGAATCCTAACTGAGTTTAATCGCAGTCTTTGTAAATTAGAAATTGTTTGGCATATTTTTCACTCTTGCACTGTATTTTGCAGTGGCTATATAAACAATTTTACAAACTGGATATGTTCAGCCATTAGGATGTACTGGCATTAAAATTTCCACTTGTGTACGAACAAAACACTTTTGTTACATTAGAGTTTATACATATTTTTCTAAAATACAAACAACCAACTAAGAAAAACAAGGAAGTAGCATGAACCAATTCATGGAAAAAAAAAAAAGAGCAACATTATTTTCTTCTGGCTGAGCTCAAAATGGCTTGTGCTCTTTTGCTCCCACAGATGTCATTGTGAGTTACATCAGTTCACATTGAAAATAAGTTGGTCTGGATTGATCCATCCCCTTGCTGTAACTCAAGAGGAGAAAGTTAAAAACTTTCAGTACAGAATTAAACTTCTACTAAAGCTACCCTTATTATTTACACTTTTTACAACTGTCACACCTCCATCTCAACATCACTGATCAAGAGTCCATTGAGCAAAGCAATTTATGGAAAGGGTGAGTGGATGGAAATTGATGTTTTGGCATTGAGAGATTAGCTCTGAAAATTAAAGGAGACAACTGAGTCAAAGGGAAGTATAAGAAAGGAATGAACATGGATCTGAATTAAAAGCAGAGGAGCAATTGCGTCCACAGAGAAGTAAAATAAGTAGCAGGGGAGGTCTGGAAGAAAGACAAAGAAACTTGTCTTAATTATTTTGTGTTTGACTTGACCGCAAAAGAACTGAGAGGCCAAGATGTTAATGCAAACAGAGTCAGTTTTATAGGAAGATTGATTTATGATTCGTCTGCATAGTCAAGAACATCTAAATTGTGGGAATATGGTTACTAACTTCCATGAAAGCTAAAAGCAGTAACAAAAACCAAATATGAAGTGTTCATAATGGAGTCTTTCAAATACATCTTTCTATTTCTAGTCCTCACTCCTATAACTCATCCATCTTCTCTGAAAGTCATTATTCAGGAAAAGGCAATAATGTATAGCCCTACTTGAGAAGAGATTATCTCTGTGTTGGATGATGATTCTGACCATAGGAAATGTCAGTACTGTCCTTCTGCACATTTCTGTTGACTCTGACCACCTGGGCTACCAGAGGCTGCTTTTTTCTTCCACGTTCAATGGAGGAAATACATAAGGGTAAAAATACTTTTTACCTTCATTCTGGCCCCCTCATCCCAGTTGCAAATGAAACATAGCTAATAGTCCTACATGTTTCCCCCCCACCTCCCCACCATCAGAGTGGTCTTCTCCTTTAATGAATTCAGCTTTTTGTCTAAGATCAATTAATCAGAAATGTTCTACTTGTTTAAAGAAAGGATAAGATGTTTTACATTTATGAACTCCCTTGTCATCTCCATGACTTCAGGTATAGGCTCAGAATAATTGTAAGGATACACAAATCTCTAGAGCAAATATCACAGCCAAAAGGTTCATTTCTTTTCCACACTATGACTTTATTCAATACAATAAAAGCTCAGGTGTGCAGTAAATTCACTGAGGCTAGAACAATGTCCTTTTAAATCTAACCATCTTCCAGTTAAAATAGCAGATACTTGTAGTATAATTTTTTCCATTTACATATTTATATTTTCTTGAATGCATACAGATTTACTGGAAGAAACAGAGCCTCCTCATACCCAAATTAATGCTATTAAAGATAAAATCAAAAATAGACCCTCTAGACCCTGTTTTGCAAGAGATGCAGAAGCATATTCAAGGAATATTTGGATACTGTACTAATGGTAGGGAAAGGCAATGGCATCTAAGCAGTCCTACATTACCAAAAAAAGGGTGATAGTCACAAACCAGCAAAAGAAAGAAAGATTTACTTACCTATCACAGGATCAGGGTTCACCAAATACTCCAGCAGAAAGGCCCCCTGGGTAGAGAACCTTCCCTTATGTTAGCCAGCCCTTAAATGAGGCTTAGAGAGAGGTGGGACCAGGAATCTACCCCTTCCAGTCACACAGGTGGATTGCTTTCACCTGTGCTCCCAGGGCTGGCTGTGTCCCTTCCCCAGGTGCTCAAACATTGGTTCAGGCTGTGACTTAGCTATTCCCATACAACTAAGAGACCTGGTTTAGTGGGCAATACTGGTGGAAGGTGAATGGTTGGACTGGATGATCTTGGAGGTCTTTCCAACCTTGATGATTGTGTAATTCTATGATACTAAGAACAAATGTGACAAATGTTATGCTGATCAGTTACTGAAAAGTGTTCAGATATTGTGAAATAATCTCAATGACAGCGCCTACGTAAAACACTCCAAAAGAGAAGAAAAGTGGTCTTGGCCAAGTCCTAAAAGTTCAAGAAACATTAACTTTTTTCCCATACTAACTTCAGTGTAATTATTTCTAGATTTTCGGTTTTCACCTTCCACTCAGAAGTGGAAACGTTTCTATGCTGAAATACCTTTATTGAAACCATCAACTGGCAAAAATCAGCCAGACTTAATTGTATATCAATTTGCACCACCTGAGATTCTGACCAGAGATATTTTCCAGCCTGTGAATAGGAAATGAAGCAGTAGGAAAGTTTGAAAGCTAGAGAGCTCTAAAATAATATAAATCATACGTTTGTAGAATAGAATAATTTGCAAGGGACCGCAAGGATCATTGAGTTTCTCTCACTGCTACCCAAATCTAAACCCTATGTCGAAGCATTGTCCAAATGCTCTCTGAGCTCTAGCAGCTCAGGGCTGTGCTCACTGCCCTGGGTAGCCTGTTCCATGCCCACCATGGGGCCAAGTCATCTCCTAACACTCATCTGACCTCCCCCCCAAGTCCAGAACAAAAGATGTGCTAAATAATCCTGTGTACAGAACCACTTGAGTTTTTAACAGCCTTATAACATGGGGCAGAGTGAAGCAGGACTACTCATGTTTGTAGCACTGTGTTTTGGTTACGATTAGTTTAGCCATAGCAGAAACAATATTTAGTGGAAATATGAGCAGATGTTTGAAAAGCCTTTAATGAAAAATACGATAAAACAATACTTTTCATAATTGGAGCACAGTTGTGGATTGGGGTGTAGGTGTAAATGCTGCACCTGTTTCAGAGCTGGAAATCTTCATTTTACAGTGGCAAAATCTCCCTACTTGAATACCCATACTTGCTCATGGACTCAGTGAATCATAAGAAATCAGATTTTCAACTTGAATAGAAACACCATTGTTCATTCTGCATCCAACTGAGAGCACCCTGAGCTCAAGGAAGAAAAATACCATGTTTAGACAAAGAGGAGAAAAATCCCCAGAAGATTTACATGTTTATATTTAAAATAAAATATTGATTGCTTGAAGCCATTCAGGGATTTTGTAAGTTGGAAAGAACTCAGAGAAGGGAATAGACTAAAAGATACAGTGCAGGTGGGGAAGGCATAAAAATGCAATTTATCACCTGCTTATGAAGTTTAGTACTTAAATTTCAACACCAGGTGGATTTTTAAATGAGATGTGCATGCACTCCTCAACGTTTCCTGCAAAATATCATCAGCCTGCACAGTAGTTTAGCACTGGATGCAAATGTGTTAGAAAGATGCAGGCACTTATCAGTACATAAAATATATATACTCACATTCTGCAGTAATGGTCATTACCATGGGCTATAGGGCAAATAGGTTTCAATTGGTCTTTTGAAGTTCTATTTTAAATACTGCCAGAAAATTACAAATGTGCTATCTAGTTGCAGGGAGAACTTGGGAAAGGAAAACCTATTATCCAAATGTGCATTTAGCTCGGGAAAGGCACTGAGTACTAGCACTTGTGAGCAATGCCATGAGATTAGCTCACTGAAGGTTGTCAAGGTCTTGTCAATTGATAACATTTAATTATATAGATCTTATGTTATAATTACACTTCCTTAATAGCTTTTGTTGTCCTGTTGTCAAGGTATTTTAGAGATTCCCATTTCCAGATAAACTGTATCCAAATACAAACAGCCTATTAGGATGATTATCTTTACTAGTAGAAAACAATTTAGCTCAAATCATTTCTAAAAGGTCTGCTAATTATTTATTCCTTTCTGCTTACTGTTAACAGGACTTCATTATGTTCTTTTCTGAGAGAAAAGGTATTTTCAGTGCTACCTCATATAAAAAAAGGGAGAAGCTGGAGGTTAAAGGAGAGGGAATCTCTGTCATTGTTCTGCACCCTTCAAGGGGTACAATATTTCAATAGGTACAAGGTATAATAGTTATCTATCACTTTACGACTCCCAAGAAGGAGAAACAGCCATTACTAAGAACAAGAATTTCCCCTGCTAGTGATAAGTATGAAGGACAAGGTCTGCTTTGAAAGTAATGTCTTCTGTTTCATTATGTTGGCTGACAATGTTAGATGTGGATGCTGGTGTAGAGGCAGTAGAGGTTGGATCTCCTTACCAATATCCCATTACATTTTGTTGCTGTGTGACAGATGGCAGCAGAGGGGCAGTCTGATAGAATGGTGTCTGACACAGAAGTGTGCACGAAGAATAGGTTTGTTATTGTATTCCTCCATGCAGAAAAAATGTCTCCCACTGACATCCACTGGCACTTGCTGAATGTTTACAGAGATCAAACAGTAGATGTCAGCTCAGTGAGGCAGTGGGTGGTGAAATACAGTGAAACAGTGGGCCACCTCTGCAGGTGCACAATTTTACAAGCATGGCATGCAGTCTTGCTGTCACCACTGGTGAAAATGTATAGCTAGTGGTGGTGACTGTGTTGAAAAAGAGTGTCTTGTGCTGAGAATTTGCCCTATCAAGCAGCATTATTGTGCTCATTGTATCTGCTGTAGTTTCCATGGAAATAAATAGGAGGCATTACTTTTGGAGCAACCTACAGAAAACCATTGATGTCAGCTGGCTTTCATTACTAAGAATAGGATTAGTTTCCTAAATAACATTAATTTAATTTCCTGCATGTTCTAACTTTTCCTTTGCACATATTAAAATCAAAGTCAGATCTTCCTCAGGATGAATTCATAGTACTGTAGGATATCTCAAATGGGAGTGGACTCATATCGACTCCAGCTCCTAGCTCCACACAGGACCAGCTCCTAGCTCCACACAGGACCACCCCAAATCCAAACCCTTTGTCTGAGAGTGTTTAGAAATCCTTCTTTAACTCCATCAACTTTGGGCCATGATAATTGCCCTGTTCTATGCTCAACACCCTGTCAGTGAAGAACATTTTCCTGATATCCTACCTGAACATCCTTTAAATCCTTTGAATGTAGGAATCAAAGGCACAGAAACTGAAACATGTCACCACGATTTGGAACTACATTAAGGCACATAGAACCACAGAAACAGTGAGTAATAGAATAGCATGGGTTGTAAGGGATCTCAAAGATCATCCAGCTCCAATCCCCCAGGCCATGGGCAGGGTTGCCAACCATTAAATCAGACACTGGGCCAGGTTTCCCTGTACTCCATCCAATCTGACCATGAACAACTCCATGGATGGAGCATCCACAACTTCTATGGGCATCTTGTGTTTCATCTCTGGATGCCCTTCAGCTCTCCAGCAGCTAGTGATTAATGGGGGCCTGAGCACTAAGCATCTCTTCTGAACTCAGAGTAACACAGGGTATCATTTGTTCCCCAGGTGTTAGTGTGCTTCTCTGTCCTCCTTGTAACAGCAGGAATGCAGAGCAAGAGCCTCAGTTTCTGGCATCATGGGATGTGATTGAGTAGGGCAAGCTTCCAGGAAGGGGAAGAACAGCAGAAAACAGTGAGATAAAGTGTAGGGCATCATGGGCCTGTTCTACCAACATGCAGCCACTACTTATGGTACAATCTCCTATTAAATAACGATGACTCACTCTCCAGACAGTAATTTATTTATATGCCTGCTTTAAAGTTTTGCAAATCACTGCTGAAAAAATGCCCAGCTGGAAGAAAGGAAGGCTTGGGAGACAGAGAATCAATTTGATAGAGAATCATATTAAATAAAAATGACATGGAATTTGACAGCAAGTGCTCATAGTTGGAAATAAAAACTATAATCATCCCCAAAGTAGAAATGCAGCCTCATTGCTGGGACTGGTTGCTATAGCTTGAGAGACCAAGTTTTTACTGTAACTAGTAGAACAGCAACAAAAGATAGGAAGAAGAAAAGAGGCATTAATTTATACTCAGTAACAGCATTTTTTCCACTGAAACGTCCTATGAGCTTACAGTTTTTCAAGCCAGAATAGAATACTAGCTTGAAAAGCTTGCAGTTTTTAAAGTCAGAAGGGAGTAACACAGTCTGACCTTTGAAAAATATGTTAGACCTTGTAAGGGAAAACCAAGAGAAGTAGTAAGAGAAAGAGGAAACTTTTAAAGTGCTATCAATGCCACAGAAATATGCAAAGCTCTTGGATTGAAAATTAGCTATAGACCACAGAGAAGGCTTCTGCGTATACCAGAGTGGATATGAGAGTCTGGGTTTGGTACCTGGATTGGAAACAAGATAAGGACAAGTGGATGAGACAAGTGTAAGATATCTATTTGATTTCTAGGGCACACTTCTCTGCCACTGAGGATTTGCCTTGCCCATGAGCCTTGATTCCCCTGGGTGAGCAGAGGGAATGCCTTTGTAAAATGCATTCAACTTCACAGCTATTAACTGCTTTGTGAAGGGCCAAAGTTTCCAAGGGACTTCAAGGGGAGGATTCTAAGGTGACAGGACTGAGGATCAACATATTACAGGCATTGGTGAAAATCCCTTCTAATTGCAATGAATCTGAAAACATTTCAGTTGATGTCCTCAGTCACTGTCCCAAGGTGTTCTCTCATTCCCTTCATACCCATGACTTGATGGAGGTTAATTACAGTAGTTGGTTAGCTTGAAGCAGCTCGGCTACTCGTGGCATTTTCTCTTTGTCTCCTGTTAACTTGAACACATATTGCTTTTATTGACACTATTTCCATCTCTATGCACCTGCCTTACTCTGAGCCTAGAAGCACAACCTGCAATCTGATCTACTCTCTGCAACTATTGCTTAAAACACATACAGGATTTTGTTGTTTGCAGGAAAACTAGAACTTGGCCAACAACTGTCACTCTTCTCATAAGCTAAATCAGGTTTGTGTCAGTGATGTCAGTGCCTGTCCCTCCATAAAAGTTGTCAGATATTTCATTGCAGATTTAAGGTAACCACGGTCTTGCCTACATGAGTGGTGCAGACAGTCCCTTTCTCCTCTGTGCAAGCTCTTAGCTGCCTGGATATGTGCCACCTCCTGTCAGGAAATCATAAAGCCCCATAAGTCTAACACAGTTAACCTTCTCCAGAACTACTAATGCTCTAATGCAATTATGCAACTTCTGGACTGGAGCGCTGGAAAAGAAAGATCTTGGTACACATAGATGTAGAAATGCTTTTTCCTTCAAATGACAACTTACTGATGGTTTATGCTTTCCAAAAAGCTACTGAGGAAATTTGCAACCATATATTTTATCCCCTCTCCCAGACACAATGTCTTCTGCACATGCAGTTTCCTTAAGGGTGTACTGTGTACAATCAAAGATACATTTGGTGGGAGGCCAAACACAAGTGGAAAGAGCATCTTGTTATTGTCAGAACTCTCTTCATTCCTGATAATAAAGCTGCATGGAATGGTGTATTTTTAATGTTATCATGAGGAGCGCAATAAAAAATCAGTTAAAATGTCTCAGAATAAATCCAGAAGTGAAAAATCATCCTGTGCTCTGAACTTATGCTATAACTTATTTTCACCTGAACTGCTTGTCCATGGATATCTGGTCATCTGAGATGGGAATCAAGTTGCCAACCCTCTGCCTCTGCAAAATAAGGCATCTTAAGAAGGCATCTGTTTTTAAGGATAATATGAATGCACTGTTGGAATAATCTAATGCTCTCCATTGGCTGTAGAGGAAGCACATTTAATTGGCTTATCACTTAACTGACCATGGAGTGACACTGACCTTCAGAGTCCAGCCATGCCAGCCCCTGAGCACAGATGTGATCTGAACACGGTTATTGGATGTGCAACATGAATTCAGATTTTTTACTATTAACATTAATTTAAGAACTATTGCTTCTAAAGATAATTAATGGCAAGGTCAGGAGGAAAATACAGAGCAACCAATGGTCTTCCCATGTTATTTCTTTGCTTTGTGACTTTGCTTCATGGTGTTATTTGTGCTGAGATTTTGCCATGATCTTTGGTTACAGGGAAACATTCACTACGTTAATGGCTGCACAAAACCTGTAGCTGCTTTTGTGCACTAGAATAAGTCAGACCTCCAGCAAGTGTGTGCTTTTATGTTTGCAATGATCTATCCCAGACCACAGCATAGTTCAATTAATGCTGTATTTCTGTTTAGCGTGTCCACCAGCAATTCACATAAAACCCATTCCATCAGCTGCTCATAAAGTGCTCGCCAATAAATCCTAGCCTAGTGGCTGCTTAATGAAGCAGAAACACATCTGGGTTTGGGGCTGAAGTGCTTAAGCCACCACCCAGGGAGGCAGGGCAGCATGTGGAGGCACAGCACAAAGAGAAGGTTGACAGCAAGATGCCTCCAGAAGATCTGGGACAGCACTGGTGACTTTGCCCTTGGGAACACCAAGGACAGATAGAAGCAGCAGCTGTGCATGGAGGGGATGCATCCTCCTTTGCAGCTTTTGTAAAAACACACACTTCCAGGAGCTGGATATCATCCACCTCAGTGTGACCTTTCAAGGTGCAATTCAATTGTTCTCATTACAATTATTGCATTGGGTGCTGTTATCCAGTTGTCTGCTTTTCAGGTTGATGCTATCTCTCTAATTTTCCCCCACAGTTCTTCTCTTTGGCTGGATGGCTGCTGAGAGCCTTCAGTTCCACTCAGTTTTGAGTTCACTGAAATACTTTTTGACATGCAGGAAAAAAAAAACAGAGTAGAGATTTTGTCCTCCGTCCTCTTTCTGAGGTATGTGAATTTCCTCGCATACTGCTGTGTAGACTATATGCAGTCTTTGCTTCTCAAGAGAGAAAGAATGTTTTAATCCTCAGACACTGCAATTTCATAATCTCTTCGTGCAACACATTCAAAATTTAACAGTAAGAAAAATTAGAACATATAGGATGGATTACACAGCACAGCAGTGAGTCGTATTTTTCCCTCTTAAATGTGACCTTCAGCGTGACTTACTTTTGATTTGTATTTTTTCCTACCCTTTGCTCTGAAATGCCTATCAACACTACAGCATTGTTCAGTTGCTGCTTGCCAAGATTTCTTTCATTTGGATTTGCAGGCAGGATGCTGAAATCTGTGGAATTACCCTTGTGAAAGACCCAACCTCTACTCTCAAAGTAGATTAACCGTGGGGACTCTTTCTATATTACTGCTCATTTTAGTTTCCTTCTTTACCAGATAAGAATGTAATATTAACTTAAACATTTTTATTGAACAGGAGTAGCCAGAACTGTATGCACAGCCCTGGATAAGAAAACAATACAGTTTTGGACAGTATGTGATTATCTATTTGATGTATTTCACCTGATGCCCCCCAGAACCACAATTGTCTTTTATATGACAATGCCAAAGTGGTTCATATCTATACTCTGATGTAACAGCATACCACAGTATAATGTCCTTGTAACTTTACCAGATTAATTGTGCCTTGTCTGTGTGTGTGTGACCTTATAAATTTAAAATATTAAATCTCATCCAATTTCTCCTATTTTAGTTCCTGTCCAACTATTCCAGTAGATTGCAGTCCTCTGCATCACGATGCCTTCCAGTTTTTGTCATCAGTTTATAATTAGCATCCTCTGACTTTTTTCTAAGTTAATTAGTGAAAACACTAAATCATTCTTATCTCCTACTCTTTGAAAATCTCATCAGAAAAACTCTTTCCTTCTCTAGCTTACTGACATCCTCTCATTGCTTCTCATCCTCTTACTTTATAGCTACAGTTCCTCCTTTGTTCTTCCACTGAAACAGACACTTCTTTTGCAGCATCTTCTTAATAATTTCATTTCTATTTAAAGGGGTCAAGCTGACATCTAAATCAGCCGTTTCCAGAGGACAAATATGTGTTACAAACAACTGTTTTCCATACCAGTGATGAAGAAGAAAATGTTTTTTCTTTTCATAATATCGAGGTTCATATCCAGAGATATATTCCATGAAGTACTGTATCACCTTGGAAAGATAACATCTTTTGAGCAGAAGGTTAGACTGCATAGTCCCCTGGTGCTCTCTTCCATAATAACATTTTCTGTGATTAAAAACTTGGATTTGAGTGATGAGGAAAGGAAGACAGTCTCTTTACTTGGCTAGATAAGCTGCAGAGTCTCCAGTCTTTTTGTAGGCTGGACAAAGTCCCATGTAGACTGCATTGATGTCACTGCTGATAGTGCTTTGAACATGAATTATCTTATGATTCTGTGACCTCATATCTTACTGTAGTCCATCTGTCCAGAAAGAAGATGAACTATGCTCCAGGTTACCTATATCATCAACAGAAATAATATATAAAAAAAAATTCTCCAAAGATAAAGCTTCCTATATATACATTTCCAGTTGGATTGAACCAGCTTGTGTTCAGCTTGGATTAATTGTGGATTTATATGGCTAAAGTTGATCAAATGAATCCTTTAACAAATCAAGGAATCCTAAGGGTTGGAAGGGACCTTTAAAGACCATCTAGTCCTACTCCCCTACAATGAACAGGGATATCTACAGCTCCATCTGGTGCTCAGAGCCCTATCCAGCCTGACCTTAAGTGTTTCCAGGGATGGGGCATCCACCACATCTCTAAGCAACCTGTTTCTGTTCCTCAGCACCCTCACTGCAAAAGACTTCTTCCTTAAATCCAACCTAAATCTACCCTGTTTAAGTTTGAAACTATTTCCCCTTGTCCTATCACCGCTGTCTGTATTACTTTACATTTCACAAATTGCTAAGTTAAAAACAACTCAATAGAATAAACTCTTATTACAGTTAAATCCACATACATTTTCAGTACAGTCACTTGCCTGGCTTTTTTGACAGATATCTTTGATTTTTACTCCTGAAACTGAGAAAAAAAAAGAAAGGATTCTGAATGTCTTCTGGCTTTC
>VXAB01001452.1:415357-598735 GCA_013399175.1 Odontophorus gujanensis | reverse complement strand
TATTTTATTTTATTTTATTTTATTTTATTTTATTTTATTTTATTTTATTTTATTTTTCCCTTTCTGTCTTGATTGGAGAGAGAAACTAGAGAAGATATTAAAAAAGCCTAGATTTCATTTGTAGTCTCTAAATGAGCTCATGGTAGGGACAGTCTTTGTGGCTTCTGTTGTGACAACAAATATCAGGGTTGACTGCTTTGAGCTTCTGGATTTGCGCTGAAAGTAGTGATGATCATCCTTTAATTTCCAAATCAGTTTATAGAGGTAAAAGGATATGTTTTATTTCACAGATGGGGTATTTGAATACAGAGTGGTTAAGAGACCTCTTCAGTTATTCCTATAAGACAGTAATGGAGATGTGAATATTCAACAGAACTCCAGATTTCATTGGAAATTAGGCACAAGAGTAGGAAGTACACAAAGAAAACTACAAAGTCATAAAGTAGCCCTGCCACTGCCATCACTCATGTGTTAAGCAAAGTTGATGTTTTCTTCAAGATCTGGTGCACTTTTCACTTGTCCTGTTCTGTACAGAATAAAAACTTTTCCAATTAATTCCCTGCTGATATGTTTATTGTGAACATTACTAAATTTTCTTTTTTTTTTAATTTTTTTTCTTGGTATAATCATAGTAGTGGTTACTTGGACCTGGATTTTAAGAGTTAAAGGGCATACTGCCCCAGGAAGTTTGAGCATACGGTATTTACTTGAAAACTGTGAAATTCTTACAAAGAAAGATAACAACTGAAAATTGTTATTACCTAATAAATTAAGACTCAACTTATTAGTCAATAAATTTGCCTTCTTCAAACAGTGCAGGAGAGAGTCATACCATGATGTCCTTTTGCTCATATGCTGTGCCTGTGGAGAGAAAATGAAGGACAGAGGCAGCTCATCTGACCTGAGGCATTTACCAAGCAGACAGTTACCACTTTAATTATCTCTGACAGCTGTTGATCATCCACCCACAATCAATGGAGACAAAAAGATGCTCCTACAGCACATTTTATCTCACTGTGAGTAGATGCTTAAAATGCATACTGTGGTAATCTCTGTTGTGATACTCTGTGAGTCTTTTAAATGACCAGCTCTGATGTGGTNGGGAGGGAGGGAGGGAGGAAAGGAAAAAAAATGAAGAAAATAAAATAAGGAAGAGGGAAGTGAAGAGGGAATGAGAGAAAAAGAAAGAAGGAAAAGGAAAAAGAAAAGAAAAAAAAGAATGGGAAAAGGAAAAAGAGAAAGAGAAAGGAAAAAGAGAAAGAGAAAGAAAAAAGACCATTGTTCTTTTCATTCAGGCTTGTAGAGTGCTAATCAAGCTAAACAATTATAGCATGAGTGAGTCCTGTACGATTTTCCTCAGGTATTCATTTGTATGAGAATGCAGTAGGAAACTGTTGGCGTAATTTGACTGTTTAGGTTAAAATATGCTTAATGCCTTTAAAATGAAGGAGGTAGAGAAAGAACGATTTTGGGTGAGAAAACAATGGAAAAAAACTGATTAATATTGCCATGAATAAATAGCTCCCTTCCGGGGACAACAAACCAGGCTGATGTGCCACACATATCAGAAGCTGGAAGTATTTTCAGAGCAAGAGAATTCATTCACTGCCTCTTCTAAAGTAATTTTTATTTCCTTTCTTTCCTCTACACCTGATCAAGAAAGCAGACAGGGAAAGTGAGACACTACCTGCCAAAATAATTCATGCATTCATCTATGTAAAATCATTGATGTGGAATAAAAAAGAACAAACCTTCTCTCAAATACAGGGCATATCTCTACATATTTACATTTATCTGAATCTGCTTCTTTGCACTTAGCCTACCAAAAATCAGAAGAATGATTCTTAACAACATACAAAACAGAAAATAATGAACACTTATGCAAAGCATTACAAATAAGTTGGCAAGGGCCAACATGAGCCTCTCTGTCAATGAGTGATCCTATTTGGAGAAATCTGTATGACTCAGTGTACAGAATCAGGCTCATACAGCTGAATTCAAATGTTAATAATGCTTTCAGTTTCCTTTTCTTATAGGTGTTGCTGTCTCCTGTCTTCAATGTCACATTGTTATTGGCATTTATCGGGAAGGATTGAGGCAATATCACGTCCAACTCTTTATTTCCCTGCAATCACAAAACTCAGCTGTGAATAATGAAATATTTTCCTGCCTATTTTTTTCTTTTCCTTCATATATTTCTCTCTAAGTGATGAAGCTTCCTGCAAGCCAAGACACTTTAGATGTTGAAAGACATCCTTAAGCAGAGAAATGAAACACCAAATTTTGAGCCCATCCTGTAGGATGGTGACCTTTCAAGGTACCCACCTTGAAGTCTCATCCTAGACATGCCTTGTGCCACCAACTTGTTCTCCTTGTAACTAGAGATTTTATTGAAGCCATTGCTTATTGAAGATAAAAATGAAAAAAGATAATCAAAGTGAAACAGAAATGAAAGTTTTACTCTTGTGAAGTGGTTAATGTGATTAGCTTTATTGTAGGGAAGTGCTACTGAAACTGCGGTTTTGATCTCTTTCTAGCTTGGAAACTCAACCATGTTGAACAACACACTTTCAGATCTCTGTACTCCGGGCAAGGGGNGCCACTGCCATCACTCATGTGTTAAGCAAAGTTGATGTTTTCTTCAAGATCTGGTGCACTTTTCACTTGTCCTGTTCTGTACAGAATAAAAACTTTTCCAATTAATTCCCTGCTGATATGTTTATTGTGAACATTACTAAATTTTCTTTTTTTTTTAATTTTTTTTCTTGGTATAATCATAGTAGTGGTTACTTGGACCTGGATTTTAAGAGTTAAAGGGCATACTGCCCCAGGAAGTTTGAGCATACGGTATTTACTTGAAAACTGTGAAATTCTTACAAAGAAAGATAACAACTGAAAATTGTTATTACCTAATAAATTAAGACTCAACTTATTAGTCAATAAATTTGCCTTCTTCAAACAGTGCAGGAGAGAGTCATACCATGATGTCCTTTTGCTCATATGCTGTGCCTGTGGAGAGAAAATGAAGGACAGAGGCAGCTCATCTGACCTGAGGCATTTACCAAGCAGACAGTTACCACTTTAATTATCTCTGACAGCTGTTGATCATCCACCCACAATCAATGGAGACAAAAAGATGCTCCTACAGCACATTTTATCTCACTGTGAGTAGATGCTTAAAATGCATACTGTGGTAATCTCTGTTGTGATACTCTGTGAGTCTTTTAAATGACCAGCTCTGATGTGGTCACCAGCATTGCCTAATGCCAAAAGTTAGAAGCAAAGTAATTCCCACCCAAAAATCCTACTTGTACAAACATTTTTTCTTAACTTTACTTCTTGGCTTGTTGCGAATAATTCTTATTGTTTATGTAAATTGTACATGCATCTCTAGGTTGATGTAGAGAAATATAAAAAATTAGGCTGAGAAGAGGAGGTGAATGGTGCAGAGCAGTGTACAGATCAGATGAGTAATCCATGGGTTTGTGACATGACGTACCTGTATCCTTGACCTCTACAAGGCAAAATACCGGAGACAGTGAGACAATGGACCTCACTTACGCCTCAAATTACATTTTGAAGCAAAAGGTCCCAAGTGCTGGGTGAACTCTTGACATGGGAATCAATAAGTCAGCATTACAAAGTACATCTAATGTCTGCAAACTTTTATTATTACCAACACATATGGATGCCTGAAAAAAAGAGGCCTGGAATGAACAGCTGTGAAAAGGTTTTTTGCTTCTGTTTGTCCAAAGTTCTTTTGTCTTCATAGGATGATAGGAAAAGAATGGCCAATATAACTTATTCATTACTCATTTTTTTCCATAACAGTTATTAATCTCACACAGTGTTTATAGGAGAAAACTGTCCAGACTGATAATTTGAAAACCTCAAGATCTTATTCAATTTTATATTGGAAAGATAAATTAATGTGCAAACAACCTCTCCAACAGAAGACCAGAAGCTCTCCTTACAAATAAGGAGTACAGTTCTCTTTTTAATGTTTATTAATGTAAATTAGACCTCTCTAATCAATACGAGTTTTTGGTGGTATGTGGTTTCTTATATGCATTTTTCTATCAAAGATTTGTCCTTGATTCTAATAAACTGCAAAATATTAGTCTGTGAAAATGGTTAAGTCACTGTTTTATAAAGACAATGCTTCATATAGTCTTTCCACAATGGGATGCAATGTGAATACACTTTACAAAGACTTTCCTCAGGCTGAAAGTTAAAAATGAGGCCTGAAGAGCATATCCTATTCGAAGGCTGCAGCTCACTACTTCCACCAACAGTTTCTCTCATTATAGGATTTATAAATCAACTTTTAAAATTTTCATCAGGCTGAATTTTGGTATAGAATGTCACAGCCAAGATTTGGTTTCACTAAAACTCGTTAAAAATGATTTGATGTTTTAAATTACGCTGAAGCAAGAGAGGAAAATTTCTATTTTTGTGGCTTTCAGCATTTCTTCTCTGCAGTCCCATCTAATTTGAATTAAAATGCGTCTGAATAACTGTGTTGTGGTACCGCTTTCTTTTTTGTGGTGTTGCCATTCAGCCTTTTTGTGGGTGAGACAGCCCTTTTCTAATCTCCAGAATGTGCAGCTCAGCTGCTGAACATGGTTGGAAAACATTTCTGTTTCAGAAGTGGTTTTCTTCTTTGAAAATATTATAAAATATATGGCAACCTAATACCATCTGTGTCCAGCTGAAAGCCCATGTAATTCTTTCTGCTAACCTCAGTGGACACTGGAAGAAGCAGACTAAGAACCAAATGTCATTACTTTAGATTACTTTTAATTTAAACCGCGGCATGACTGATAGAAATAAGGAATGAGAAATGAAATTAGGCATTGCTAAGAAGAAAGAAACCCATATGAAAAGAAAAAAAAATACAAATGTCATTTATTTATTTATTTATTTATTGGGTGCTGGCTCTACGTTAATTTTTGCCACTCAGAGCAAGGATCCTGGGGACACTGTAGACTGGTGAAGTACTTAGAAGACAGTAAAGGGCAGAAAGGTTTTTAGAAAAGGTTAGGAGGTGAATGGAGATTCAAACCACCAGCTCTTTGTAAATCTACATGTGTAGTGACTTCTGAGAATTATGTAACCACAAAACAGATATTGGAGAAGGAGGGAAAAAAGAAACAAGTAACCCACTCACACAAAGATAGACAAAGGTGTGTAACAATAAGAAAGAACCCTATAAAGTAGTCTCTTTATTTTGGCAGTGACTGGGATGAGTATGACCAGAGATGTAGAAAACAATTAATGATCCTGGAAAAGTGGACAGAGAATCATTACTCTTTTTTTGTTGAAACATATGGTCTAGGGATGCACATTTCAATTATCAGACAACAGATCCAAACAAACAGAGTGAATTACTTCTTCACTGGTAGCATAATTAAATCGCCCCAGAAAGTTGTGGAAAGTTAAATGAATGAGCTCAAAAACTGACTAGATTTTTTCAATGATCATATATCAGTTAGGAGCTATTAACTGCCATGTCAAGTCCTTAAACCACTGACAGCCTGAGGGATTTGCCAGGGTAAAGATTTAACTATAAGCGTTTTAGCTATACAATTTCCCTAAGGATCTGCCACTGACCAGTATTATAGATGAGGTATTAGTCTAGATGAATTTTAAATCTGGCTTTATACAGATGTTTTCAAGTTCTTTTCTTAGTGTACTTCTGGGTTTATGAATCCTTGCACTGCAGAAATGTGTTTGATTAATAAAGGTTTATAGCCTGTGGGAAGGGAGGTCTGTTCATAAATCCTTAAAAAAGCATGTACATCTACCAAGGAATGTTCAGACAGATTATAGAGATGGGGAGAGTCACTTTTGAGCAACAAATGTAATTTGATGCACTCTGTCCTTTTTCCTGCATCTTTGAAGTCGATTTCTACATCCACACTGAAGTCTGCACTCATCCTTGCCCTTGGATGACCAGGGTAATGAATGCGAAACAGATGTTCCAATCTGGATGAAATTCACTCTGCTCATTGCTGAACAGCTAGAAATGGGGCATTCCACCTAGCTTTCCTCAACAGCTATGATACCATGAAATCAGTGTGTCCTTACAGGCTACCTTCTGAGGCTGTTCTGGAGTTGAAAAGACTGGAAAAGAGCATTAATTTTGTGGTGTGCTGTCTGATTTTCAGCATGTGTTAATGGGAGATTCTTGTCCCGCAACATAGGTTCCTCAAGGCCTTCATGAAGAAAAATCCACGTAGAGACCAGGCTGAATCACTTGTTGACTCTTATCAAACGATTTACAATATCAGGTTATTGTTTTTTTTTTTATTTTTAAGCATCAAACTGTGGAATGTAATGATGTATTTGAAGATCTGTTTTTGCCTAGAAAGAAGCTGCTGTTCTCATAGTAACTGAGGAAAATCCTGAAGAGGCAACCTTGCAATAACATGAACTCTCAGGAAACAAATAAGAAGTATATAGAACTTGCCAGTTCTAGAAACTTCATGCTGCAGCAGCCAAGCTTCGGGTTCCTAATATCTTTCAAAATGGTTTAGCTTTTTAAACACCCATTTCTCATTTTCTCCGTTATTTATTTATTTTTAAATAATTTTGGTCTACTGCAACAATTCTGAAGGTTTGGGTTAAGTGTAGAGTCAAATAAAGGGGACATCCAAACCTCTGACTCAGGAAGACTTCGCTAAAATGCCCTCTTCACAGTCAATCATGCTTGAGAGGACCAAAGTAGTTGTACTAAAACAATACATTTCTTTATCTGAGGACTTAGCACCTGCTTTAACTAACTCTTAACACTGAGTGGTTGAGTTCATGAAGCAAATCTTCAGAGATACTGAATCTTCACTGTGTAGACTGTACTGAAAAAAAAGAGAGAGAAAAAAATCTCTTGAAGATTATCAATTTCTTGTTCAAGTTTGAAGGTTTTTATAGTCTTCTTTTCCTTTGAGGAAAAAATAGCCAACAAAATCCTCTAAGATGCATCATATTTTGAAATTAGTGACGTTAATCCAAATCAGCAGTGAAAAACAAACTGAGAACTGAGAAGGAGGCTCTTAACCCGTCTGAAATATTTTGCTGTTCTGAGCAATTGTATCTCAGTTTCAGGAGGTGTGTTTTTGTTGTTGTTGTTGTTGGTTTTTTTTCTGAGAAAAATCCAGAGTGTATATAAAACTCAAGAAACCTGTTTCACAGAAAAGTTCTTATTTAGCTGAAAATTGGTTTAGACCAGTTCTATGAAATGTGCTCCTAAAAATGAACACTTGTATAAGCTGTTGCCATGGACTTGTTTTCTTATATAAGAGTACAAATACCTGTTGATTTTGAAAATAAAAAAAGTGCACTTCAACACAGCAGCGTTTTTGAACCTCTCTGTGAGAGTTTTAGATAGGTGTTTTCGGGTACCTTGCTGCTTGCATTTAATCAGGGCACAGTGAAGGTATTTCACATGGTAGTGACAACACCAGGTTAAGTCCTTCTGCTTTTGTTCCAAATATTGCTGGGTTTCTTTGCCCTAAACCATACCAAAGTCAAGATAAAGAATTGCTAAACACGAGCATTTCATGGTCTTTTGTTATTGCAGAAAAGAAAATCTGGCTGTATTGTGTTTAATAGTTTCTGTACACCCAACCAACAATTATTAAAAGAAGTGGTCAAATATCAATATGACTTGAAATGCCTCATTGTATTATGCTACACTACCTGCAGCTTATAACTTATAAATGGCATTCACAAGGATTTATGCACTAAGCCCAAATAATATTTGTGTGACAGTGTTCCCCAAGGGAAACTCAGACTTGCAGTAAGTGATGTAGATGAAACAGAAGCACTATTGTTTACAGCTAGTCAAGACAAACCTCTCTCTCAACATAGTTCAAAGTGCTGCAAGTAAAAATTATTCTGCAATTGTAGGGAATGACCAGGAGTCTGACTGGATGTATAAAACACAAGACATGTAACTTATATCATACATGTAACATAGCATATATAGCATCTATATCACAAATACATATCACGTATATTTCGTATATAACACTCAACGTATAATTGAAAACACAAATAGCTCCATGTCCCTCAAATGTTGGTACAGCACCCTGCTACATTATAGTTACACTATTGGGTAGAGAAAGAGCTATTTGAGATGACTCTAGTTAATACCTGATATTCTTTTGTTTGTAGACACCTAAAGGTTTCCCATTGGAGCTGTGAACCCTATGCAGTAAGCACGAATGTACTGAGCCTGTGCTGACCAAGAGGCTCTAGAAGTTCCACATAGACTACTCAATACTAACAGATCACAGGATGTAAATCACTTTTAATTACAGAATCATTAATAAATGATGACGGTGATCAGAATGAAGTTTCCAATTGCAAAGACTGCAGTTGTGTTTCAGAGCCTTCCAAGAGGCTCCATCACTCCTAAATGAAAATCAAGTTTGATTGATGTACAGATGAGATGATAAAAGACCTAAGAATTTATTTTTAGGACTATCTTATGTTTTCCTCTACAGTACTACTGAGAATTGTCCTAAGGGAAAAATATAAGATAAAACTACAGAAAATGTGTAGGATCACACATTTAGAAAGAGTTCATAGTTAAGATTTGAATATATGGCAGCTAGCTGGAGCTCCTGTAGCCCAGTGCTGAACATAAAATAATATGCAGTGATTTTTGAAAGCATCTGACACTGCAGACTCTATGTGCTTGGATAAACCTATTGCTCATGAGCTGTCCATAGAGATCTTTACTACTTCCAATACTATTCTTTCAGTTTCTAGATGCTTTTCACTAAGATATATGAATACAGAAGGCATGGTTTACATCATAAACAACTGACTTGAAAAAAATCCAGATATGCTTGAAGATAAAAAGCAAACAAACTGATGTATATTGAGAAATTCCCACCTACTCCATGAAATGTAGTAACTGAATGTAGTGTGATTTTAGCATCACTTTTATTTTGAAGTAAAAGCAGTTTCTGTTAAGTATTCTTGAGTGTCGTTTACCTAACACATTTCAGGGACAATTGAAGTGATGTGAGTATGGAGCAGCCACCCTGAATATCACCAACTGTAACCTCCTTTATATCCATTAAGAAATATTTTTTTTTTCATGTGGATTTTACAATATGTTTTCAACATTTTAATTGATTTAGAGGATGATTTAGTTTGACAAGCACATTTTTTAACACGTACAATGCTGCTGACTGGAACCCTGCTGCATTTTTAAATCCAAGCAGCCTGGAATGAGGTTTTTTACTTGGACTTTTATTCTATTGAAGGCAATAGTAGAAGTTTATTCAATTCTAGGGGAAAAAATGTGGCAGTAGTGAAAATGTTTCTGCCTGAAAATGACTTGCATGGGATGTGATCGCTGTTTTGTGGGTGGTTTGGTTTTCTTCTCTAGGGTCTATCTTCAAATCTTATAATAGAAGATATCTGGCTAAGTTAAGCTAAGCTTCTGTCTTACAGAGGTGACTTATAATTTTCTGACTAAGCTGGATTTGAGGAACGTGGAAATATCATATAAGTCCTGAAAAAAATTGTTCCCTTTCAGGCAGATTGACGCATTGCAGTGCATTGACTCACTATATAACTGAGCTAGAAAGTGTGACCCATGCTTATTAAATATTATATGTTCATGTTTGGCCTTCAGGATATATTTCTGCTTCACTAGAGCCAGAGTTGACTTTGTCTATTCTATCACCTGTGACTATATAAAGTCCAGACACAAATCTTGAAAACAGAACAATCCTTTCTTCTACCTGTCCTAAAGAGTAAACAAAAAGGTATTTCTTCAGGTTAAAGGGTGTCCCTTCATCCTCATGGTATTCACACTAAGAGGAAGAATCTTACTTCTTGCAAAATATCCAATAAACTGGTGCTTAAAGGTTGCCTGTGGAAGGACATGGAAATAGCTTTTTATCTGCTTGTACTGGGGTAGAAATTAAAGTTATGTTAGTCATCTGCTGGGAGACTGATTTGAACATTGCTACTGCTTGGAGGCTGCTGATGTGCACCTTTTGCTTAGATGACCTTAGTGATAAGTGTACTCAACCATAGCCCCTTAGAGTTAGCAAGGCTTGATTCCCAGGGATGGGAGCTGTGACTTTGTAGCCTGATGGCTGGGACACTTAGGTAGGGATAAGGAACCTAACTTTGATCTCCATTTTCTTTTTCTTTCTCTTTCTTTAACCCTGTAATTATCTTGGTTGGACTAGACTATCTTAGAGGTCTTTTCCAAGCTCAGTGATTCTATCTAAAGTAAAGTATGAAATCAGCTGTGGGAGAAAATAGTGATGTTTTCCTGCTATTTAGCTCTAAATTACCATGATACAGAGCTCTGTAGCTGCAGCCCTCAGAGAGATATCCTCATCCATACAAAAAAAAAAAAAAAAAAACGGTTAAAATGAAGAAAAAGTCCTTCCTGTTTACATATTTTCTTGGCTTGTCATTTTAATAAGCTCAATGCTCAACCAGGCTGTTAGATGCATAGGTGCTTTGCTATCCTTTGTGATAATTTCTACCTGATGTGGTCATCTAACTTTTAATGATAGCTAGTGCTGATGGTTGCAGTGCCAAATTCCTCTTGTGTGTTATTTTCCCCTCTCTAACAAGGGAAATATCATTTTATGCTCACAGTGGAATCTTGAGAGAAACTGACAAAGTTATGTCAGTTTGCTCAGGTTCTTGTCCAGTTGAGGCATCTTGATTTCTGAGACAACGCTTGTCTACCATCATGGTGGCAAAATTTCCTCCTCTCCAACTGAATAAGAACTTGTGTCTGTTACCTTTAGTCCCTGCAGTGTGGAACACTTGAGAAGCATCTGCCTGTCTTCAATAAACCCTCCCCCTACAAAGCTGATGACAGCCTTAAGATCTGCTCTGAGACTCTTCTGAAAATGAGCACATCCATTTGCCACTTTCTCTCCTTGACATTCAGATGTAACAGATGCTATTCTGACTATAGGATGCTGCATAAATATATACCGAGTGGCATCACTCTGGAAGGGCTCTAACAGAGCAGGACAACTACTTCCACACAATATCTGATAGTTTTTATTGATCTTGCAATGGAAATTTCACTGTCTCTTTAAGCTGGAGTCCCACAGTCACTCTAGATCTCAGCCTCCTCCTTGTTTGGCTTAACAATTCAGCCAACTTGATCATTCTCAGATCTCCTTTCTGGATTCTTTCCACTTGGACCTCAGTTTTCTTCATCTCTGGTGCTTGTAAATGGGCACAGTACTCAATGAAGAAGAAAGGCTTGTTCATGCCTCCCCAGAGTGTATTTGTATCTACTAGTGCCTTTCTTACTTATAAGGCTTTAACTAATCCTGGGGTTCTGGCCAATAAGCAATGTATTGGCTCAGGAAATAGCAGGAAGAAAATGTGTGGAAAATGCTTGCTTTGGACAAAGGGAAATGTATATCTTAAAGTTTTGAAGTTTTTAGTGATTAGTGATGTCTGGGACAGCTGTAAAGACTCTCAGATCAGCAGCAATCAGAATAGATATCTCTATCCACTCAGCCATTGAGCATCTGGCTCTGACATGGCAAGGGGCAAAATACTAAGCTGTCACTGGGCAATGAGCTTGTCACATCAGAGGATAAAGCTCAATTTGGATGAATAACTTTAAGAACTGAGAAAGAGTTTGGTTTGAACCAGTTCCTCACTGCAGCCTGAGACAGGTTTATGAACTTTTCTCTATCCTCAGCACTTTGTTTTATTTGTTGTTTATTTGCCACTCATGGTTGAAAAGTTTTATTGATGCTTGGACCAGAATTCAGTCTTAATTGCTATAAAAGATGTTATAGCTAGTATTTTAAGAATTAATGTCTAAGTAGAGAAAAACAAATATTAAAATGTATTTAAAAAAAATCCCTCCCTGGTTTCCCTTGATTTTTTCTGCACTGTTTGATATACAGTCTCTTTCTGACAGGCACATCTCTTGTATCTCTACTGTGTATAGTAGGTAGCAGGCTTCATACTGAATCATATCTAATAGTTTAAATTCTTTTATATGATATATGTACTCATGACTGATGTAATCAAAGACATTAGCTAGATCATAGGAGGTAGATGTTTGCTCACAGATAAAAATTCACAATATGGCAAGATTTTCTAATCTGAGAGTTTCAAGTTAGACAGTTATATATAAACATTTAAAGGAATGTCCTTGGTTTCAGGAACGATGATTCAAATGGGGGCTGTTTTTCTAGAACTGCTCTTCAAATCCCTTACTCAAATTGATCTTATGTGGGCAATTACTCTCAGGTACTCAAGCATGAATTGACTGCCTACGGTTAAACTATTTGGAAACTTTGGCTAATGTTACTTGAACCTTGAATTTAATCCTGGAGGTGATAACACTGTCCAGATCAGATATACACAAGTTCAGATCTGCTGCCCATTTCTTGAAAAAGGCCAGTTCCTTGTCAAGTGCAGAATTTAAAGGTCTGAGAACAGCAAAGCTTATGAGTTTGTACTACATTTCTGGAAGCGTGCCAAAGCTGTAATGCAAGCCTGGCTTTTTTAATGCTCATTGAATTGTATCATTAACCTTGGAGTAAAAAAACCCAACAACATAGGACCATTTTTCAATCTTATTTAGATAGCTAACATGCACAAGTCATAGAAAGCAAACAGCAACCTTCCCCTGGACACCTACTCTTCATTTGCACATGTTAATTACTTACATTTGCATATGCATATGAAAACAGAGCACTTTCCCATTAGAGCTGATCACATTCCTCATTAAGTTAAGTAAATATCCCCAAAATACAAACATGGTTGTAGCTAAAGTTAACATTATTTTGCGTAGACTAACAGCCAACACGTTCTTCGAGATTTTGGTTACCATGGGTGGTAGCTCTAATGGAAAAAAACTGCAAGCTTTGATACTGAAAGCAAATCAAATTATGGCCAGATAACCTCCTGGTACTGTTATGGTTTTGGAGTTGTCAGAGATTGGAAAGGTGAACTTCTTGGTAAGGATTGCTCACCTGTATGCAGGTAATATGTGAATGGTGAACACAGTTCTATTCTGCCCTCATATCACTTCTGAATCAGCACAAGTTCTGCACACCCCTCCATTCTAAACACTGAAAAAAGGATGAGGAGGATTTCTGCCTGTAAATTATGATGAACATTACATTATTATAGGTGATGGTCTCTGGATTGTACTTTGGTGGGTCTGGTTAAAAAGCAAGGAGAATTTTTTTAAAAGGTGTTGCAAGGTCATTCAGATTACAGTGCAAAAACCTTGATGATACAGAAGTTCAGCTCAGAATACCACAGATAAAGGAATCATAGGATCATAAGGGTTGGAAAACAGTAAGTTCATGTAGCTCAGCCATCTCTACCACGCCCACTAACCATCCCTCAAATGATGAAGAGGTCATCACAGCAGAATGACTACTTAGCTTAAATCCATAGCTTATATTGGAGGAGTAATATCTAAATTGCATACCATAAGCTTTGAAAATATCTTGCCAGACTATTCAGGATTTTCCAAACCATGATCTCTAGAGAAGTCCCTAGACATTGCCTGAACCAGTCGGCTGAGCTGGACTTACGTCTGTTTTGCACTAGTAGTGCAAAGTAGACACAGAATATTAATATATTTGTCCTGGTCTGCAAACTTATTGTTGCATCCTGGTATACTGCTGCAAGCAGAAGAGGGCAATTTGCTGATACTCTTCCGTGCTTCATTAAAGAGCAGGGAAACATACTCATTTTTTATCATGGCAAGAAACTATCAGTAAAGAAGCAGAAATACACGTCTTTAAAAATGGTGCTGGTTAAAAGACATTTAAAAAATCTACAAAAGATGGTAAGCGAAGGAGAGAGAAATATGCAGGTAACAACCACTGTGGTTTTCAACATAGGAGATATCTTGCCAGAAAAAGCCTCCCGAGTTGAATAAACAGCAGAGGAAATTCAGTGTTGAGATACAAAAATAATGTACAGTGTCTTGAAATATGCATGTTCTTTTTATACTACTGGCTGTGCAAATTCTACATTAACTGTTTCAACACTGGTAGAAAACATATAAGTCATCATAAATAATGCAGTGAGAAGTCTGCTAATTTTAGAAGTAAGGTGCACTGAATAAGATTACTAGGATGCAGAAAGAGAGCAATGGAGAATAATAAAAAATGGTAAAAAATTGTGCAGATCAAAAATTCTCCTTTATTTGAATGCCAAACAGAAATATGAGTGATTCTGTGATTTGTGGCAGCAATTATTAAAAAGTGAGGTTATTCCCCTTACATAGGAAAAAAAATGAACCAGAACATGAGGAAGGTGTACAAAGAATCTGTACAGATGAAATAGCTGGAGAACTCCTGTTAGCAGTTTTTAAAAATAGATCAGAAAAAAAACTCCTGAAATTGAGAGGCAATATGTTTTAAGCCAGAAAACAAAATAATTTTTGCAGTAAAACCATAATTAAGACCCTTGAAATTTATTGCTACAGGATATCATGTTGATCATAAAGTTAATAACCTTAAAGTTGTTTAGTAGAGGTAATGAAGATGAGATTCCCACAGAGTTGTATCCTAAACCCTTATACTTCCCTTGCCTCAGATGCAACATAGCCCTCTCGCTGGGTTAATCCTGATTCACATCTGGCCTGGGCAGGGTGGGTGATAGGTATTTCCTCAAGCGATAAAATATGCTAAGATTAAGATCTTTTCCTCTTTTGCCTTTCTTTTTAAAAGGCTGATGGATTTTGTAGCCTATTTGGAGACTCCCTGGTTGGAACTAAGCAAGACATTAAAAAGAGAATCTGATAGTGAGGTTATCAAGACTAAAGAAATAAGGATAAGAGGGTCTTGCCTGTTCCTAGAGAAATAGGATTTGCTCCATTTTGCAGTTCACTTACATCTTGGAGTAGCTTCTGGGGAGGTTGATCTCAAATATACCCAGTTCTGGGATATTGCAAAAAGATTTAAGAGCATTTTCAGTACCACTCAAGCATTGAAACCAGGCAGCTCTCCAGTACTGACTGAGCAGGGAGGCCAAGAATAAGCCACGGATGAGGACTGCTCTTCTTTTCCCCTGGGACTGGCTTTCCAGCCAGCTGGAGGAGCATGGAGAAAGATGGAAAGATGGAGAGCAGTGCCTGGATGAATGCAGAAGCAGTGGATTGGTTTGTTTGCTGAGGGAAAGTCAGTACTGAAGCCCAGATTTGACATATGAGAACATGAAAAAGTTGCAGAACACCTAGGTTAGGAAATTTTGCCAGCATTTTCCTGTTTTTTGGAATGATCATTTGCCAGACTAAGCATGCTACCACTGTAATGGCTGAAGAGGTATATTTCACTGCAGCTGGGAGTATTTATATTCAGATAAGCTTTTTATTTCCTTTGACCTTTTATTTGAGAAATAAGAATATTTTTTATCTTCAAGTACTTCAAGAGCATATGCTTTTTCCAAAGAACGATACGTATTTTCAATCTAACATAATTTACTTGGGATCAAACAAAACTACATGCAAGAATAAAATGTCTCTAAGGGACATTTCATTGTGCCTGTCTTTTTCATACAAACATAAAGCAATTTGAAAAAGAATAACGCTTCTGCCATCATGCAGAGTATGAGAATCTTCAAAATTTGAAAGTGCAATGAATTGGAAAGAAACCAGAAGTTATCTGAGCTGTGAGGCATCCTGTGCAGATAACCCTTTTTGTTTCTCAACTGAGTGTTTCTTCCAGAGAGCACTGCTGGATGTTTAAAGCAGAATATTTTGATGTAAAGCCCTCTGCAACCTCTAATTTGTACAGTAAGCCCACAGGGAAATGACCTTAGGAGCTGCCATGTTGTATCCTCTTGATCTATCTTTACTGTAGGGGTCCTGTAATAGACTAAGTGCTACAACAAATTTTGAAAAACAGGACTCTTGGTATCAAGAAAGGATTTCCATGAAGAAATCTCATTTGTCACTATTGCAAAAACCTCTATTTGCTGAATGCAAAAGTATCTCTTTTGAGTATCTGTACTCTTCTTGAGTGCTCTTATAGAGTATCTGTGCAGTATCTCTACTCCTACCAGTGCAGTCCTCTTACAGGAACTACGTGGAAAATGATGTAGAAATGAATTAATTTTACTAATAAGTTTGGCATATTTGCAACATATTCAAGGGATATCATGTAGAAAGACTTTGAAGAGGGAGGAGTAGGAGTCCATCCTTGAAATTTTCATTTTTCTGTCATTTTAGGAAATGTGAGTGCATGCCAGAGTATCTCATTGTTCTCCTGATGTTTTTATCAGATCCATGCAAAATTCAGTTGGTTCCAGCCTTGAAATGCAAATCTGTCTTACACTGCTCTTGCTGCCAGTAGGAAGACTAAAAATACATATGTAATGATGTTCCTGGAACATTCACAAATGCCTTTAGATGATTATTCCTTTTTTTTTTTCTTTCCTATTTTCTGCTATCCAGAATAGTGTTAATTTCACAGGCTCATTTCCTCCAAAATATAAGGAATTGTATTTAAAAAAAGAAAAAAAAGAATCTTTTGAGGATAAAATGCTTGAACTATTGGATGAACTTTGCCAAGTAGGTAGGTCACCAAAATGGAGGCTGAAAGATGAAAAGAAGAAATATGTTTTGCCAATGTATTCTGCTTACATCTGTTTTCATGGTTTTCTTGTTAATTAAATATTCTCAGCAGAAACCCAGAACAGCCCACAAGACTGGTAATTTAGGAAGGCTTATATTTGAGCCAGATCTGTTTAATTTCACCGAACAAAGAAAAATGAGAAAAGCAACTAGAAAGTTAGAAAGCAAAGCATAATCACCATAACCAAAGGCAGTTGTTACAAAGATTTCTGAGTAAATCCAACAGAGATTTCAAAAGTGAAGTACTGTATTTTTTTTAAGAATACTGCCTAAGAATATGGATTTAGGAAAGCATATGAAAGTGCCTAATTAAAGCTTGCAGCCAGGAAAATTTTTCTACTAAAACAAAGTTCAAAAACTGTCCTGAGTGAATGGAGAATTAGATTAATGTCAAGAGTCAGGATATGATTTTTTCAAGAAGACTTCCTGTCACCATGTTGATTTTCATTGGCACAGGAATCACTCAGAAAATTTTCAGAAAAATAGATGTTAAATAATTTTTGATCTGATAAACCAAGGGTGGCAAGATGAGACACACGCACATTATCACTTATTTGTTAGGTACTATGTCATATTTCTAAATATAAATGTAGTTACAGAATTCATCTTGCCTTACTTCAAATTTTGCCCTCAATCCATTTTGCCTTCAGACAATGGAGAAAGAAAGCACTGATAGGGAATAAATAATCAAATTCTTAAATACGTACTAAAAATTGGTCACATGACTATTCCTCTACAAGACCATGTTTCTCTCTACTGCCTCTAAAAGGAATTTAGGTAGGATGGGTGTTGGCACCACAGATGTCTGAAATTTGAAGAGATACATCTTGTCCTGGGTACTAAAATCCAAGCACCCAACTGAGCTTTTTACTTCAATTTTTATTCTTGCTTTCAAGTAGTTTTAATGTATGACATGATGATTCTACTTTAATGACTTCTTTTTCATGGTGTTCACAGGTGGAAGAGATTTATGCAACTTGGTAAATTTAGCTTCATACTTGGTGCAATAAAGAATGTTAAAGTGCACTTAAAAGGTATAAAAAATCCTGGTTCTCAAACCATTAAATTTCTGTAGTGTGGGTATTTCAGGTGTCTTATTACTGAAGGAGCTAAATGGTCATTGGTGACAGGAAATCGGCATCAGTGGAATACTAAATCTATTTGTTGTCTGGATGGCAGTGAGAGGTTAAATACCAGAAGAAATGATATCTGCTAATGGAGTAGAGAAAGATGTGAGAAATACTGCATGCAAAATTCCAAAGAAAGAGGCTGTGAGATAATAAAGAGACTTTATTTAAGATAATAAAACAGAAAACATGAAAAAATTGGAGTAATTAAAGGTGAAATTCAGTTCTCAGAAATTTCTTAGTCCTTACATAGCATCCTTCATACCTATGTGGATGTTGTGGAGAAAGTGTCAATCACCTTGCTGAAGTCAAAGTACACAACATCCACTGCTCTCCCTCCCATCTACTCAGTCATGACATCATAGAATGCTACCAGGTTGGTCAAATATGTTTTCCCTTTGGTGAATCCATGTTGACTGCTACTGATAGCCTTCTCTTCCACTTGCTTGGAAATGACATCAAGTATAATTTATTCCCTGGAAAAAATGTACTCCCTAGAATAATTTATTCACTAAAACCTAAAAGGCACACTCTAAACCTAAGCAAAAATGAAGGATTTATGAGACATCACAGTATTAAATATTGGCATTTATGAAGAAGGTAATGACTGCTGTTTTTTTTTTTAGTTACACCGTGGCAATTTCTGGGAGAAAAGAAAAAAGAGAGAAAGAAAAAGAAAGCTATTTCTGAAATATAATGCATCAACAAAATAAGAAATGAAAGTGAGCAAAGAAAACTCATTTGCAGAAGAGAGAATCAGACAGAAGGGACAATTTATAGCCCTGTGCTAATTTTGTCATCTTGGACCCTGAGCTAGATGGTAGAATTACAGAAAAGGAGATTTTCTAATAGATGTAACAGTACTGATGAGATTTAAGGATGATAATTTTCATCTGAACTGCTACCGGAAATTCATATTCATAGATTTAAAAGTTAAACTTTCTCATAAAAGTGAAATGTTTGGACTTAATACATCCAGAAACCAGAACCAGGAAGGGCTTCTCCTTCCCCCCTCATCCTTTATAGCTTTTGGCGTAAACTAAGTGCCTTAAATACGCTTGCAAAATCAGGTAAGTGCATGCTGAATTTGTTTGCTCATTCACCCAGGTTATCAGATTGAAAGAGATGCAGATGTGTTTGCAAACACTAAGCTATGGGCTTACGAAATTGCTGTGCTTCAGAATTGTGCAAGTCGCGTAGTCTTGCACATGAACTCATGCACCATTTTCAAACCAACAAGATCAGGGAAGGTTTCCAGGGGAATGAGAGGCCCACTTGCTGAAAAACATTAGGGTCAGTGTTTCAGTATTGGCAGTCTGCCCTTTTAAATAGTAGAGCAATAGGCAATGAATCAGATTTACCCTTATTGAAACCTCAGCCTTTTACTAAATTGCATATTTGTAATTTTGTCAAAGTTTTGCTTAAGCTTCTGAAAAGCTGCAGGAAGCTGCCAGACTGCTTGAATTACTGCATAGCTTTGACCCTCAGCATTTTGACTTTTTCTGTTTTTGTAAGGTCAGCCCATCCAGCAGCAGCTTCTCTTCAGCATTTCCCAGCTTGATCTATACTCTTGTCTACCTCAAAGTTCCTAATGTACTCAAAGTCAATAGAGTCAAATTTACTTTTTATTTTTCTGTTCTACAAAGATCCACTCTTTGTTTCTTCAGCTGTGGGGGATTTCTGTGTTTCTCTCTGTTACTCTATCAGATATGGTTGTGTTGATTCTGACTTATCTCTGAGCCTTCCCAGGACATTGGGATCTAAGCTCTATGATTCTGGGGGGCACAGTTTGTCTTGTCTAGTTCCATTCATTCTAATCTCACAGCATCATCTCCTCTTACTCCAGTTCTTCATATAGCTTCATACACCCTTTTAAAATTCTAGAAAAGAGATTGCTCTCATACTTGGTCATTTAGAGGATAAAGTCACTTTGTTCCTTTTTTGCTCTCTTTCGCTGGAAATCTGAAACACTCATGAACATTTGCAGTCCTTCCCAGCCTATCCCAGCCCTACTGATGTCCTCCTGTACCTGCTAAGGTGTTGCCACACAGATGCAGTCTTCAGATGTTATGACTATCTATACAACACATCTGTCATTTGCTGTCTTGCTTTCTTCTCCTCAGTCCCTTCAATGGAGTAGGAGTCGTTTCTCTGACCACCCCAGCACCTTTCCAATCCTATTTTCTATGATTCTGCAGGTGAAAACTGCTGTTGATTCATACAGCCAATTCACTGCTCACCTTCCATTCTGCCTGCAAACTCTTTGTTGTGCCGTCGATGAAAAAGGAGCAAGCCTTGGCATCGATTAAACAGGTAGTTTAATGAGGCTGCTGCTTTTCAGACTGTTCAGATCATTTGATGATTTGCTCTGTGCTTCCTGCCTTCAGCAAAGTCTCATGCCTGAACTCTCTGTGACAGTGACTCCCTCTCAGTCTGGTAAATACCAGCACCCAACACAATGAAGCTCTTGCTCCCCAGTTTTGCTAGGAAGGGATGTCTTTTTTATCTTAGGAAAATAATAGTTCCAAGTGGACATGATTCACACCAATTATTAGCAAAGATAGAAGATCCCAGCAGTGTGAAGGTCTCAATGAAATCACTGATTTTGCATTTTATAACGAGTCACTAACACAACCAAGGAATGTGTGTCTATTGCTTAAAGAAACAGAAACGATACAGAATAACAACAGATTCAGGAACTTATTCCTTGTACTCAGCATCAATGAGGCTGCACCTCAAGTACTGTGTAAAGTTTTGGGCCCCTCACTACAAGAGAGATACTGAGGTCCTGGAGTTATTCTGGAGAAGGGCAGTGGAGCTGTGAGGGGTGTGGAGCACAAGTCTTAGTTGTGGGAGCTGGTATGGTTTAGCCTGGAGGAGGCTCAGGGGAGACCTCATCACACCCTGAAAAGAGGTTGGAGTGAGGTGGGAGTCAGCCTCTGCTCCAAGGTAACAGCAATAACACAAGAGGGAATGGCCTCTAGTTGCACCAGAGGTTGGATATTAGGAACAATTTATTCTCAGAAAGAGTGGTCAGTTGCCGTCATGATCTTCCCAAAGAGGCGATGGACTCATTGTTCAAGAAATGGGTAGATATGGTACTGAGTGACATGGCCTAGGGCAGTCAAGGTCGTGGGCTGATGGTCAGACTTGGTAATCTTAGTGGTCTTCCCAACTTTAATGTCTCCCATCACCATGCCTATATGGGAACAAAGAGCTTCTGCTTGGGTCTGAGGATAGCATGACACCAATGGGCAGAAATCACCTTCCTTCCCTCTCTAATAAAAACCTAAATGATTAGATTAGTTATACAATAACCAAAGTCCTCACTGTCTCTCTCCCAGCAAGAAAGCACACACTCAGAAGTTCGGTTCTTAGGCTGGGACAGCACACTATCTAATGGTGACTGCATACCTTCAGCATGATTGAAACCACAAACAAAATGAATTCAGCTAACAAGAAGGTATGATTATTTCTGCATAGCCGTATTGCTGGAGGCATCCTGCTGACTTTACTGCAAACCAATCTTTACGCTTATACAGATATCACACATTTAGTTTGCAATGTGAAGATGACTAAATATGTTTTTCTCCCGATTTGGAAACAAACAAACAAAAAACAGGAACAAAACGAAACAAGAAAGAAAACAAACTGCATGAAACCATTAAACATGGTTGCTTCACATCTGGTGGGCTGATGGTGAGAAAAGGTGTGAAATAACAGAGTAAAAAAAAATGCTGTCTCTGGGTGAGGTAAAGGCTCAGGATAGCATGCTCTGTTTAGAGACTGATTGGTTAGAAGACAGAAGAGCAGAGACTCCTGGCAAAGCATTGAAGCAGATGGGTAACTTTGCCCAAATGAGAGCTTTTTCCACTCCAAGAGAGAAATGCTGGAGAATCTGTGATAAAAAGAGGTATAAATGAATTTTTTAGGAAACCAGTAAGTGTTGGGCTGCGTTTTTAGCTGGTCCAAACTGGAAAGTATTGGAGCAGTGATCAGATGGTGATAACAAGGATAAGATCCACTGTAGTCTTCCCCTCCTTTGAGTGAAGTAGTTTAGAAAACACACTGTCACCCCCACTTTGTTCTGATAATACCAGTGTATGTGTATGTTTTATTGGCTGAATGGTGCATCAGTAGTAGAGCAAAGAGAACATATTCCTATCCATCTATGAAACATACCTGGCAAGACAAATTGGGACATTACATTATACTTCGCAAATGTATTCCTAGCCTTAAATAAAACATTTGCTACTAAAAGAACCATTTTAAGAAAGTATCCCAGAGCCAAACTGTGGGCTGTAAATCACTGAGATAATCATATGGGAGGGTTTCCCATTAGAAATACTGGGGTCCAAATTCAGCCCTTGTGCAAGCTTAGGCAACTCCTCTGCTCTCTTGCACTGGTTATGTAACTGTCAGCTAGGCTTTGGGCTTCCACTCTTATGAGGACATGCAGCAATGACATTTATTATTTCTACATTCTACTGTTCATGGGCTGCTAAAGGGTTATCAGTAATTCAGGTGATTTGCAGTGAACTCCAATAGCAGCCTTTCATGGAGCCCCATCCATGAAATAATGATGAAAATGCATTTCAGGCAGGAAATCTGCTTCCTATTTCTTACCTAGTCAAAAACAATTCTACAGAGTGAGTTACTATACTACAAGATGGATTTTAATCTCCCTTACACCAGTGGAAATTATAGAAAATTTAGGTAGAAACAGTAGATTTGCAGCAACATAAACCAATTCCTTTTTTTGTTGTTGTTCATGTAGGGAGAGAATCTTTTGCTAAATAAAGAAGGTCCGAAAGGCAGAATTCTCTCTTTATATCTTTGCTCCTGTATATACTGATAAATTTCAGGTAGAATGAATCAAGACAAGGTGAAACACAGGGGAGATCAAGCACTGGTGGTAAGATATATTTGGTGACAGCAGTGGTTATTACCAAGGAATTTGAGAGAGAACTTAGTGGTTATGGCAGTAGTGCATGGAAGAAGGTAAGGCAGAGAAACTCAGCAAAGAAACAGCTAGGAACAGAGTTAGCAGAAGGCAAAACAAATGCAAGGATTTACTCAGAGATTAGAAAAATGTAAACCTCTTGGTGGTATTTGTCCCAGCCAGATCATGCTCAGCTGCCAGTGCGATGCAAGAAGGCTGTGTCTTGGCAAGGGAACCAGGCACTTTTGGAACCAAGGTTATTTGCTTGGCAATCTATTGACTTAGGTACCCATATGGCTCCCATCTCCATCCTCTCTGATGGTAGATACAATGCTGAAACTCAAACTGCAGTATGCAGCTGAGATTACCCATTTTGCATGGCAAATCAGCAGAGGTGGTGGGCTGATACAAGGGCTGGCCTTGCAACTCTACCATTTGCTTTCTTCTGCTATTACAGATGAACTTTATACTATCATTTACTCCTTTAGCCTGTGTCAGAAGATTGTTTTTCATAAGGTCAGTGGCATTTTTCAAAGAGCAAACGAGCAATTTTTTTGCAGGACTCTGCTGACACTTCCTGAGCACACAGTTAGAAGACTTCCCCCAGCCACACAACTGAGTGCTCAGGGCATTTCTGTACCAACATGAAAGGGTGAAAAAAAAAATGAATTTCCATCATGTGCTTTTGAACTACTTGAAGTATTCTTTTGGATAACAGATTCAAAGAATTGGAGACAACATGCACAAAACTGAGCTGAACAGGGATAAAAGAAACACAGATTCAGTGCTTTTGCCCAACTGAGAGCATCCTGCTGCAGCATTCTGACAACACTCCAATGTTATCACTTAGTGACTGTACCAAAAAGGTCTCTAAAGCCCTGGCTGTGCTGATGGGCACACACTTGCAGAGAACAAGATGTGAGGCCCACGCATGTGCTCAGCTCAGAGAGCTGATAATTATCACTTGTCCCTTGAAGCACTGAAATCTATCACCACGGACGAATCCCCCCCAGAGTTCAGTGTTGATCCACCACAAAGTGTGAAATTTTACTTTTTAGTAAAACAAAGCAGGTGGAAGTTGGCATATTGTGACTCTTACACAGCAGAACTTCTTGTTTAGTACTGATATGTCTGTATCACAGAATCATTAAATCATAAAATCACAGAACTGCTTGGTTGGGAAGGACCTCAAAGATCATTTAGTTCCAACCCCCCTGATATGGGCAGTGTTGCCAGTCACCAGATCAGGCTGCCCAGGGCCCAGTCCAGACTTGCCTTGAATACCCACAGCTTCTCTGTGCAATCTGTTTGCTTAAATAAGAAAGTTACTCACCCATGTGTCCTTCCATAAAAGGAACTATTTGAAAGATTTCGTCTTGCAAGACCAAATTCTCACCTCTCATGGCTGAATGAGAGCCTTCTTTTCTTCCACTACAAGCAAATGATTTTCTGAGAGGAGTTTTCAGATGTACAGTATTGAGAATTACACCAAGAAAGTGTGAAGAATCATAGAATCATTAGGGCTAGAATATACCTCTAAGATCACCTAGTTCAAATCTCCACCTACCACCAATATTGCCCACTAAACCATGTCCCTCAGTGCTACATCTCCATGACACTTGAACACCTCCAGGGACAGTGACTCTACCACTTCCCTGGGCTGACTGTTTCAGTGCCCAACCACTTTTTTAAAGAAGTTTTTCCTAATATCCAACCTGAAAGAGTGTGGGCAATACCCCAGTTTAACAGATGGAATAAAGAACAACCTTCTTTTTTTCTTTGTTTTGTTTTGTTTTGTTCCTGATTTTAGTTTAAGCCAGCTGCCCCAAAATCTGTCCGAGCAGCTGGGTACCAGCAAGCCAAATCTAGACACACACATTTCCAGCAACAGCCCTTTATCATCAACCACTGCCTCATCCTGGTCAGGGTGTAGCTATGACTGCAGCCATACAGACTTTTAGGATTGCATCCATGGTCCTCCCATGATCACAGTGAGCTTGAGGCTGCTTTTTACTGGCAACATGATGCAAGACAGACTCATGGGGTTGGTCAGTGTAATGATTTTACATTTGTGTGAGCATCACCCAGCTCTGAGTAAAACTGTGCCAGAACAGTGGTGACAGTGTATTGCATTTAAATGAGAGCATGAAAAGCATTTGGAGCTGTTCAGATGGTAAAGACATCTGCATCCACATCCTTAGTACATGTTTATAACGTGACACGTATCTCAATCAGTGCACAATTTTAAGTTCATCAGTGGCATGCAAAATTAAAACAATACAGTCTTGCCCACTGATCCATTGAACTTATTACTGAAAAGAATATCCTCAACACAGACGATTTCAATAAGACTTGCCCCATCTCCTGCAGCAAGTTAATTTCCCACAGAAAACAACTGACAGGGAATGACAGTTGCAAACCTTGTGTGAGAGAGTCAGCCTCTGTATCTCAAAGCATATTTTTTTGAGATCCTGGATTGGATTTGGTCTGCGATAATTGTTGTTGGAGACACTGAGAAGCACTGAAAGCTGCAGCAGGCATTTGTAACTAAGCCTTAGAAATTCTCGAAATGTAAAACACAGTGTGAAAGGGAAAAAAAAGAAAAAAAAAAAGTGGGGTGGGTTAGAGAGACAAAAGAAAACAAAAACCAAATCGACTCAACCCCACTGAACACAAACACTTCAGCTGTGAAGCAAAGGAACCCTCTGAAGACAGACACTGAAGTTGACTCCCTGCAACTCAGAGCTCTTGCCATCAGAAAAAATGCAAGTGTGAATTTTTCTCTCCTGATGTCCTGGAAAAAAAAAAAAAAAAAAGGCTTTGATATTCTGGAGGGAATTAGAAAAAAATTGAAAGCGACTGAACTTCAGTAACAGCCTTCTCCCCTTCCTTGCCCCTTGGCAAAAGCACTGCTATTAATTTATGCAGTTGCTGTGTAGAGTTGGTCAGATCCTCTCTCCTGTTAGAAAATGCTGTTTTGCCTGACATTACTTACATCTCTGGAAGTTTCTGGTATTTCTCGAGCCTGATTTATTTCTATTTCTTCATGTCCAAAGTTTTCTTGTGTGGGTATCACCCTGATTAATCGTGTGGCTGCAAAAGGAGCGTATAAAAATGTATTGCAGGAGTGGGAGTGCCAGTGCATGCTGAAGACTTACAGCCACCTTTTAAAAACAGTGACAGCAAGGAAAATTATTTCTCCCATATATGTACTTCTGAGTCCCCCTCTCCCCCCCGTCTGGATATAAGACACCCCAACAGTTCCCACTTACTGCATCACATGTAATTGGCTTCCCAACTGATGCTTAGACACACCTTGAAACAATTAGAACAGATATCAACCACAAAAATGGCTTGGTTTCCTTTTAGGTGCAATGATTTTTCATCTCTGAGATAAAAATGTATAAAAGAATCTGCATTTGATTTTGCATCTTTGGTCTGTACAGTTAAGGCTCTCTTATGCACCCGTCAGTAATGTAATGTTGTCACAGGAATGAGATTTTTTCTAAGCATCTGTCTCAGCTGGATGAATATTCCTTTACTGGTTGAGAGTAGTCCATTTCCTGATTAATGCAATATTTAATCTTATTTAATAATTTCAATTAAACTGTCAGTGGAATGACTCCTACAGCTTCCGGATGGAAATTCTTTGCATCTATAGGAGAACCACCTCTTTGCACCCTGACGAATCCCTTTTTAAGGGATTAGAAAGATAATTTTTTTTGTTGCACATCTATATGCTTACATATAAAAGCATTACTTAACACAGAGAACAATTAAGGAGATGTGAAAAGTTTGCAAAATTAAAAGCGCTGGCAACACAGATTATGTTCACTCACAAAGAGGCTTTGTTGTAGGTGCATTTATATTCCAGATAAGTCCAGACACTTCTTGGGTTTTGTTGTGGCTTTTTATTGCTGGTTTGCCTTAGGGTTGTAAATTCTTTTATTTTTTTAATTTATTTTATTTATTTATTTTTTTAGGTTGTCTGAGGTTTTACAGTAGCAGTTCTGAGATGTACAAATTACAGTGCTAAACACACAAAATGGAGCAGGAATGGGAAATTAGTGTACTGCACAGCAAAGTCTGGCTGATAGATTGCTGCAGTTTGCTTGAAGCTTGCTTCAAAAACAATGCTCCCTCAGAAGTCATCTTTGTGATCTGACTTTCCTTCACACTTAGGAAAGAAAAAAATGAAACCTTGTTCTTAACTGGAATTGAATTAACTTGGTGTAATTACTTTGAGATAAAATCCTAGCAAACACAAAGCGGCTTGGCACTTTTGCACAGGTTGCCCATTTAAATTGAAGCCTTCCTGAAGAGGCAGCCCCTTATTGGTGTGAGCTGGGAGCAGCCATCCAGGGGCTGGGTGAGCATGCTTAATTTCAGGCATCTGTGGGTCTGAGGGCTATCAGAGCACAGGAGATTCTGTTTCTACAGAGGAAAAAAGTGTGAATTCTCCTGCACCTTCCTCACAAAGCAGTGACATCCAGTGCTGCTGGATTTAGCAAGTGTACTTTCAGCTAACAGATAAATATGAATGGCAGGGCAGAAAAGCTGGTATCAAAATATCCCTAACAAGCCTAGTTTATCTTGAGTGCAGCCTTTTTGCCTGCATATCATCCAACTCTTCCATAGCAACAGAGTCAAAATGTTGGCTAAGTTAAACCTTGAATGGGACAGAGGCAAAATTTCTCCATCAAGGGTAAGCAATTCGTGGACAGAATGAGCTGTCTAGAGTAAATGTTCAGCATTACTGTAAACCTGATGTAAGTCTGCTCTCAATGAGCCCTTTCCCAATTGGATGAGCAATTGCCTCTGTCAAGGCTCTTTGATAATGCTTTAGGCCTCTCCTGTATGTCTACAAATATCACGTTTTCAGTAGTACTGGAGGATAACTGGCTGCAGTGAAAGCAGCAAATAACAGTTGGATTTTGCCCTCCAAGGACAGATTTATTATTTTTATTTAGAAAAAAAAAAAGAGTCAATATCAGTGTTGCTTTGTCAACCTCATACAATGTAAAAATTTTATTTCCTGCTAGGAGATTTAAGTACTGTGGACAGACCATGCACTTGTGTTTTATTAAAACAAATGGGATTTTTTCTTCATAGGCTGATTAATTCAGTCTCCTTTCTGGTACATGGAATTATAGGATCATAGCATCACAGAATCACTCAGATTGGAAAAGACCTCAAAGATTCCCAAGTCCAACCCCATCCTATTCCCACCATGTTCATGAACCATAACCCTCAGTGCCACATCTCCACAGTTCTTGAGTACACGTAGGAGCAGTGACTCCACCAGCTCCCTGGGCAGCCTGTGCCAGTGTCTGATGATTGCAGCAAGACTCTTTTGTTTCGCATGATCTGATTTCTGCAAGGTTTTTCAGTTGTCAGCCACTGCCTGGGTGCTCTGCAGAACATCAATGCTGCATCTGCCAAACCAGCACTACTTCTGGTTCATGTAGTCTTGCTGGGGGGCTGGGGAAGCTGTGTCCAGCTCTCACATAATTTCTGCAAGTCCCCAGCCTCATCATGCACATCTGTCCTATAAATATAAAGCTTCATTCCTTCATGCTTCATATTTATTTGCTGCTTTCTCACTTCTGTGCTGAAAAACAGCAAATTTTCAAGGCTGATGGTATTGCTTGACAAGCAGTTGACAATTGACAAGCAACTGACAATTGATTTTGTGCCTCTGTTCCTTTCTACCATGGTTACAAATGTACTACCAGCACAAACAACTGCACTAATATCTGGATATGAAGTAAAGAATGGTTCTCACAGCATTACCTGAGTGTACTCACAGATACTGGAGAGTAATGTGCTAAGTTGTACATGAAGACTTTCTTGTCTTATGAAGGCAGTAGAAAGAATAGCCCTTATGAGCATGTTTTATAATTTTAGTAGCCTTTCAGTATCTAAAGGGGGGCTATAAGAAAGAAGGGGACAGACTCTTCAGCAGGCTCTGCTGTGATAGGGCAAGAGGAAATGGTTTTATACTAAAAGAGGAGAGATTTAGAATGGATATAATGAAAAAGAGCTTAACAATAAAAGTGGTGAAGCACAGGTTGCTCTGAAAGATGGTGGGTGTCCTGTCCCTGAAGACACTCAAGGTCAGGCTGGATAGGGCTCTCATCACCTGATCGAGCTGGGATGTCCCTGTCCATTGCAGGAGAGTTGAACCAGATGGCCTTTAAAGGTTCTTCTCAACTCAAATAATTCTATAAAGAAAGAAAAGAGTTAGAAGTACCATCAACATTATCCAAGATGACCCTGAGTTTATGAGATAATCAATAAGACTGGCAGATACAGCACAGTGTCCCACAGACAGCTGGAAGCCAAATGCCTCTCTGCAGGGTATCAGGACTGGACACCTATAGACAGCTGAGACACCTTTTAGACAGCTGAGTGCCAACTTGAGAGATTTACCTGAAGTCATAGAAGTTTCTAGCAAGGACTGAACCCTGCTTATCCTAACCCACTGCCTTAACCCCATGATCCAGCCTGAACCTCAAGATCCTCATGTCAAAGATTAAAAGGATGCTCAGGTCCCTGCTGCCACAGAAATGTTGTCATATTTCTCTTCTGGGAATATGTGTTGCCTCTTACAACAGCCTGGAAGTTTACAGTCAAGATCATGGTAGACTGGGAAAACAGAGGAATGAGTGCACGTTGCTATCACAAGCAGTAGTTTATCATCGAATTTGACAAGGAGTCAGTTAGCAGGGAGTGTGTATCCACATGGGAGGTGAGGTAATGTAAGCAGAAGCATTAAGTTTCTCTGGGCCACATTTTCATAGCTGATGGCAGAAAATGCAATTAGAGAGGAAAAAAAATGGATTTAGTGACTTTCCATTTATAAAAAACTTGTTCTCAAGCTGCATTTAGTGCCAGCTGCATGGAAAAATGCAAAGCATCGAGTGATTGTGTAATTTGAGTGAAGAGCTCCTCAAATCTTGGGCTAAGATAAGAAATCAAGGCCAGTTATCTCAACACTGGGAGACATTAAAGATCAGAGATCTCTTTTTAAATATTCATGAAGCCCTTGAGACATTTTGTGGACATCAAGGCCAATAAATAAATAAATTAATAAGACTTTAAAAAATCTCAATAGCCCTTGGATAAGATTTCATTCTGAACTACTTGATACTTCTGTCTTAGTCGGGACCAGGGAGGTAATATGGATATCCTGTTGTAGGTGAAGCAGTTTCTGGTTGGATTGGCTGATTTTTGTGTGAAATTTAGGAAGTCACAACATTCACTTCCTTAAGAACACTACCTAATCTTTTTAATGTCTAGCAACCAAGTGACATCTAGACTTCATTGTTCAGTTTTAAAAGGAGATAAATTGCTTAGATTTCTTATCTTTGTCTAAGACTTAGAGGAACCAGGGCCTCTGAGCTCTAGTGTAGTTTGCAAAGTGATGTTCTAATCTCTGCTTGAGCTTTTGGGAAATTCTGTAATGCTGTATTTGATAATGATGAGATAAAGCGTATTTTCTCCAAAAATTACATTCAAGGAAAGAGTAATTGTGTTGTACTGATAAAATACTTATTTTCATATAACTTTATGTTAAAGTCTTTGCACCCATCATAATTTTAAAAAGACAAAAATGAAAACATGGACTTACATTCCAATAAATGGGTTTGTTTAGTTGTCTTTTTTAATGTTGCAGAAGCAGAATCTGATAATCTGTCTGGGTCCTCTGGTTGGCTGCCAGTGAGAAATGAAATGTTGTAAGGTGTTTTCTGACATACCGTGAGTATAAATTATGTTTGGAGTGATAACTGTGAGAGCAATTGTGTCTTCTGAAAGGGAAAAAAATAAATTGCTTTTGCTCTCAGTTCACACCATTAGATTGAGGATTTCTTAGTGAATCTTAGCCATTACAGAGTTAAGAGTTTGAACCAAGTCATCTGTGGGAGTAGTGTTGATGGATGCTTTCATTCTTCTCATCTTGTCCAGAGATAGATAGCAAAGTGAGCAGCATGAGTACCATCAGGAGAGTTTACCTGCTTCCTGTGAGGGATTTACTTAATGAGATATGACTTAATTAGTCTGTATTTGATGTTGGATTAATCCCACCAAAGTGAACATTTGGAAAAGTCATATTACAACTGCTTCACAAAGAATATTCGCATAGACAGGAAGACACACATAAATCAGACCATTTCTCCTCCTTCACAGCCATCATCACTCACAAATCATCTTCTATGTATGTTACAAAAATAATTAATGGTCCAATTACTGGTTACTTTATACCACAATACTTCAGCTACTTAATATGTGTAGGCATGTTTACAAACCTCCAATGAGCATCTGTTTGCCTCTGTAGGAGCCTGGAGATCTTTGAAAATCTCATCCAAAAGGGATTTTAAAAGGTTGCCCTGTGTTTTTGTCTTTATTATGTGAATTTTTCCGCTGTCATGTTCATCCCTTTCACTAATGAAATGTAATGTGGTAGAAAAGGTGAGTGTTTTCTCCAGATATGTGTAGAAGCTTCACAGCAGCATTTGTAAGCTGCTGTTTGACTCGACTCACTCAACAAGAGTGTTTTGCTAACTCCAGTGGTATATGTACAAATCTGGTTTGTTAAAGACCAACTTTGCCAAACAAATTACTGGCTACAACAGCTTGTAGTAAGCTACTCAGCATGCATGTGTTGCAGGGGTGCTAAAACCTATCAAGCTTATGCAACAACTTAAGGATGCTGGTAAATCCTGTAATATTGCTTTTGTCTTTAAATAAAATATGGTGTGAATTGAACATAGAAACAGACATCAAACATGCTGCCTGATAATTTCTCTTGGATTCTAAGCAACAGCATGTTTACTCAAGTGAAACATGGTGACAAATACACTGAATCAGAGGCACATTGTGTTTCACTGCAAAATCCTCGGTGTTAAATTGGCTTCTCCTCCCTCCCAAATTAAATTCTTTCATTACTTGAACAGAAATAAGAGAAAACAATCTCTTCAAAAAATCTTGTCAGTCAAATTCTGGATTTATTGAAGGCTACCCAATGAGCCTGAAACCTCTATCACATTATTTGTATAGAGAACAATTTAAAGATGACTTGCACTGAAATTCTGGATTGTTTTCTTTTTCTTTTTTTTTTTAATCTTCAAACTGTCATCCTTATAACTTTCTTCAATCTCACTCGCACAAGACAGAATGAGAAAAGTCTCTCATGGAGAAAAATGAAGGGAAGAAGCCTAGATATAAGACTTTGAAGACTTCTTTATTTTCACTGTTGCATTAAAGACACAGAAGACATTTAAGAGCTGTTGCATTTGGAGCCTTCCCATCTTCCTCCCTTCCTGCTACCCATTCCTCCTCTCCTTTTCCCTCCAGTCTCTTTCAAACTTATGAATACATAAGACTCAAACTTTTCTCACAGTAACAGTAAAAATACAAACTCTGCTGGAAGCACTTTCCCATTTAAGCATAGCCTTTATGATTGACAGAAGGATCAAAAGGAAAGATGAACTCCACTGAAAGTACCCAAGGAGTCACCGTGTCTGCTGTTCTGCTTCACTCTGCAAGCAGCAAGCCACCAACTGAGTAGTGCTCAATTCTTCCCAAGACATTTATGGCCAGATTTTCCAGCTTAGTTCACTGCCTTGTGTCCAACATCCAGAGGAAAATCTAGCCTTTAAAGTCATTCTTCTTGCATGACTTTCACACAGGCCCGTATGTTAGTGCTCTCTGAAGGCCCAAAGCCAACCTAAAAGATGTATTAAGCTGAGGATGAAGACAAAAGCTAGAGTACAGGAATCAAGGCTTATTTTGCTTCCTGAATAGCAGCAGAGGTCTTTGTAAAACCTTGTCTTTAATCACAGTTATCTGCCTGCATGAGGCAAACAGCAGCCCCACCTTGCTTCTGCTGTTCATACGCTCTCTTTATTTAGATTATAAACTAAGGATGATCTTTTATGTAGGACAGTAAAACCTTGATGCCAGAAAAGTTCACAGATGCTATGATAACACTGATATTGCAGGATGACTGCAGTTTCCTCAAATGACAGTTATGCATATAACATGCTGATTTTTCCCCTTTAATGCAAATTTTCTTTTCTCTATTTTCTTTTTTTTTTTTATGGATAAAGAAGATATAAGTTTACAAGGCCAGAGGCCTGATAGAGAAAGAAAAATTTTACTATGCAAAAGTAAAAAGAAATCTACACAAAATATCAAACTGCAAAGTTAAAATAAATACAATAAAATAAAAAGACAAAAAGGAAGCTGAAGAAAGACAGCATTAGAAAGAAAATTCCCCCATCAAGAAGGTGGAAGATGAAAAGCAAATGATCCTTAAGATTATAAAGAACTACTTAATCAGATGTCCAACACAGTTTTGAAGTAGTAAAGGGGAGAAACAACTTAATTAGCTTAAGACAAAAGAGAAAGAGTGAATGGAAATTGCAAATCAACAGAAAATGATAGAAAAAAAATAGGATAAGCAGGAATTAACAGAAAAGGAAGAACCTTTTTAGGCTAAAAAAAAAAATCCTAAAGATCAGAAAATTATTTTAAAGAGACAGATCTCTATTTCCTTGAAATTTGATGGAAAATCGTAGTATAAAGGTCTTAGTTGTTCTCTTACATATACACTCTGTGATTTTAAATGAAAGCCTTCCTTCCCAGCAAAGTTTTGTTCTTATCTCAGTGTGTGTGATCTTATTTATAGAGCAGTTTGAGGTAGCCAAGTGTCCACCACCATTCTCTTGCGTCCATCAAGGGTCTGGTGATATCCACTTACTTCCTATAGTGAAATAATGACATGGAAACAAGAAACTACAAACTGATAAAACTTTCACTTTATTAAACAACTGATTTGGATTTGATATCAGAAACAAGAATACTGCTGTGCAACTTTTGTGGATGCGTGCCTAAAAGCCTCTTAAGAACTGCACTTGAAAATTACTATCAAGTGGCTTGCTACTACTTTTGACATTAAGGTTTTCCCTAGCTGAAAAGTGCCCATTCCAACCCTACTTTTCATTCCATTGTCAAACTCTAACTGTTGAACTCCAAAGAAAAAACTCATTATAAAGACAAGAAAAAACTCATGCATGCTAAGTCATTACTGAACCTGTGAAACCAAACTCTTGGTCAATTTCTTACCAAAGGAAATCAGGCACTAAAATCTGTACAGGAAAAAAAAAAAAAAAGAAAAAAGAAAAAGAAACACATTTTCATGTCAGAATTATTTTCATTGGTAACCCTGCATTGGAGCAGGTGATTGGGAGTGTGCTCAAATCCACTTGAAAATGCATTATTGAGTCAACAAATGAAGGAAAAGGCATACAAAGCTGAAAACATAGACTGGAGATACCTGGGTAACTTTTACTTCTTGGAATTTCCAATGAGGAACTGACCTTCCACAGTAAACCCATGTGTGAAAGAATGCACATAAACCAACTTGCTAAATAAATGTACTGCAGCTACCCTCCCCTGTGCACATAAATATAGTTTTTGTATACATGTAATACAAAATAATCTACATGGAAATTTATCAAGCAATCAATTGCTGTTTATAAATATCCCAGTGGTGGGTAAATCATTCTTATCTCCTTATGCCAAATAGATTTCCCGTTTTCTTCTGTAAAATGTTTGCTTAAGACCTTGTTTTATTCTTATATAGACATTGAAAGGGAAGGCCTGTCTGTAACCTCTGAAGCACAAAGAATGAACGTTGAAGAATGCACGATGGGTCCCTGTTAGCATAAAATATTAATAATGCAAGCAAGTCGTGTGGATATTATCAGCCAGCTGTTATCTAATTAGAGCATATTGTCTCCTAGCTAAGTTATAATACAAATGTTTCTTTTGTGTATTCCCAGATTCTCTTTTCTCCACCAATACGATGGCCATGTTCATTCCAAATCTTTATTTTTTTTCCCCCTTGAAAAAGATAATTTTCTCTTGTCATTAAGTGCCATCTAGGAGAGAACGTTGAAGGCCAACCACCCTGGGAATACAAATACATTCCTCTGAGAGTTCCTTTTTTTTTTCCCATTATCAAATAATGTAAAACAAGTCCTGAAATGCATAACAAAAATAGAGTTCTTTCAGAATTAGTCTCTTTCTAAACATTCTACTTAGTGAAAGTAAAACCACTGGAAATGCCAGCATATAGGTTACTAGTAAATCCACACCAAGACCTCTGTGGTATGCTTCAAATGGCAGAAAAGAGGTTGGAATCTGGACTAATAGTTTCATGGGTTCAAAGCCATCACCAGTTTCACTTGACTTAGACAAGTCCTCGTCTAATGCTTATTTATCAGCATATGTAAATGATCATAATGACTTTAGATCATTGGACACTTAGAGGAGAGGCTTAAAGTTCCCTGGTTGAATTAATTTACATCAGTGAAGTACCTCTTGATGGAAAGATAAGATACAACCAGTGGATAACCACAGATAGCCTTTAAATATTGCTCCTACAGCTTTTACTGTCATTGACTGAAGAAACATACTCAATATGTCCTAGCCCAGTCACACTCACCTGTTGGTATCTAACGAGAGAGATGAGATAATGAACAAAATCTGAGCTTTTACCAGAGCACGCTTATTTCTCTCCTTTGTCTAAACAGATGTGTACAAGCAAAAGGATCTTTTTTTTATTCCTCTCAATTACAACTATAAAGTTACACAGGACCTTTGGAATTTTTTTCCATCCCAAGCAAGTGAATGTTCAGAACAACCACACAGTTTGGGCTACCTATAATAAGAGTGTTTGGGGAAAAAAGTGGGACTTGAACACTTAAAATTAAAGCTTGCACTGTCAGCACCAACAATGAGTGTTTAAAAGTCATGAGCCACCCCCAAAGTACAGCAAACCTGGCTTATAAATAATCTACTAAAACCAGATCTTTTGTTTTCTTAGCCCAAATGCAATTGCAGGGCTAAAAACTTTTCATGTTGTTAGTGGTGTTTTTTTTTTTTTTTTAATTTCATCACTGCTTTTTCTTTTCTTTGCCTAACTTTCTTCAGTGCCCAACTTAACAAGCCTTGATTTAGCTGCCTGGTCTGCTCCTGCCAAAAAAATGTCAACACCTCACCAGTGTGATAGTACATAGGGCACTATGGGACCCAGGAAGAGAAATGCTTTGTCAATGTAAAATCAAAATTACTGTAGTCAAATGTTCATGCACATCTGTCAGTGCAAATCTTGGATCACAGGCTTTTTCAGTAGGTCACCCTTTCATCACCTCAGATGAGCTTTTAACACAGGACTGCCTTATCCTTCACAAGGTATCACAGGGAACATTCCAGGTTTTACAAGATGGACACTATTACAGAACTGGGAGTACTTAAATGATCATTTGCTCATGGTTAACTCTGCCTTTATATCAGCTCTTCTCAACCACCAGAGTCAATGAATGAGTTTCTACCTCTCTGACAGCAGCATTCAACTACTTTAAAACTAGCTAGACTCTAGCTTCCCTACAGAGACAGAGTATACGTAATAATAAATCACAAGAATATTTTTGTTTGCATCTTCTGTCTGAGGACTACAAAGTGTTTTGCATGAAATCTTCTGTTTGAAGCACTGCTCGTGAAAGTGTTAACTTGGAAAAGGCAATCTTGAAGAAAGAATTTTTCTGTGATGAATATAGGCCAAGATCAGCCACTGAGAATTTACAGTATTTCTCACATGGTCTATTAAATGTGTTTGTCACGTCCCATCTGACAAGATCTCATTTCAAACTTAAATTTTGTCAGTGATAGTTAGGGTTTTTCACTTAAAGGAAGACAGTCTCAGCCCCTGGCACTGATTGTGCTTTCTAGGAGAGCATCCAGTGTTCTGACTGAGGATCTCACACGAACCATACTATGCTCTCATTTGTGAAGGATTTTGTCTTTTGAACAAGCAAGAATCTCTCTTAACAAACTCAGATTATTCAGATTCAGCACTCACAAGCAATCACCTGTGATGTATCATAAATCACACAGACCACAGACTTTGCTCAGAGTGCCTAAATCTTTTTCCACTTACAGATGATGAAAGCACTGAAATACCTACTGTTCACAGTTTTCATTTCTTGTGATCAGGGGGCTTCTGATTCCTGTAGTGACAAGTTACATTTCAGCTCACTTGTTATCCAGGCTAGTCTGGGAACACTTTGCAGCAATATGTAGGATTTTGCTCATTATAATCCCAGTCATAATAGCCATCTTTCTAATTATCACTGTAACAAGAACATCTAAACAGGTGTCTTCTTAGGGGAGACCTGGTGAATCTTGGTCCCTTGTAAATACAATATTCATTAGACACTTCTTTTTCATTTGGTATTGCATTTATCTCCTGTCACAGACAAGAAGTTCTTAATTCTTGGTTTCTTATAGCTCTTTACCTTCTTAAGTTAGAAGATCATTGCACACTGAAGTGGAATACATGTCTTACTGATCCATCAGAAGCTGTTCTATCTGGTGAACAGAAACCAATAGTGCTAAATCTGTTGAAAAGTAGGTTGTTGTTATTGCAACAATGCACAATTATTATTATTATTTGCAACACTGTGAAGACCTGAATTGTTATTTCAGTTTGGTGCTGTACTATGTACAAGATGAACTAGGCAAGTTTCCTTGCTATTCCTGTTTCCAGTGCACTATACAGTGAAAATAAATAAAAACTTCTATAAAATAAGGCTTTTACCTTCCCAGAAAATGTATCAGACTCTGTAGACTATCGAGAGAGAGGGCACTTAAGGATATAAGCTGCTCCTGAAGATGACTCTGTTTTTGGCAGAAGTCCTTCTTCCTCTCTCTTGACTCTAGGTTACAGAACTCCTAATGTGAACACTCACAGTTAAATGACCTGAATTGGAACATTCAGTTGTAGAACTGCTCTCCCTTACTTTGGACTCTTCTAGACATTTATTTTAACTGTGATTCATGGAATCAAGCATCAAAGCAGAGTTCCCATATGTGTAAGTCACAGTAGGGGTAGGTCAGCCTTTCAATCTGTGTGTAAGATTGGGTGAAACACCTTTAATACAGTTGGGAGAGTATAGAAAGTATCTAACATACTCTCTGTCTGAATGATGAGCTCTGCTTTATTCTAATGTTTTGTTCCACACCCAAACAAACAAACAAACCAAACAAACACATATTTATAATATTAGTTAGCAGTTACATGGAATTTCACATCTATGAACATTTTTCCTAACACCCAGCCCAACCCTCCCCTGACACCATTCACTTGGGTCCTGTTACTGTCATCAGAAAGAGGAAATCATTGCCTGTCCCTCCACTCCAAGCTTTGATGAGGACATATATCTGAGTCCATCTATTTCCTGCCTGAATTTCTTTTAACATCAACAAAACTCATACTTGTAGAACTTTCTCAATTGTTTTGAGTTCAGTGGAAGATTAGGCTTGCATGAATTTGAGAATTAGGAATGACCTTAACATTTACTGCCAGATGAGCACAGACACAAATACGAGAAGCATCTGAATATCATACAGCATACATTTATGTGAATGTAGAAGATACCACAGTTAGAAACCAAATCAACCTTTTCAGAAAGCATTTACTTTCATTCAAAGTTCTTGGATATTGTATATCTATGGCTAAATGACATAGAAATAGATGGGAAAAAAGAAACTTGCTGTAAATTTGAAGTGGTTTTGAAGTTTATGGAGACATTCAAGGTCAGGCTGGACAGGGCTCTGAGCATCTACTGGAGCTGTGGGTATCCCTGTTCATTCCAAAGGAGCTGGACTAGATGGCCTTTACAGATCCCTTCCCACTCAAACAATTCTATGATGTAAGCCTATCACACTTTTGCTCTAGTGGTTAAAGCTGGCAACAAGAGTGCCAGCTATCCTGAGAAAAACATCAGAGGAAACCAGCTACTGGGTGGCTTGATTCGCCTTCTGTCCTTATATTTGGTTTGGATGACTGATTTGCAGATCAGCATTTCTGTGGACCTCCATCAGTGTTTCCTCTGGCTTTGCACTACCAAGGCACAGTTCACAATTTTTTGGTCCTGGCACATACAGTCCCTTTCCCTGGTGAGGCAGAGACTGCTGGAGTGGCTTTGGAGAACTACACTAGTTCAACACCACGCTCCCTGCACAACCTCAAGTAACCAAGAGGACTACAGTAAGGCTCAAGTGGTCCAAAGCTTCATCCAGGGACAAAAGGAGGAGCTGCTTAAGAAATTTAAGCTCATTATTCCAGAAAAGCTTTTTTACCCAATCAAATGTTTTAGCATATTTGCCACGTGTCTATTCAAACTGTAGTACAACATACCATGTAAAAAAAACTGTGAGATTTTTACTTGTTTAATCAGTGATTACTATTTTCCAGTTATCAATCAGCATCTGTAACATGATATTGATTATCAAAGGATTCAGAACGATTCAAAAGTTGAGATAAAAACCACCCATTCAGAAAGAAAAATTCAATAGTATTTAGATGTAGAAAATATAAGTTACTTTTAGCATTCACATGTTAACTTAGAAAAAGGGAAAAGAATTTTTGTTAAATGGGAATATATGAGAAAACTGCAAGCGAAATACTGGAAAAGTGAGTAAACATCTTTACAGAGAGAGGAAAAGATGCTCATTTAGCTGTGGTTACAAGGCAGTAGTAAAAGGTTAAACAATGTCAATAATAGCACAACTAATGCATCTGTAATGACAGCTGAATCAATATTTGCAGAGGAATACAAATTTACTGTCATGGAATATGTTAAAAAGAAAAAATACACATGCAATTCAATGGAAAAACAGGAATGCCATAATAGGAAAGGAAAATAATTAGCTGGTAAGGTGACTGAACTGCTGCTTTTCTCTTGAAGTGGCCACTACTGCTATAAGCAGGTGGAAAGAAACGATTTACCTTTCACTGTCCAGAAGTGAAGGCATCTTATCCCCATGTCATTAAGAGCTGTATCAAGCCTCATTTCTTCTGCATCACCATAACTGCTGGACCCACTTGGTAGAGAAGTTTCCACTGCATTAATTAAATGGCCTTGAATACTTCTTGTCCTCAAAACTCATCTGAGAGCTACTGTAGCAGAACTGCAGATAACAGCAGTACTTAAATATACTGGTGGCCCTTCCTACATTGGATTTGCAATGACAGAAATATTAAAAAGGGAAAGCCTCTATTCATTCACCATGCTCTCATCCTATCCCTTGTCCTCCCAGCCTAGACAGTAACACGCATGCCATAGCTTCCTAGCACACCTCTCTGTCATTTCACACCAGCATCTCTTCTTCATCTCATCCATCTTCCCATCTGCTCATCACTCAAATAACCATTTCTATCACCCTTGCTCTGTGCCTGATCAAAATAAATAAATACAAAGTAAAATAAATAAATAAATAAACCTACACTAACTTCATCACCGCCCTCTTTATAAGCTTTGCTCAGCCCTCCCTAGTCCCTGTACAATGAGCAACACTTGTGACCATCTCACCAGCAGCAGAGTGGACTTGAAAGCTGAGGCAATTACAGCTCCTTACTCCTGATGAGCCACGTAGCATTAATCACTGATTGGTGGTGTTCAGGTGCTCATCCAGCTGCACTTCCAGAGAGGTCAGGATTAGAACCAAATCAGTGCCTACCTGGGAAATGTCATCTTGCTGCTCCTGTAAAAGCTTACTATGGCATATCTGGGATCTTTCAGAGCACTTTTATATCCCAATTCAATATATAAGAGCCCAGAAACTCCTGGTCTACATATTTTTGCTTGTGTGTACCTAGAAATAAAAAACCACAGATACATTCACCCCCACACACAGAGGGAAAACCACCAGGGCACTTTAACCTGCTCTAAATCAGGAATGCTGTCATACTGTCCTCAATCCCACATGGTCTGATTCACTGCCTCACATTGTCAGTACAGGATGACATAATTTGATAAAATGAATGGGCCAAAATCTTGTTTGATGTGACTTTTCTATCTGCATTGGCTCCCTGAACCTGCTCACTGCATGATACTACACAAACTGTCAATCTTTATAACAAATCTGCTAGTGCCAGCTCAAAGATGAAGGTGGAAACATGTATCAGGGAGTAAAGGAGAGAGGAACTGCTGTAGCTCTGGTTTAGATTAGTTAAAGCCCTGTGGAATTGCACTCTCATTGTGTAGTTGGAGTTGCACAGTGATTTATGGACATCCTAATGCATATTTACACACCCAAGCATGTGTGATAATAAATGTAGCAGAAAAAGCTCGGACGGAAAGAAGAAGCACCATTAATAAAAGCTTTAGGGGATGATGGTGCCTGGTTTGTCAGCATAGTATCTACCACACAATGGCATTCAAAAAAATTAAAAACAAACCAGCTCCTAGAACACAGGAGGTCAACAAGGGAAATGTTTGCAGCCTCAGAAAGTTCACAGCCTCTGTATGTGGAAATGAGGTGTGAGCCCTGCCGTCAGTTTGAACTGTAGCACAGCTGGTTGAATACAGCAAATGTGCTCCTGTTAAGGAGGCAGAGGCAGAGACAGAACCAGCTGATTCACAGCCACATGGTTTTCATCCTATTAAGTGGAAATGGGGCATCCCCAGCTGTGGTGCCAGCTCAGGGGAGGATTGTGGCTGTGGTTGTAAAATAGTAATGGATGAATGATTTTTCCAATTATTCAAGCAACAGTGAATGAGAAGTGTTGCTTGCCTGCTCAGAGATATCATGCATGCTATGGCCACAATCACACTTCCAGAGGAGTTAATTACAAAACTTTAAGAGCACCAAAACTTTAATTGGGAACTCTGGGGCTATGAGAGATATGGACTCATATGGATCCATAAGATCTCCCCTCCCTAAAGTTTTCTCATACTGAAGATACAGATGTTGGATCCTTTAATCAAGATCTGGCCTTCCAGAATCAGTGAAATATTTCCAAGTATCAATGGAAATCCTTCTATTGTCTTCAGTCATATTTGGAGAAGTCTCTTAATGAAACCATCTGTGCCAACCAGCTTTCACAATAGAAATTAATGTTTCTGATGAAAACTGAAACCATTTACCTTCCTTTTCTTTTATTTTTCATCCTTTACCAGCTGTCTTCTCCTACTCTGGTTAATAATGATGAGTCCTTAGGTTCCATAGAAAGGGGTGAGCCATGAGGTGCAACCTGGAAGGCCTGGGTGAGACTTTGTCTTCGGACATCTCCATGGAAAAGTCTGTGTTAAGAGATGCTATGATCCTATGGGTTAGTAAACACACATTGTAGCTAAAGCTATCAAAATAGGACAAAGGGGACCAAACAATAGTCAGAAGATCCTGTTGGTTGTTCTACCCCACTTTATAAGCTCCACCTGCTACCTTGTACATACCAAAATATCTCCATGTTTGTAAAGGAAGATGAGCCACCCTTCTTGACACTTGTTCTCTCCGCTAATTTAAGCACCCAGGTCTTTATCAGAAGCTGTTGTCACCTATTAGGCAATCTTCACAGGCGTCCAGGGCTCCAGAAAATACCAGCTGTCCTCTAGAAACTCCCACAAAGAGTCAAAAGTGATCTCTTTACTTGGGACTTGGGATGGATGGTACCTCCTGATATAAACGTTACACTTCGTAGCATATGGAGTTTGTTGAGATAAAAAAAGTCTTTAGATAGAAGTATCAGATTTCAACCCTGTGAGATATCTAATGACATGATGAAGTAGGGAAAGAAGCACAAATTTCTCACCTCATTTCAAAGATAGTTGAAGGGCAGGGCAAAAAGGGATGAAGAAATGTGGCATAGTAGAAAAACAGTTACTGAACAAAGCAATGCCATGATCTAATCTGGGGACTAGGAGAAATAGCAGATATGAGCCATGTGCCATACTTACCAAGATGGAGAAATATGAGATGACATGGGAATAATAAGCATTCTTAAATCTTTTCCTAAGATGATAATTTTTTATCAAGAGTGTAGATACGAGCACCCAAAGAGAAATTCAGGTGTTATAAACCTACCTCTTAGGTTTCATCACCTCGTCAGGTGCAGGGCTCTGTGCCACCAGTTTGGGTGTTTCATGCTCAGTAAATTGCTGCCTAAGCACTTCAATCAGTGGAAACAAACTGGTGTCTTAAACTGAAAAATGAGATCAAAACTAAACAGAAACAAAGTGCCTCCCACAAAGTTTGAGTGTCTTCAACTCAAGATCCAAACAAGCAGGAGAAATATTGTGTCTTCTTTTTCGTAGTCCCTTTTATCCTTCTGTCTGGGTATAGCAAATGTAATTGCTGAAGGTTTGTTGTTGCCATTCCTTCTATGTATTTTTCTTCCATCTATGCTGATTGAACAGCATGTTAGGGCTTTTGTTATTGTTTTGGTTTGTGGCTGTTTGGTGGGGGATATTTTTTTGCTCATGGCAGCATTTGAGTTTATCTAATTGTAGGCTTGACTCAAAGCCAACAGGAGTCACTCAAGTGTTAGAAAATAGAAAAGCTAGATTCTTTAAATCTACCTTCACAGACTGTATAGAGCTGTTATCCTTGTCAGATGCCCTGTTGTCTATGAAGGTGCTCTTACTCTGAAACAACATTATCACAGGCTTTTGCATAACACATGCAGTCAATGACAGAGACATTATCCTATGTCTCTGAGCTCCGAATTTCAGGAAGTGCCAGCCCTTTTCCATTGATTACAGAAAGAACCCAGACTTGGAACAGTGAGATTTTAGATGCATCCGGATAAAGGGAGAGCCTTTTCTGTACAATCCTAAGGCTTTCTGTTGCTTTCAGTAGTGAAGAGAGGTGTCCTTTGACTCAGCTTCCTTTACTCTGATATCTTCCGCAGTATAGCCTGTGCCTTGAGGAAAGAAATGACAATGAAGGATGCTTGGCAGAATGTGTTTGTCCAATCATCTCACATGGGAGTGATAAAAAACTAAGCTCTCTCCAGCAGTGGAGACAAAAACATGTCAAGTTGCAGCATGGATGTATATCTCAGGTACCATGGGCATCATTTTCAAATAATGTGTTGCTTTAAGTCATTCTTAAATCACACTGGTTATTCAAATATCTGGGGTATATAATGTGAATTGAGTCACTCCTGGATATTCTCACATAGAGAAAGAACTTTTATTTTTTCCTCTGCATTACTGGTCATGATATTGTGATATGAAATACCCCATGTTTATCTGCCATGCAAGGTCATTACAGAAAAAAATTATTTGGGGTCTCTCTGAAGTGAATGAGACTTTCTTCCACTGCATTAATGACTGTGCAAAAGCTCATGAATACTTAATTTTGGAAGTACTCAGACCCATCTAGGTTCCTAAATGAGGAAGAAAATATTACTGCAGATTGGTTAGTGTGTAGTAACTTGGAGAACTGTATGCAAAAATTCTTAATGTTTTGGGTTTTTTTTCCTATATGCTCAAACTGGGCTCAAATCTGCACCTATCATGGGTGGACCTTCTGTTCAGCCAGTACATTTCTGTCTACTCTTTTCTGTGATCCTCTGTGACCAGTCTTACAGTCAGCTTTCCATTGAAATCCAATGAAGCTGCCTTTCCTTAAAGCTAATGATAAAATAAATGTGAGTGTAACATTGCAAAGAGTATTGCATTACAATCTGAATTCATGTTTATCTTTTGCAGTGAGTTTGAAAAGTATAATGAAGTTAATGTAGCAAAAATCCAGCTACATTCTAAAGATAGCAGGTCAAAAACTCACAGTGAAATCAACAGCGCAATACTGTTTGTGAAAAAGATGACCTAATATTTACAGATTATTTCAAACAATAACAGTGTTCTGTTTCTTGCCCTGATGTGATCACTTTTTACCTAGGTTGTATTGCAAATATACTGAGCATTAGTTATGTGTCTCTATCTGATATAATCTTCTGCTAGTGTCTGGCTATTATAATTGGATGATGTATAGCCTTCAAGTGCTGGATGTGACAGAAAGATATGTGAAGACATGAGATAAGAAGGCTGCAGTCAGAGCACTTCGAGTAAATGAATGGCTCCTTGAGGACCTTTGCTGGCCAGTAAGAGTCAACACTTCGAGGAATTAAAGAGCATTTACAAAAGCCACAAACATAAGTACCTTAAGAACAAAACATCACGCACGAAATCTTCGGTATGAAAGTGTTTACATTCTATCACCAGAGTTTGGGCTCTTAATTTACTGGGATGGTCAGGCAGAGCAGAGGTGCTAGATGTCTACGTGCTTTCCAGGAGTTTCCTGACCTTCCCTCAAATGAAATATCAAAATGCCTTGGTGGTGGCTTCTATCTGTTAATACAAAATCTGCTAATGATATTCTAACCACAGCTAATAACAAATGTTCAGATTCTGGGTCAAAGAAGTCCCTAGGCATATAAAGACATCAGAAAAGTGGAAGCAACTTTTATCCGTTTGCAATTCATGGCAAAGAAAATCAAACAAGATTAAAACTGAAAGGCACAACTGATCTTTTTTTTTCTTGCTTGTTAGTGTTTTTTTGTTTGTTTTTTTTTGTCTCAGCAGGGAAAGTAAATATTCCATATACCTGTCTTGAAACTCCTGAGAGCAGTGAGACTTGGACTAGAGTGAAAAAAAAAAAGAGAGAGAAAAGGGGTTCCTGTGTGTATTCTTTTTGCATAAGGACTATACTCAAAAGCATTAACAAGACCTAAAACCCGGGCAGATATAGAGACAACTGTAATTTCCTTCTTCTATGTTTTAGCTGTTGTCGGGATTTCAAAAGTAGGTGGAAGGGGCTTTGAACTTCATCATTCAGAGACTCATTGGCTCATGTTGCCCAGAGTGGTGGTGAATGTTCCATCCCTGTATATACTCAAGGTCAGGCAGGACAGGGCTCTGAGCACCCGATGAAGCTGTGGGTGTCCCTGCTCACTACTGGGGAGTTGGACTAGATGGCCTTAAGGGTCCCTTCCAACTCAAACAAATCTATGATTGTATGAAACTTCTCCAAAACGTTAAGAAAACAGAATACTTTGATGAATATATGCGTTCTTGGCAAAAATAACCATGACTCAATTGAAATATTTGATTCATTAAGTAAGATTGGATATCCTTAGAAGATGTTTCGAAAATGCATGGATTCAGCTTTCCATGTAATGCATACAGGAACACAGCTGTAATGGACAAATATAGTGCTGGCAATTTTACTGAGGCTCGAAATGATAAAACCGATTGTAAACTTCTCAATTTTCATCAATTTAAAGATAGTTCACTGGCAAGGTATTAAAAAAAGAATAAAGAGATGTTAGTCAAATTGAGCGTATAAGCACACATTTAGCCAGGAGATAGAAGGTACCCCGGACCATCTATCCAAACATCACATGGAGTTTTGTTTAATGATCATATGAGAGATCTCAGAAGCAACAAGAGAATCTTCAGTTGTTTAACACGTCTGAAAATGAGATAATTTTAATTGAATGCTAAATATGGGAGTGGGTGCCAAACTTTGTGCATCGTTATTAAAAATGTTTCCTCTTACTGTTGTTGTTTATGCAAAATAGAATCTAAGGTGAAAAACATCAAAACCAATGGGTTTTAATGACAAAGTTAGTTAACTAACTCATGGTCTAAACTCACAGAGGCTCTAGATCTCTCAAATGCCCCGAACATCTGACTATGAAAGAAGTTGCAATTAAGTTTGATCTTGTAAGGTCCTGGTACTAATGAATACAGGAGTCAGTATGCAACAGAAAGAGGAAAAAAGGGCACTATTTCTCAAGAGTTGAACCACTTTATCTGATTTTTGAGTCTACATGATTGTGATAAAACTGAGGGCTAGTGCAGTAATACATCTGGTTGATCACAGAATGAGATGCAGGGCAAAGCTTGCTTTGAAATATAAATCATATCCTAAGAATTATGTTAAACTTTACCTTTTGATAATGTTATCTGATATCCTAAGTCTGTATCACATTGCTATGCCCTTACCAGACATTGCCCTTTTTGCTGTAGTGTGTCAAACATCTTTGACAGTCCCTGTAAGGGTTTTCCTCTGGTTGCAGCCAACAGAGGGGCTGAGCCTGCAGTAGAAATGGAATAAAAAGAAAACTAGTCAAAGAGCAGGAAAGACAGAGCATAGGGTGTGAAGAAGATAGAAAAGAAAGACTGAAGTGAGAAGTGACCTTTTCCACGCTCATGGAGCTGCAACACTGCAGGGTAGGAGATAGACTAAGCAGCTACCAGGTTGAGGGAGAGATTCTACCCTGAAGGAGACAATCTTACAGCATGAATAACCTCCTGTCTGCAAATGCCTGTAGAAGTGATACTTCTCTCTACTAGTTTTGAGAAGAGGTATAGGCATGTGGCAGAGTTCAGCACTGAGAAGAGGCTCTACTCGTTTTTGAGGCATGGATCATGACTTTTTGAATGCAAGTAGTTGAAAAAGCCTGAAAGGTATTTTTACACTGAAAAAAAACTGAAAGGACTCAGACATATTCAGTGCAGGGCAGAAGCTGAAGTCTCTTTACACATTTACACTTTGTGTACTGAAGGTTGAAGTGCCACAAATAGCCCCTGGAAGAAGACAACCATGTGCATGGCAAGGGGAAGAAGGATCCCTCATCCTGCAAGGACTGGCAGACTAATCCCAACTAGCAAATATAAGACAGCAACAATAGATCACAGAGCTTAATATCTGTTCATCTTGGAGGGAGAGGCACTTTGAAGTGGTGATTCAGAACTGAAGAGGTTCTTGTGTGCTAGAGATGCCCATTTTGTGCTTTAACAGGAGAGCACCCGTAGAGTTGGACAGGAACAGTCCTGTAAGCACTCTGTGGATCTGTAATGGTTGGTTAGATATTCACTGCTATAAAAGCAGAAGAATCCAGCAAAGCCGTGTGTGAGACAATGCTTACTGTAAAGTCAAATACTCAAAATAGAGAATACAGAAGAAAGGGATTTATCCCGTTTAGCTGAGCTCATCCCAAGGGAGCTGAGAAGAGAAGACAGAGAGATGCTCAGTGGGCAGCAGACACTGATCTTCATGTTGTCATGGCTACACTGCTACCCGAGGGAGATGCCTGCATCCACACAAGGTGAATTTACACAGCTGGTCAGACAGGCAGACTTCACGGTTTCATAAAAATCTACAGCTAGAAATGAGGCTGAACCCTTCAAATGAGCTTGTCTTCTGCCACTTGAGATCCAAGGTGGTCACAACCCTAGCTGAGCTTCAACCAACGCTGTTTTAGAAACAAACAAAAAAGTCATTAACATAAATTAATTGGCCTTTCTACCCCAAATTACTTGAGATCCTTATGGAATCATTCCAAAGCTGTACGGATGTGGGAGGCAAAGAGGTGAAGTCAGACTCTTCTCATCAGTGCATGGTCATAGAACAAAGAGAAATGGCCACAAACTGAAGCATAGGAAGTTCTGCACAAATATGTGTAAGAACTTCCTTACAGTGAGGGTGACTGGGCACTGGAACAGGCTGCCCAGAGAGGTGGTGGAGTCTCATTCTCTGGAGATATTCAAGATTTGCCTGGATGCCTTCCTGTGCAATCTGATCTAGGGAGCTGCTTTGGCAGGGGGTTGAACTAGAGATCTCTGGAGGTCCCTTCCAAACCCTACAATTCTGTGATTCTGTGATAGCATTGGTGCTAACGTAGAAACAAAGCACAAACCAGGAGAAACAAAAGAAGAAATCCAGAAAAGTACAACACAGAGGGACTGTGCCGTGGTACCTGAGTCCCCAAGAAATCCCACATCTCCATCACTATTTTTCAACGTAGTCACAGTGCTTGCAACCTCTGTTTTCTAATCATTAGTGCACATCCAGGAATGCCAATGGGTGCCTTCTTTTTTTCTGCATGGAGTAATTCTGTGATAAACCTTTGCTTCTCACTCACTTCCACGTCAGACATCATTCTGTCAGACTGCCTCTCTGCTGCCATCTCTCACATGGCAACGAAATGTAACGGAATGTTGGTGGCAACTTTCAGACTCCACTGCCACCCCAACAACATCTCCCTCTGATGTCACTGGCTAACAGAAAAAAATAGGAGGCATTACTTTCGGAACAGCCATGTATATCTGTTATCATTACTATTATTTTTTTCCTCTTTCATTTGTATCTTAGAAAACAGCTTTTATCCCAGCCTATGTGCTCTACTTCGTTGTTTTCTTTCCCAGTTGTCTCTCCATCTCACTGGTAGCAGAGAGTGAGCAGCCTGAATGGTTAAACCACAACATGCTATATAGAGCAAGGTACAAAAATGATATCTTGAAGCCCCACTGTAGCCAACTGGAACTATATTCTGTGCTAGGAAGATATTTAGAAAAATCCTAGGGAAAGGCTAGGCTTATAGGATTTCTCATTGCATTTTTTTTTGTTGTACACATAGCAGTTCTATAAATTGACAATTTTATGTACAGATATTACAGCTTTTTGTGTGTTCTGTTCAAAGGGTGAGTGTGAGGGAGGTAGAAATCAATCTGAGAAGTTAATTTTAGACTTGAAAATCCAAGTTCATTTTATGTAAACTCCTGAGTGGATTTCTTTATCTTACTGTCAGGAAGTGATGGCAAATGAATGCAAAAATGTATGCTTTACTGTCAGAACAAAATATAGGCAGCTAGAAGTCTTTGAAAATTATGGTGAGATTTTCATAAAGTTTGGGTCAGACTTTTTTAGACCCTGTTCAGAGGAGAACAAAATCATACAGTGAATCCTGAAAAAGTACAGCAGAGTATAATTAGGCATACTTGGGAATAAAAGGCATATGCCTAAAAATGTCAGTAGTCAAATGTATTGTGTAGCAGTCCATTATTTGATGACTGAGTGGTTTCTTCTAAAGGAGAGATACAATTCTAATGCCAATATGGGAATTAGACAGATCTGTTCTGCTGGAACAGACTGTAGATCTGTCAGAGATGGTCTTTGTTTGCTGGAAAATTGATGGTATAAAGGGAATGTGAACACACTCAAACCTCTATCAAGGGGTCAGAATGGCATTTGCATTTCAGTTTCAATTTTAACCAAAAGATTCATGTTTGGATATTGCTGCATTATTATTCAGTTTAATAAATGCCTAAAATAAAGCATATAACATTTTGGGAATGTCCTTTCAGCCCTGGTTCCCATAAGAATGCAAACCAAGCAATAGCACTCCAACAAATAAGAAAAACCTTAAAGGCTGATGAAATAAATCCATCTATGGAAATTTAAAATTCAGCTCTCATCGGAGAACACCAGCAAAACTAATATTTTTTTGATGCCACTAATTGCATTCAGAGCAGAGCACATTCCAAAATTCAGCTTTCTTCAGGGTCTTCCTAGCTGAGTACCTAATACGTGCTGCACCTGCAATCATTAATTGATTTTCCAAAACCTGGATTATGAACCAGATTCGTGTATTTGCTCAAAGTTAGGACAGCAATGTCTAGTCCTTTATTAAGGTTTCTTTCTACTGTGACAGTTTTCTGAAACACATGTAGGTACTGTACACTTTTCAAAGTGGTGCTGAAACTTGTACCGAGTTTGGAAAGCTTCAAATAAACAAATCCAACAGTAAAAACCCCATTCTGCTATTAGATATATATTTATTTATTTACTTATTTATTTATTTCACATAAATGTGGAGGAAAAATTGTCAGTAAATTGGACCATCTGAGGATTTTCACTTTCCTCCCGATTTATAGCTGTAACGCCCCTGCAAATTCTAAGCTAGAATGAAATCCCTGCAGAATCTTTATCCTCCTTAAACCAAATAATTGTCTTCTGCAGTAATACCAATTTTCCTGTGCCTCTAGGCTTGCAGGCTTTGATAGAAAGTTCTCTGGGAGGCTAATTTATTTGGTTGCATTACAGTGAGATAAATATGTATGCAACCGTCTGCTGCTAGGACTAAAGAAAACATAAGCCAAAAACATTATGAAAACTAGAAGCAGGAAGAGGAAATTATAACAGAATGCTCCTTCTGAATATATGGGAGTAAGATCATTCACTCTCTGTGGCTCTGCTGAGGGCTACAAAGGATGAAGACAAAGTTAGTGGTGCTCAGGAAGATGGAGTTATTCAGGAGCAGTTGCTGGTCTCTGAAAATTTGGCACCTTCATGGTAGGTATCTGAACCTTTTCAATGGCTTATATAGTGAAATAATCCCCTCTGGAGGATTTGCTTCCAAGCCTAAGGTGGAGGTCTGTGACAGGTGGAAAGTTTTCCTTCAGAAAATAGATCCAGCTAACAATTTTCTCCTCCTTTCTAGCTTGCTTATGATTGAATTTTAGTTTATACATCATTTAAACATTCTTGTGCACAAAGAAGCTAGCACTCAGATAAAAGTGATATGAAGACAGGCTGAGAGAGCTGAGGCTGTTCAGTTTGGAGAAGGCTCCAGGGAGACCTGAAGTGGCCCTTCAGTATCTAGAGGGAGTCCATAAGGCAGAGAGGAGCAGGGTCTATTGTGATAGGGCATGGAGAAGTGATTTCAAACTAAAAGAGTGGAGATTTAGATTGGATATAAGGAAGAAGTTTTTTACAGTAAGAGTGGTAAAGCACAGGAACAGGTTACCCAGAGATATGGTAGATGCTCCATCCCTGAAGACACCCAAGGTCAGACTGGATGGTGCTCTGAGCACATGATGGAGCTGTGGGTGTCCCTGTTCACTGCAGAGAGTGGGACCAAGTGGCCTTTATGAGTCCCTTCCAACACAAACCGTTCTATGATTGTATAAAAAAAAATAAATAACAACAGTTCTGGCTCAGCTGTTGCACCATCTAAATTGGAATCAGAGGACTCCAGCCCCCATCTGTCCTCAGTCTTTTGACTTCCCTCTGACTCCTCAGGTAGCTCTGATGCTTTCAAGGCTGAAATAGCAGGAACATGTTCTTTTATTTCTCTTTTACTCTCTGTTGGAGAAATAGCTTGATGTGTAGGACTGTGAGTTTTCCAACTACAGTTGATCCTTATTATCTCTGATCTTTTGAGGAGCATTAGATGACCAGTGCACAACTTGGGCATTAATTAACTCATCTCTTATCTTTTTCCTCAATACAACACTTCTGCATGACTAAAAAATTCCAGGTTGCATTTATGCAGTCGTCTTTGCTCACATTGATAACTAAACTCAGACATCTGTCCACAGAAGTAGAAAGGATTTTGCTTATAAAAATTTGTCTTGAAGCAACTCAAATTCTACAGACATCAGGACATAAACTCCAAATTTCCATGATTTATCTACTAAGGATAGTGTCAGTTCAGACTAGGACAGTGACACTGACATCCCTGTTCTTGTTTGAGTGGAAAAGATGTTTTTTAACCCAAAATAAAAGTGAAAAACTGGTATTCCTTTGATGATATACTGCTATAGCAGTATAGGAAGGAAAATATCTGCATCAGCAAGACTAATCAACAGCCAAATCCTTAAAAACAGGCATCCAACTGATAATACACTCTTTACGGATTGGCTCTGATTATTCCTTTTAAAAAGAAGTTTATGTTTCACAAAATGGGGATTTATTTGTTTGTTTTGATAGAAACATTCATCTAGTATTTATGCACCTTGTTCCAACTAAAGAAAGGAAGTCCAGGCTGTAAATCTTCATCCTACAGAGTTTTCTTTGTTTTGCTCCTTTGCATGCTTTTGGATGCAATTGCAGTAACTTCGTTGTTCATCTGCAGACATTTCGGAAATAACTCATTGTTCCTAGAACTCTGCAGGCTGTGCAAAATCACATTCTTTAAGCTGTATTAGTCTCAAGAAACCAGTATTTCAAAATCTTTATTAACCGCAGGTAGCTGCTGTTCCAGTAGCCCTGCTGAGTTCTCCTTCTCTTTTGCTAAGCAACAAAGCAATTAACTTGACCTATGTCCCCGAAAATTTAAGTCAGATCTTCAGCAGTTAATTACAACAAAATGACAGCAGCACTGCACTGAAGGCTGTACTGTTTTCTTTTCACTAGGGGTGATAATGTTTTCTGAAAACTTGTGCGCACTGAATTGGAGGATTAATTTGAAATGGTTGTTTTAATCTGTTCAATAATTAAAGTTTCTAGGGCAAATTGAAGGTAAAAGACAAATCTCTGCTGCAATAAGGCAGAAAAAATACTTAAATGATCAGTCTAGGTGACAATCAGATGGCTAGGCAGACAGATCATGGGCTATATTCTGTGTTAATTTGCCCTCTATGAAGCCAAGGAAAACTTTTCCATGGTTATTTCATTGATAAACAGTAGTATTTCAGATGTGATGCAAAGGGACACTCATCGTACATTGTTTAAGGATCACCACTACATTTCTCTACTATTTTTAGGAGGTAGACTCAACAATCTCCACAAATACCTTTCAAATTGGGAGATTCTGTGATTCTATGATTTAAATGTTAAAAACAATACAAGTGTACATTTTGTCTCCTTCATGAATAATTCATGAATCAAATAACTCTTTGGAATATTGCTCTTGATGCATCATACAATGGGGCATTTGCTGTCATTCTGGTTTTGTAACATGTCCACTTGAAAAGTGCCACACCATTTGCAAAATGAAAGCAATAAGTAGTTTTAGTAAAATGTGTTCTTAGCTGTGGCATCAGGTATATATTCTCACTCATTTAAAAAAGAAATCAATATTTCCTAGGACTGTTGGCTTATTAAGTCATAAATTGCATAGTTGGCTTGCTTTAAACAAATATTAATAAAATATGCAATGACTTTTTCTCCTTGGAAAGTACCTATAAACTGATCTATGCATAAATGTGCTGCTGCAGTTACAGACCATCATATAGCTCAGGAATTTCTTGCCTCTTTCTTTAAATAATCGTAAGGTTGTTGCTACTTAGTCTGCAGGAAATAAAGTTCAGCTTTATTTTTGAGTTTTGGTTTCCTGCAGTTCTTCAAGGGTCAAAATTATGGATCACTGCACATTTGGCTTCTAAGTAGAAATTTAGCTACACCTGTGTGACTTGAGGATAAGTCAAGGAGAACCACTTTCTAGCCACTGCAGCACATCTGTATCATATGTAAGTTCATGCTAATGCAATTCAGATTCCAGCAGTGCAGTTACATTAGTGTAGAGATGGAGTGCAGAGGAAAAGCTCTTCACCTCTGAAATCGTTGTTCCTTGGAGAAAACAATGTTGTAATATCACATACACTCTGTTTTTTATGTCATTGGTAGTGTTAATTATACTTTAGCTCTTCTTGAGACATTCCAGAAAAGGAGATACCATTAATACAGATGATAAAACTTCTGGTTTCCTTCTCTTAAGCCAACAGGTAGCTTAGCCATGCAGATCATGGAGCCATCACCAAGTTAGGTGCCATCACCTCAAATAAAAGACTGCCCTCCCCTTCGTTCAGGTTCTAGGCACTGGACTGTAAAATCAGAGAACACCAGTTTAGAAATGAAGAGATCTTTTCCAAAGAAAACCACTTACAGAGCTGTTTTTCCACCCTTACATATGGATTCATTATCACATCCTCTTCCAACCTCCTTCCTACCACTTTTTCAAAGGGTTGCTACAGTGTATTTGGCATACTAGCAAAACGGAAATGCCCAGAGGCTCAGTTTTCTGCCTGTTATTTCTTTGGTAAATATGGTTGTGTGGTCTTTTCTCCATCGAAGTGAAGCATGAGGGCTTCTGACAGTGTTATTTCAGGGTTTCTGAAACTAAAATATGTAAAGAATATTTTATAGGGGGAAATGAATTCACAACAAATGTCGTGCTCTTAAAGGTGGTGCATAAGGAGTGCTGGAGCTTTGCTTTGGCTGATGCATTCAATGTAAGCTCTCCAAAACACATAAAGCTGCATGACTGCGCTGGTAGTTTAAAATTAGAGCCCTCACAATCCATGAACGTCTAGAAAGAGAAAAAATCAAATCTACCTACTGGTCTTTCATCTGTTGTTCAGAAATGAGTCAACTCCATATACATATACATATACATATACATATACATATACATATACATATACATATACATATACATATACATATAAATCTATCATAGATTTGATAATTATAATTATATATACATATATAATATAGCATATATATAGTATATACCTCTACATAAATCTATTAGAGGTAGAGAAGGCTACCAACCCTAGCTGAGAATCAAGACCAAAGTGTTATTACTTGAGAATATAAATTAATTTAAAAGAGGTGAACTATTTTTCATTTTTGTGCCTTTTTTTACCCAAAGCTTGAAGAATGGAGATAAACATTCTACCATTAACTTAATTCAGTCTTTCTTCAGTCATATTTACATTTATTATTGACTCCCTACAAAGACTTTGCTATGTGGTGGTAGACCTACAAGAGGCAGCTCATAACTTTCAGACTTGCTGGCTGATCCCAACCAAATTTGAAGAGGAGGAGGCAGGAAATTCAGAGAGAATTCAATATCCACAGAAGTGGTGAAATCTGTTGTTGGGTGGAGGAAAGTGAAGAGAATTAGCACCTTCTAAATTAAAAGAGCAAGAAGTAACATTAGCCAATCCACTTGGTGGCAGCTGGCCAGCCATGTAGGTAGCAGCCTATGAACTGGCACACACAGCTCTGAAATAGGCATAACGTTGCTTCTCACCCAGCAAGACAACGAAAATCACACAGAGAGGCACAGAGTTAGATCTGTGAAGGCAGCTTTCATTAGTTTCTCTGTTCCAGAACGACTTCTTTCATCTTCTCTTTGTGCAGATCCATTTTCATCAAAAAGAAGTTACTGAACTCACAAAGGAGAAACCATGTGAAACTGGAGAAACTTAGGTGATGCAAGAAAGCCTTCTAGCCTTAAATGTTGTGAAATTATGAACAAATACAGCAGTCAAAAGTTATATATAAAGTGGCCTATGGAAGTAGACAATAGAAATTGATCTGTGGTCATTTTGGGGATGCACTGGGGCCATGCAGCTTCAGCAATGTATAGTAACATATAGGCAATGTTTTAAACATTTCAGCTCAGTCTATGGCATTAAATTTCAGAAGATGTAGCTAGAAGTGTAGCAAGTTAATTGAATAAGTCAGTAATCATGAAATCATTTGCTTAGCTCTAATGATTTCTATTCCCATTATGCATATGATTGACAGTGAGAGGGGGAAATGCAGTGAATGAAACTATTACAATAGGCAGTGCCTGAGAAAGACATATAAGACAAGGTAGCTATTACACACTTGTGCTTTAGCTTTTCACCTCTGGAGATTTGGTTCCCAGTATCATTTTCATGATAACAGGGAAGAGGTGGGAGAAGAAGAAGAGGAAAGTTGGAAGTTGCTGTTTTAGTCATTGTATACTATGCATCCCCTAAACAATGTATATTCAGTGCCCTCTCTTGCACCCAAAGATCAATACCACCAGAGACTCCAAGCCTGGTGTCCCTTATATGTTCCCAATAACGGTTACTCTCAATTGTCAGTGGTGTTAGAAAGGAATATCAGCTGCTCTCTGTACACAGCCTCTCTGCATAGTCCCTTGTGAGACTCCAACAAGGGACAGAGTGTATCAAAGAGGACTGTATCTGACACAGTTCTTTTAAAGAGTTGCTTAGTTTCCCAGAGAAGTGGGAAGCTTGCCTAATCTATAATGACTGAAATGGTTTTGCAATACGTTCTTTTAAGTGAGTTTGGCCATGTAGTCTCTCACTGACAAAATCCCTTGACTTTCTAGGGGTATAGAGGAAGATTAGTGCATAAAAGAACATCTGTCTCCCTGCTGCTGACAGGCTAAAAGATGGTGCATTGGTTCTTTTTTTCACTTTCTGTGGAGCAGGTTGCAACCCTCCCAGTCTGGAAGCAGCAAGCATGTTATCTCTGTGCAGCACCAGCCTACAGCTAGCTTCTCCTTCTCCTGAGATTGGCTGCATTGGGATTATCACCTGGCTGCTCAATGGGCTCACCTGTGTGTGAGCTACTGGAGCCTCTTATGCCTGTGAGACATGGACTCATATACCATGAACTGGTGTCTTAGCTTCAAGACTGGATATAATCACTTCTGTTTCTACTTGTAAGGGCCTTCCAGCAGGTAAGCTTTCCTTTCCAATTACTGATAAAGTCATTTGGGAAAGAAGTGAGTTTTTTTCACTTGCCAGAGGTAGCAAACCAGATACGGAGGTACTATTTCCTCTGTTGTAGCTAGCTCTGTGTAATGAGAAGCAGAGAATTGTTTGACTTTTATTATTGCTTGCACAAGTGTAACGTTTGGAGCCCAGGGCCCTTCAGTGCTAAGCTCTTTGTAAACTCAAAATAATAACCACTTCCCATTCTGGGAAACTGTAGTGTAAATATGTGAGCCAGGCAAAGAAAATTAAGACTTCTATCCCTGTTGAATGGGATGTAAAACAGGAGTGGAGAGACAGCAAATTGCGCAGAATAACAGATATACATGTTTCTAGAGTGGTAAAGCATTGGAACAGGCTGCTCGAGGAGATGGTGGAGTCACCATCTCTGGAGGTGTTTAAGAACCATGGAGATGTGGCAATGAGGGACATGGTTATGGGCTTGGTAGGAGTGAGTTTAGGTTGGATTTGAGGGTCTTAGAGGTCTTTTCCAACCTTAGTGATTCTAAGATTGGATGATCAGTGGTAGGAGAAATATTCAATAATTTTCTCTCTTCTCCTAACCACATTATTTCTTTGCAGCTTTCCAGTTGGAGTTGTTCACATCCTCATATCCCAGGATTACACTTGTGTCATGAGAATATAAATTGATTTGATAATTTTGGCATTTACAACAACCAGGTCCAGAAGGACAATCCACAACTGAGGGTTTATCTGTCCTTGTTTTTGGGTGTCTTACACAAAATATAGTTGCTTGTCCACTTACACATCTCACACGCAATGGGCTAGTGTGCTAACAAGTTGATATTTAATAGTTGTAAGATGGCATGCTGTCCTCTGGGAAGGATACTTTCTAAATGTAAAATGTAATACTATATTTTGGAGATTTGGGATTTGTATATGTCTCTGGATCAGCTGCTGCTTCTTCCAGACAGGCTTATCTAGGTACTTACAGAGCTAAAAAAATTGCATATGTGTATCATTCAGATTGCGGTCTGCATATCCTATCAGCCATGTTCAAATGCTTGTTTCTGAAGATGGTTATTTTTCTTGGAAAGAAAATTCAGATACTTGCCTTCCCCATTCCATGCATGACTTCTGGGCATCTCGGTTATCAACACGTCCATTTCCCTGTCCATAATGTGTGGATAATAAGATACGACTATGCACAGTGTAAAATTTAAATCCCTTAACTTAATCACAATATCTAGCTGCAAACCTCTGTAATATTCACATTCCTGCTGGATCAGTCAAAGGAAGAGAGTATTTCTGGTACTTCCTTCTTGGTCAACATATTTTAAGAATTTTAAGTCATAAAATTCTCTATAGAATCAAAGCAAATGTTTTAAATAGCAAAAGGAGGATAAGTGTTAAAAATAAGAATATAGCCACGCTGTATCAGGCCCCTAGTAACTTAATCTGTCTAGATTTCCCTGGTCATTGCAGGGGATTTGGACCAGATGACCTTTATAAGTCCCTTCCAAATCAAACAACACTATGATTCTCTGAAATGTTCTGCTCTTTTCTAGATGCAAAAGTGAAAGCAGCTCTAGTGTTGGGTTTTTCATCTGGGGTTCTCAGTTCCCACAACTTATAAGAAACACACCTTCTGTGGCAGATTCTGTTTCCCAGGAGAAGCTAGCTTTCACCAAACCAGAGTTTTAGGAGTGTTTCTGTTTCCACCATGCAATGCAATGCTGTGTCAGAACTTCCTTCACACCAGACAGTGAGAATTGCTTGGGAAAGTATCAGTCACAAGGCCATGATGTTGAAACTTTACTACTTTTTCTCACAGCTTCTACAACTCCAACTCAGCACTGAGTTATTCAGCTCTATGGCTGCCTATTTCTGCACAGTTTGCAATTAACAAGGAGCTGTTAGAATGGCTGTGTTGGTCAGACCAAGAGTCCTCCTTGCATTCAGACTACAGTCAGCTCTGAATACCTGGAAAGAACATAGGAACAGGCACGAATGTCATCCTACTTCCTCAGAGGACAGAATCAATCTCTATCAAATTGCAGCTTAGAGGTGTACTAAATAAGGGCTGTTGTTTTCCTGTTTAACTTACATCAATTGAATGTATCTTTTATCCCTATTAATCTGTTGGAGTTTTTTATGCATTTATATAAATTTAGAAAGTCTTATAGCAAAGATATTGGACTATTACACTTTGCTTCATTTTTCCCCTACTCTTTCAGGCTGAGTGTTTCGCAGCTGCCCTTTAAATACTTGGTCTAACAAATGGAAGAAGCTTTCTGCTGTCTATAGAAGATAGATGAAGCAAAATGACCCTTTTTGTGCTGAGAAATCCATACTCATTTACAGATAATATAATCCAGCTTCTTGCGGTCAGAAGGGAGGCGAAGCTGAGCTTTAAATGCCTTCTGACAAGTGTGTGAAATGAACAGGTTTGATTTATAATCCTCAAATTATTTGCATGCTTTATAACTTATTCTGTAGAATGAGTTTCGTGACAATTTGGCTGCCCATTTTTTATCTGCAAAATTCTTGCACTGTCATGTACTTTCCTTCCCCAGGGGCCACACTTACACCACTCTTTTTTTAAAAAGTAGAATTCATTATAGTCGTGGAGTGGGCAGAAGCAGAGGAATGTGTGGGTGAATTTTGACTCCACAGCCATCCAAGAGGGGCAGTAGTAGCTCTTAGATGGTCATTCTTTTCTTTCCTTGCCAGCAGATTATAAAAAGATTATGGAGAAGAAGGATACTGAGGAAATGCATCTTTTCACATCTGCAACAAGGCAGTAGTCCAGCTGGCATCAGTCACTCTTTATGCCTTACATGTGAGACCAACAATGTTTGGGCTGATGTCTCTTTCTAAAGAGCTTTGTGGAAGGAAAGCTTTTGTACCAGATAATGACATGTGTCACTCTTTAAACCCACTACACTGGTATTGTTAAAGTCAGGGAGCTCCTCTGAGGTTTGGAGTAGAAAAGTAATTGTATTGGATATGGTCTTTCTAGGAAATGTCTTTCAGCTATGAGGAAGTTAAGCATCTTCTAGGGAGAGAAGCACAAAGCAGTTCAACTTTTAAATGATGTCAGAGAGCAGGGTGCCATTAGAGAAGGCATCACACAAACGTACAAATGATTTGCTAGCATGCCTTTTATTTTTCCATATTTAAATATATGATATAGAAGAAAATATGGAAACATCAGGGTCACCTTCTACCACTAAATTATTTAAAAAAAAAAAAAAAGAACACAGCCCAAGCTTTCTCACAAATAAACACTTAAACGTTCTCATCAAAATGCAACTTTCTGGCAAAGTGAATACTCCAGGAGGTCAAATACATTACCAGTCAGTGCTGTATCACTTCCAATGGCCTGAATGAAGAATAACGAAGATGACTTGGCATTTATCTAGATTCTTCTTCTGCTAATAGGGTTTATAAAATTGCGCCATGAATAATTTATATTGGGTAATTCAAAGATGGAAAGATTCATCATCTTCCTATAAGTAGAAGGGAAGAGGGAGGGTGGGAAATCAGGCAGAAAAGTATGGTCTCTAACTCCATAATACCTTTGTCAGTGGAAAGCAAGGTTAAGACTTCATGGTTATGTGTCATGGTTACTTCCATTATGAAGTAATTTTAATTATGAAGGCTATACCCTTATCTCCCTTTTTGGAGGTATTTGGAGTAATTAGTGAAATAGATTGCAGCTGGGGTCCGTTATTGTGGATGGAGAGGCTGAGCAGAAGATTTAGAGAATAGGAACCAATTAGTGTTCCAGTAACAGCCAACAGGATCAAGCATCCACCATTCATGGAAGGAGTAACAATAATCTGTCACTGCAGACAGTTCTTCTTAAATCTCACAGCTACTTGTGAGTGACACTTGGAGAAAAAAATGAGTTGACCATAGGTAGCATTAATGAGGCTGATTCCTTCTAGTGGTCCTAGCACACTGACACACTTTAGAAAGCATTGGTGTTTTTTCCTCACTACAGTTATGGGATCACAAATCCAGCATGGCTTTCAGAAAGATGTGACTAGATTATTTACTAATTTCTTCATGAAGACCATAGTCCTTTGTAAATGCAAAAATCAGACTAGAATCTTTTTAATCAGAATATCTCAAAGCAATTAGTTAAAGCAAAGAAAGAGTTTAAGTTTTTGAACAAGATGCCACGTCCTTGCTTCCCCTTTTGTTTTCAGACAACTCAGTAGTTTTCCAGGTTGCAACAAATTCTGATCAATTTCTTTGTTCTCTTCAGCAGCCTTCCAATCTTGATCTGCAACCTTCTTGCTAAGCTCTCTGGCTCTGTTCTTTCTTCCACTTTCCATATCCTGTACTGCTGAAACCTTCTTGAGATGGTCAATACAGACTTAGAGGAACAGTTTCTTCTCTCTCAACAAATTTTCACCTGACCCGCAGACTTTTAAAAAAATTTGGCACATGTTACAGCTTCAACAAACTATATACCTTTTACCATAATAAATCAGCTGCAAAATCTCTGTCAAGTTCATGCGGCATGAAAATGAGCTGACTTTCACTTATGATCGATATTCTCCATTCCCTGTATCTGGATCATTTTATACTCAAATGCAGTACAGTCAAGTCCTTCAACTCAAATCAACTGCCTCCACCTCACCGTTCCTCTCTACACTGGAGTTGGTAAAAATTCTTCCTGCTTTCTATGGAAATAAAATTTCATCTCTTGATTTGTATTTCACTGAGTAAAGAACTTGCACTCATCTTGGTAAATATGAAGAGACATAATCAAGCTGGTGTGAAGAACCAGAATCAAATTCCCTTTGGCTGTACATAAGGGATAAGTGTTCTGGGACATGAAGTCAGGACATCTACTTCCCGTAACAGTCTGCTTCTACCTTAGTTAAGAATACTTGAGCATGCCTTGATTCTAGTGATGCAAAGTGCACAGAATTGTCATCAATAAAATGATATTTGACCTCCTCATGGATGCCCCATCCCTGGAAGTGCTCAAAGCCAGGTTGAACGGTGTCCTAGGCAGCCTGATTTGGTGGGTGTCAACCAGCCCATGGTAGGGGAATTGGAATTATGTGATTTTTAAGGTCTCTTCTGACCTAAGCCATTCTGTGATTTTATGATTCTTCTCTGCCACTCTCATGATATCTCAAAGGAGAAAATCGATACACTGCTAAAAGAGTACTGGAGCTCCATAATGGGGGAGATCATCAAGGGGGGTAGGAGAAACGGATCAGTCATGAGCAGAAAATGTCAGTGTTGCTAAAGAAGGGAGGAAGAAACACAGCACAGCAATTGGTAATCCATGTACTACACAAAATATTCAGAATTACATGGTTTCTAAAGGATGATATTTAATTAGGGGCTGGTCTCCTTGTCCAGAATGTGGGGGTACAGATCCCGCCATGTAAGTCTTTGTACTGCTTCAGCCAGCTGAAGCTCTGTCTCTTTGTATATTCATATGGTGAGTGAGACTATCTGTCTGCATATATAACAAGGTCTGGCAGATGAACATCCTCAGGGACATTTTTGTGGAATGCCAACTATTTAGGACAATCCCGTCAGCAAAATGGGAAAAATGAGTCAGTATGGAAGAAACTCAAAATGTCTCTGAGATCACACAGACCTCCCATCTCCTGAAGGATTTGGTGGCAATACATCTCTTATCTTGTTAGACCACTATCATAAGCAAGATGAAGTGCCATGCTGACCGTCCCCAGGAGGCTGAGACTTCTTTCACTCTGTTGGCTGAGTTGTGTTCCAAGCAAGGTTTCCATACTGTTCCTCTGGCACTGTGATACTGTATCCAAAGCAGGTTTTATTGCTTTTCTGTAATCTGATGCTTGAATTTTGACAAGAGTTAATTTCTAACTCAAGTCTGAATGACTGAATGTAAAGGGAACAGGAATTCAGTTACCAGTGAAGAGAGAAATTACAGATATACAGGAATGAAAGCAATAAATTAGAGAAAACGAATGAGACAATGGAAGATGTTCTCTTCATGCCTCTTGCTGCATACAGAAATTATATATTGCTAATCTGCAGCACCAGAATGAAAGCCAATAAAGAAATGAGGGACCGTGTTGCCTAAACTGGAGAAGCAGTTTCCTAGTCCCAGCTAGGATAGCACTGCCTCTGCATGCAGTAATTGCAGATCCCACCCCTGCTTTTGCTTCGGTGCATAGGGAGGACACATCATTTTATCTGTCTGCTATTGGTTACATGAGACATAACTACTACCTCTGTTACTACTTTTCCAACTTGATAGTCCATTCTGGGAGTAAATATTAGGAGACAGGTATCCTGTCTCATCATGCTCGGTATCAAGGAGTTTTCATCACAAACTGGGACTCCTTCAGTAGGAGAATTTGCATGAGCTACAGACTCTGAAATCAGTAGCATGTGAATGCAAAATGAAGACTCTGGACTCCAGGGAATAATGATGTGTCCTGGGATGCATTGGTAGGGCCCACTAAATTAGTATTTCACTTTCACTGAGGCAGGAAAGAAGAGTGAGTTTAGCAGACAGGACAATTAATAATTGAACCTTATGGTAGGTTAAAGTTTAATTAGCAATGTCAGATGGAACTGCGTCAACAGGAGGCACTGAGTGCACTCTTTTCCTCATGGGAATGTGCCATATCCTCTGGGAGAGCTGGGCTGAAGTCTCCTCAAGCAGAAGAACGAGCTGGATGCCATGAGCCCTGGATTGTTTGTTAACAGCTGCTGTGGCAGTTTTGAAACTATAATTCTCCTCTATCTTCGTCTTGTTTTGTGTTACTGCTGCAGCTACTTCGTGAGCAGTCTGAAATCCTAAATAGTTTTAGGGAAAACCTATATGATACATTCTGTTGGTGGATTAACTTCTTGCCTTTCTGTTTCTTACTCAGTTCTCAACTTTCCTCCATGAAGTAAACATCCATGATATAGTTTAAGTGATATATATATATATATTTTTCAAGCAACTCTTTAGTAAATAAATTGCATCACAGCAGATTGCTCACTTCCACACTGAGGAAGTGGAACTCATCTAATAGTCATTACAGTACAATAGTTCCCTTCAAAGCACTCCCATGAGGCTCTCTTTATCTGGGTGAGGGTAATGGAATATTCACACCTAATCACCATGGCATAGAAATACAGTTGTTTAAAGGGGAAAATCAATTTTCCCTTTATATTTAAAATACTAATAATGTTCTTTGCTGAGGCTAAGCAGTTAGATAAGATTATACGTTTAGTGCTGATGATCAGGAGCAGAGAATCTGAAAAGGGAGGAAGACAAAAGCAGATATACTCTGGGGTTAAGCAATAATAACTGCAATTAAAGACCACTTCATTCAAAATAGTAATAATGAAGAAAAGAATTAGATCACTCTCCCTTCCCTTCAGTTCCACACATAGTTGTTTCAGTTAAGATTTATTTCTACCATCTCAGTGCAGTGGAAAACAAGTGTTGATCCCTCAGGTTAAAGGTCTGTTTTACCATCATTTCTGACCTTACCAGGGCTTTTATCAGTCAGTGGTATCTGCTCAGATCAGTGGCACAAAGACAACCCCTCAACACCCACCTGTGATTCTTTTCCCTTGCCCCACACCCACCTTAGCTTTGTTTTGTGAGTCACTGCAGTGGCAGCAATCCTGTCCCTCGGGAAAGTATTAGGAGCTTCCACATATATTCGTAAGATGGAAAACTGGATTGTCAGCTAAACCCTTTACTGAATAGTATTTCCTTTCTGTGGAGAATTAATGACATATGGCAAACAAATAAATAAATTAATCCCCACAAAACTAAATTGCTTCCACCTCATATCGTCCATTTTCTTATGTTTGAAAATCTATAGGTCTTCCCATGTTTGAATGTGTTCATTTGTTTATTAAAAGTCCATTGCCTTACTCAATCAGTCCACATGTAGAAACAGGTAGATAACCAATTTAACTTATTCCTTCAGTGCAAACCTTCCCTTCTAAGAGTCTTTATTAGGTCTCTTTTTTTTTTCCCTGCAGTCAGTCCATTGGTTTTCCTGTATTCACTTCTTTCTATTCTTCTGTTTCTTTTCCTTCCCTCCTTCCTCTTATTCTCCCTCTGTTTCAAGTTCAGAGTAGAAAATCCTGCTCTGAGATAATGTGAACAGGTCCAGCATTCCGTATTACTATCACCTTAGCAGAAATCAGATCAAAATCATGATGCCTAGGAATTCTGTCTGTGTGTACCTGAAATATATATGATTATTGGATTTATCAGGGGTCTGATTCATCCTTAAATAGGAAAGCCACAAGATGTGACTTGATGACTGCTCTTCACACACTCCCGAAGCATATGGGTCAGAAGGTGAGGAGTGGAGGAGTAATGTCTCTCCTGCTGTAAGTGAAGATCAAGTTTGTGATCACCTGAGGAACCTCAGGTGAACTTCATATGTCTATGGGTCCCAATGAGATGCATCTCAGAATCCTGAGGGATTTGGCTTATGTAGTTATCAAGCCACTCTCAGTGATATTTGAAAAGTCAGTGCAGTTAAGTGAACGCCCTGGTGACTGGAGTAAAGACAATAAAACATTCATTTTTAAGAAGGGTAGAAAGGATGAGCCTGGGGACTACCAACCTGTAAGCCCCACCTCAGTGCCAGGGAAGATTATGGAACAATTCCTCCTGGAAGCTATGCTAAGGCACATGGAAAGATGATGATAATGGACAATCAGCGTGACTTCACCAAAGGCAAGTCCTGCATGACCAACGCAGTGGCCTACATCAGCATAACTACATCAGTGAACAAGGGAAGATCCACAGACATTACCTATAAGAACTTCACTACATCAGTGAACAAGGGAAGATCCACAGACATTACCTATAAGAACTTCAGTAAGGCCTTTGACATGGTCCCCAAAATATCCTCTCAAATTGGTAAGGTGTGGATTTGATGGGTGAACTGTTCAATGGACAAGGACCTGGTTACAAGGTTGCACCCAGAGAATAGTGATTAATGACTCAATGTCCGGATGGAAATTTGTGATGAGTGGTGTCCTTCAGGGATCAGTACTGGGACAGGTGCTCTTTAATATCTTCATCAGTGACATCAATATTTGGATCAAATGCACACTCAGCAAGTTTGCAGGAATGAAACCAAGCTTTGTGGTGTGGCTGAAACACTTGAAGCATAGGATGTAATTTAGAGAGATCAAGACAGGCTCAAGCAGTGGGACCACATGAACCTGGGTCATGGCAACCTCTGCTATCAGTACTTGCTGGGAGGATGAAAGGATTGAATACAACCCTCCTGTAAAAGACAAGGGAATACTGGAGGATGGTAGCTGAACGTGAGCAGCAGCGTGTGCTTGCAGCCCATCTGTATCCTGGGCTGCATCAAAAGCAGGATGACCAGGCTGACTGAGCTGGGACTGCTCAGCTTGGAGAAGAGAAGGCTGTGGGAATATCTGAGAGAAGCCTCTGAGTAGCTACAGGGGGGCTGTAAGAAAGAAGGGGGCATACTCCTTAGCAGGGCCTGTCATGATGGGACAAAGTGAAATGGCTTCAAAATAAAATACAGAAGATTTAGATTGGAAAAGGTTTTTTTTACTTTAAATGTGGTGAGGCAAAGGAACAGGTTGCCCAGAGATGTGGTGGATACCCCATCCTTGTAGTCACTCAAANCCACAAAACTAAATTGCTTCCACCTCATATCGTCCATTTTCTTATGTTTGAAAATCTATAGGTCTTCCCATGTTTGAATGTGTTCATTTGTTTATTAAAAGTCCATTGCCTTACTCAATCAGTCCACATGTAGAAACAGGTAGATAACCAATTTAACTTATTCCTTCAGTGCAAACCTTCCCTTCTAAGAGTCTTTATTAGGTCTCTTTTTTTTTTCCCTGCAGTCAGTCCATTGGTTTTCCTGTATTCACTTCTTTCTATTCTTCTGTTTCTTTTCCTTCCCTCCTTCCTCTTATTCTCCCTCTGTTTCAAGTTCAGAGTAGAAAATCCTGCTCTGAGATAATGTGAACAGGTCTAGCATTCCGTATTACTATCACCTTAGCAGAAATCAGATCAAAATCATGATGCCTAGGAATTCTGTCTGTGTGTACCTGAAATATATATGATTATTGGATTTATCAGGGGTCTGATTCATCCTTAAATAGGAAAGCCACAAGATGTGACTTGATGACTGCTCTTCACACACTCCCGAAGCATATGGGTCAGAAGGTGAGGAGTGGAGGAGTAATGTCTCTCCTGCTGTAAGTGAAGATCAAGTTTGTGATCACCTGAGGAACCTCAGGTGAACTTCATATGTCTATGGGTCCCAATGAGATGCATCTCAGAATCCTGAGGGATTTGGCTTATGTAGTTATCAAGCCACTCTCAGTGATATTTGAAAAGTCAGTGCAGTTAAGTGAACGCCCTGGTGACTGGAGTAAAGACAATAAAACATTCATTTTTAAGAAGGGTAGAAAGGATGAGCCTGGGGACTACCAACCTGTAAGCCCCACCTCAGTGCCAGGGAAGATTATGGAACAATTCCTCCTGGAAGCTATGCTAAGGCACATGGAAAGATGATGATAATGGACAATCAGCGTGACTTCACCAAAGGCAAGTCCTGCATGACCAACGCAGTGGCCTACATCAGCATAACTACATCAGTGAACAAGGGAAGATCCACAGACATTACCTATAAGAACTTCACTACATCAGTGAACAAGGGAAGATCCACAGACATTACCTATAAGAACTTCAGTAAGGCCTTTGACATGGTCCCCAAAATATCCTCTCAAATTGGTAAGGTGTGGATTTGATGGGTGAACTGTTCAATGGACAAGGACCTGGTTACAAGGTTGCACCCAGAGAATAGTGATTAATGACTCAATGTCCGGATGGAAATTTGTGATGAGTGGTGTCCTTCAGGGATCAGTACTGGGACAGGTGCTCTTTAATATCTTCATCAGTGACATCAATATTTGGATCAAATGCACACTCAGCAAGTTTGCAGGAATGAAACCAAGCTTTGTGGTGTGGCTGAAACACTTGAAGCATAGGATGTAATTTAGAGAGATCAAGACAGGCTCAAGCAGTGGGACCACATGAACCTGGGTCATGGCAACCTCTGCTATCAGTACTTGCTGGGAGGATGAAAGGATTGAATACAACCCTCCTGTAAAAGACAAGGGAATACTGGAGGATGGTAGCTGAACGTGAGCAGCAGCGTGTGCTTGCAGCCCATCTGTATCCTGGGCTGCATCAAAAGCAGGATGACCAGGCTGACTGAGCTGGGACTGCTCAGCTTGGAGAAGAGAAGGCTGTGGGAATATCTGAGAGAAGCCTCTGAGTAGCTACAGGGGGGCTGTAAGAAAGAAGGGGGCATACTCCTTAGCAGGGCCTGTCATGATGGGACAAAGTGAAATGGCTTCAAAATAAAATACAGAAGATTTAGATTGGAAAAGGTTTTTTTTACTTTAAATGTGGTGAGGCAAAGGAACAGGTTGCCCAGAGATGTGGTGGATACCCCATCCTTGTAGTCACTCAAAGACTGGATGGAGCTTTGAGCACCTGATGGAGCTATAGGTGTTCCTGCTCATTGCAGGTGAGTTAGATTGGATGGCCTTTAAGAGCTCCTTACAACTCAAACTGTTCTTCTATGATACTGTGACTTATTAAAAGAATGTCATACTGCCTTAAGTAGGCATAATCCTAAAATACTTAAATACCTTGAAGAATTCCTTGTCAGAACAACATCTCAGCACACTATTTAGTGGAAGAAAATGATTATTCACAGATTGCTAGCTTTGTTTTCTCAAAAACAATGAGTAATATTGCCATATCGCTTGCTGGTGTTCATAAGCCTCCACCACTCCTTTAAAATAGCCAACCTTCCTAGGACTCATGCATTAAAGAGGTATAATTTTAATGGGCTTGTAGCTAATTAAAAAGTGTGACATTCAGAATGTGGCTGGAACACAGCATAAAAAGTAATCACTGAACAATAATTCATGTCATGGACGAGTGCCTAAATGTGAGTGTGTTCTGGCAAATATTATGTAGGAAAAGCCAACTTGAACTAGGTTTTTGTATGCAGAGGGAACCCTGCATACTTCTGGACAATAGTGGTGGATGTGCTTTAATTACATATAAGTTTCAAGCAAGCTTCTGTCCTTGAGACAGTGGTGCAGATATCTCTGTCTTCCTGGCAAGCATGGTGCAGCAAACAATGTTGTATTCCAAGGGGGAGCATCCTGTATGATGAACACAATTTTTTTTGCCCTTTGGTGTTCTGTATTGCAAACTGCTTGGTCTCCCTGACTGCACCTACTGAGTAAATAAGTACATTTTCTTTGAATAGTATTCATTGGCATAGGCCATGCAAAATGCAAAGATTGGGAAATCCTTAACACCTTTCAGGGTAAGGTCTTGGGTGTGGTGCCTTCCTATGTCAGTATCAGCAAATCATTAGGTCCATTAGTTTTGAATGGTCCCTTCTCACCTAAGCAATCTACATCATTATAGCTATTTACATAGGTCACTATAATTAATTTTTTCATTGCCATAACTCCTCTGAGAACAGATATGGAGCAGAAGTGAGTTACCTGCACAGAGCTGCTGCTAGAGTTGGCTGCAGAACAGATATAAGGAAGTAGGAAAGGTGAAGGAAAGAACAAGAATACTGTCTGGAAAAGAGGTAGAACAAGGTTAATCTTACTTATTTGATTTCGAATAAGTCCAACAGAAAGGAATAATTTTAAGGATGATTTTGTTCAGAAGTTAGCAGTCAGGGGTCTTTCCGTGTGTGGGTCACCTTAACCAAGGTTTCCAAATAGATGATGAAATTACGTACTACTCTATGAGCTGATTAAGTTAATATTTTTCAGTACTAACCTTCTGCACTTCTGCTTTCAAAATGATATCTATGTATTGCAAAGAATTATTTTTCATTCTTAGCTATGGATATTGGCTAGTAACACCATAAAGATTAAAGGTTTTTGGTATTTCCATTTAAAATCTTGTTAGAAATTACCCCAGGTTCATAATATAGAAGTTTAAATGGGTTCCATGCTGAACTCAGCAATCCTTTTTTTTTTTTTAAAGTAAAATTAAGAATATCTATCTGGCTGCTTTTCAGGGAGAATCATGTAATGAAAAGAAAAAAAGGGAATAAAGAAAGAAAACAAAATGTACTAGTACCATTAGATTTATCTTTTTTACTATAATATCTTTGGCTTATGTAAATTTAAATGAATTATTTTTTCAGCCCATTAATCCATAATATAGAATAAAGTCCTCTTTGTACTTAATTAAAAATGGATAGATTAATACATAAAGGATGAGATTTTCAGAGTGCTCAATGTTGGCCTAACTGCTCAGATTGAAGTCAGTGGTGAAATTCCCCCCGAATTCATGAAGAGCAGAGTAAAGCAAAGTTGAGCATTTCTGAAAATTGTACCCAAATGGAGTGTGGGAAGGGATTGGTTTCAAAGTATTACAAGATATTTAACATTGTGGTTTCTATTAAGTTTATTCTTTTTTGACTAAAAAGTGGCTTAGTCTTTTTGAAATATAAATTCCATAGAGGTTTTGTGGAATTAAAAGTGCTCTCTTAAGCTGTTGTGGTTTGCTTTAATAATTCAGATTGGTGAGAAGAAAAAGGCATTAAGAGCATATGTAAAGAGAGTGGGAGAAGCAACTGGTAGTGGTGTTTGGAAGCTGAATCAAAACATGTACTACTAGATTAGACTTAGTGTTAATGGATTTATAATCACAAAATATTCCAAGTTGGAAGGGACCTATAAAGATCATTGAGTCCAACTCCTGTTTCCACACAGGAACACTCAACAATCAGACCAAATATCTGTCCAGATGCTTCTTAAGCTCACAGGACCAAGGGCTCCATTCCCACCACCCTCTGGTGAAGAATCTTTTGGTAATATCAAACCTGATTTGTTACTGATACGAGCTACTATGGGCATTAGTAGCTTCCTGACCTCTGTCCTCTCAAAATCCAAAGTGAATGCCAGAAAGTACAGATGAACCAAAGCAGAATAGATGAGTCCTGGTGCAGAGTCTGGAAAGAGGAACTATACCACAGCATCAGAGCTGATGGTCCAGCAAGATCTTAACAACACATAGAGTTCACTGTGAATTCAATCACCAGGCCTGATGGTCAAAATTTTAAGCCAAACATTTCGTTTATGCTTTGCAGTGGGGGAAATAGCATATGTAGGGCTCTTTCCCAGAGGAAAAAGGCTGAGAAGAAGATACAAAATAAAACAACTGACCTGCAGCTTTCTATCTGTTGCAGGCTGCATGACTATGAAAACATATGGTCCCTTTGTCACCACAGACTGTAGGAGAGGCAGCTTAATGGTGCTCTGTGTGAAGATTTTAGAGCCTTTCACACAACAGATATAGACCATACATTTCATCTTTATGCCAGACTTTTAAATCACAAAGAAGTAACTTCTGCTAATGCTGGAAGGCAGAAGCCCTGAGCTGCTGCTTAGTTTTGCTATTTATCATGTCAAGACCGTGGTCTTGCAGGTGGAGTTCCATATATTTCTGGCCCAGCCAGGTAGAACAGAAGCCTTGGATGTGTTTCTAAGCTCACAGGTGCTTTAAGACAATCCCAGAGCTTTTGTTGGAAATCATTTTTGCTGCATACTGATAATCTTGGGGGGAGCTCAGTTGTCCACAAGAAAACATCAGCTGCAGAAAGAAAAAAAAAAACAAACATACACACACAAAATATGAAGCAGATTTACTGCCATTATTTTCATTATTTTCCCAGTTGATATTTTTGCTGAAGACCCTCCCTTACCCTGCTTCATTTCTGCCATGGTAATTGTCATAACTATCTACTATAGTTCCTTGGTAGGAGAATGGTAACAATTAGCCCATGACTTTGCATCAGCTGTCTTGGCATAGAGGAGGCATTGTGCTTTGGACTCCAAACACCTGCAAACCCAATGCATGGTGGATGCTTGGATGCTATAGCAAACAGCTGTTGTGTTTCGGGTTCATTCTCTTGGAAGAATGGGGGAGGAGTAGGAAAAAAATAAGTGTCCTAATGACATAATTTCTCATTTTTGAGGTTTATTCTGTGCATTCCCTTCTAGTATGCTGCATCTCAGCTGATGAAGGGATGGCCCTAGGAGTTATCTGGAGATTATACAATCTGTAGGGCCCCATATGTTACAGGGCTTTGTGAGCAGCTCTGAGCAGCCAAATATAGTGCGTGTGTGTTGGGAGAAAGAGGAGGAACAACCACACCTCTATTTTGATTTATTTTCTATTTATTCCCTTTTTGGAGCTCTTGGAAGACAGTTCAGTTTGGCTTGTGCACTCCTCAATTAGTGTGATCTGGAAGCTGGCAGTCAGCACTTTGGCAGTTTTACCCTGGTGAGTTTAATAACCAACGAGAACTGTGGTATCGAATTTATAGAAAGAGCCATGAATGTGTTTCTTTTTCCCATCCCCTGTTAAGTGGGATTATTTAAGAAGGGGATTTAAATGTGGGTGGCATCAATTTGAAATGCAGATGGCGTATCTTATTAAACACCATTTTAGATATTTGTAGTACTCAGAACAGTATTTGCCCTGAATTTAAATAACGATGTACAGTATTTGTTAAAAAACATGCTTGGGCATGTTTTGTTTAATTAGTGGCTTGAAATTCCCAAGCATATGGCATGTCATTTGGTAAAAAGATATGCAATTATGAACTTCCTTGAAGTTTTACTATTTAAATGCAAAATTAACTTACCATGTTCATCAGTTAATGGTAAGCCATTAAATATAGCATTTACTAAACAAAAGACATATAGGAGCAGCCCAGTACGTGTGCACCATCTGTATCTGTAACACCATATATCTTCTGATTCATAGGAAGTGAACTGGACACAATCTGCTCTCATAGTCCATTTCCAGAGTTTTCTGTGCATCAGTCTAAATGACATTGTGTCTATTATCTTTAAAGGACTGAATGTTGTTTTAGAAGCATCAAATTAATTTTTTATTCTTTGGTAAAGCAAACAGACCATCTGCTTAAATATCCAGTACTTTCTGAAGTACTCACTGTGGAATTTTCCCTGACAGGTTTTGAGTGTAATTCTAAAGTTTTTCAAACTTTCAGTGGCTTGCATGTTCTTTCTTTCTTTTTTTTTTTTTTTTTTCATAGGGAAATGGAAATGAGAGGTTGGGAGACGGAGGAATTATGCATATTTATTTATTTTTTTTCCATAGTTTACCTGCTTAGTTTCTACTCCTCTCACAACAGATGACTAATTCAGTGTCTGCCTCCTTCCACCAGCTCAGTGCAGTTCCTCCATCCACCACCTTCATCACTCCCCAGTCCCAGAGGAGCTGATGAAACTACTTGCCTCAGGCCTCCCAACCAACGCTCACTGCAAGAAATATTATGCACTCATCCACAAACTGGAGGATTCACATTATTACTCTTGAGAATGACTTATCTGAAAGCAAAGAGAGAAGCCATGAAACCTCATGAAGAAATGTGAAAAGAATGACCCTTGGCCTGACACATTACTTTCCTTCACAAGTCTTATTTCACGGCTTTTTTGCACATTGCATTTTTTTAGACACAGCAGGATTCGTCTCAGCGTATTATGGATATCTACATCTGAGCCAGGTCCTCCTAGGCTTAGTGTTTCTTTTTAAGATGGTAATAAGCTCTTTCAGGATTTTATCTAAACTGCGTGATCAGAGACCTAGAGAATCTCTCCTACAAAAAAGGGCTGAAGGAGCTGGGAGTGTGCAGTCTGGAGAAGTGAAGACTCCAGGGAGATTTCCTTGCAGCCTCTCAGTACTTAAAGGGAGAGTATAAACAGTAGGTAAATCAACTTTTTTACACAGGGCTGGCACTAGATAATCTCTGAGGTCTCTTTTAACCTAAGCCAGTCTATGATTCTATGGTACCTCTTCTACATATTTCCCTTTGGATGAAGTGAGTGACAGCCCTATTCTATTCCTCTCCATTATGTGTGAAGTGTAGGCATGTACTTACAATTGGGATTACAGACCCATCTGCAAAGTTCACAAAGCATCAGGATCCAAGTCCTGACTTCTGAGATCAGTGAAAAATTCCTGTGGATCTCAAAAAAGACAAGTTTCAACTCTGTTTCCTTCCTTATCACCACAGTATCTTGGTTCAGCAAAAGCAGCAAGGTGCGCAGCACTGACAGGGGAACAATTAAAGCTATAATCCTTTCCAAGATTAAAGGAGAAATAAAATGTACATGAAGGCAAATAGGTGAGAAATCATTCTTTGGGGATGCATTTAGTCTTCTTACTTCCACCATGTTGTCAAAAACTTTGCCAATATTTGTACATCTTTTTTTGGCGCTACTCTGACCACACTGTCCCACCATTTCAGTGACCTGCCTCTCACCATTACTGTGTCTTTTTTCAAGTTTTACCTGTGATTTACACAGAATCATAGGATGGCTTGGAAGGGACACTGAAGATCATCCAGTTCCAATCTCTTGTGGGCTGGTTGACACCCACCAGATCAGGCTGCTCAGTGCCCCATACAACCCAGCCTTGAATGCCACCAGGGACTGGGCACCCACAGCTTCTTTGAGCTACCAGTTCCAGTGCCTCACCACTCACAGAGTAAAGCATTTCTTCCTAATATCTAACCTAAATCAGATTTTTGGCTTTACTAGCTGTTTCCTTCAGCTCACTCTTCAGTCTGCCCTCTCTGCTCCTTTTGCTAATCACTGTGTTTTTCCACTCCAGCTCTCTACTCTCTGTTATTTTTCATGCGATTCTGGCTTGATATCTCTGTCTAATGAATGACTTCACTGTCTCTCAGCTCTCGCCTAATGAAGATGGACAGAGCTTTTTCCTTTCATCATGGAACTCTGGGCAATATCATACAGAAAAATGAGTTAACTGTACAAAAATAGGTCCATAATATACCCATTCTTTCTCTTCTGCAGTACAGAAAGTGAATCTCTCAGGGGGAATGTTATTTGGTTTGTCTATTTTCTTCCCTGTCCAGGATCCAATTCTTTCTTGGGAGTACAGAGCCAAAAGTTACATTCAAGATGAAGGCATTGTTCAGCCCTCTACCCACATGTACAGCCACAGTGGGGGTTGCAGCTGATTCCAGTGATCATTACTAAACACCATCTCACTGTGGTTTAACAGTGATTTAGTTTATGGGATTCTCGAGGAAAAGAATTTACTATTTTTTTTTCCATATTTGTTTGCAGATCATAGTGAAAGTTGTGAATTACGATAGAAATTGACATCAAGGAAGACAAAACTAAAAACCTTGCAAAGGGGATTTCTACGAAAATGTGTGCATGTATGTGCCACGTTCACTTAAAATGGACCTTAAAGCAAAAGGATCTCTGGACCTGACACTGGACATGGGCACCGTTTGGAAATAAATACCAACATACATGCATACATATGTAGAATAGCCATCACCTCAGGCACAGCATTAAGATTTTTTAATAGCAAGCTCTATATCCAGATTGTACTCAAATTATCCTTCAGATGAAGTGGTTTTTGAAGTCCAGCACCCTCCAAACAGCTGCATCACGTTTCTATTCCAAATCCAATTAATTCTGAATTGCTTTTTTTCCAGACCTGTCACTGTCTAAAATCCAGCCAGTAACATACAGGCACTTCCTGAGATTTTTCCAAGGATCTAATGACTACCTCCTTTTGCCATGGTTGGCAACCATGCAATTGTGGGCAATTCTGAAAATCCCTGTAATATTTTTCTGCATTTCAGATGCCTAAAGACCCCATACGTTGCTTCTGTGCCAAAGAACCTCCACTATTTCTTGAGGAGCTCCATCAGCTGGATGAGTCCCTTCCAATTCAAATGATTCTATGATTCTGTGATAATTCCAAGACCAAATCCTATGGAAGAAGTGTGATTTTAATCCTCATTAAAGACATGCAACAGGTAACAGACATCACAGTTTGGCTCGATGAATATTTCTATGATTTAAAATATTTTTATAAAAATATAAGAATAATTCACTAACCCTTCCAGAATATTTCCATTAGGCATTATTGTGACATTACTGTAACTTTTGACCTTTGGTGTTTCATTTTGACATATTTTGGCCTAGAAAATGTTCCATTTTGGATTAAAACATGATTTAAATTATGTTTTATCTACTGATCACATATTCCTTATTATAGAAAGCGCCTTTTTTTTTCTGCAGACAAGAAGTTAAAAGGAAAGATAAAACAATGCACCAGGTCATTCATCCCTTGTGGCTTTAAATTGTCACTCCAGCAGTGAAACAAGCTCATCCATGTCAAAGGAAACCAATGAGGCTTGACAGCAAACAAGACTCCATTAAAAGAGTGGTGGGGCAAGAAAAGTATTCAAATGTAACAAACAAACAAACAAATAAATAAATAAACCCACATTTTTTAAAATTGACAATATGAGTTTCCATCCCTTCTCTCCCACATCTAAATGTGATTTATTGTGGTGACTTTTTGACCTACTCAGCTAACCCGAAGTCTAACTGGTATTTATTTCATCCAGTCAGATACAATTCCATAAACACAACCACCATTAAAAAGAAATGGTACTAATGATTCACCATGGGGAGCTCTTTCCTCTCAACTGTTATGAACTAATATTTAAGTGTGAAGTTGGGGTCAATGTGTTTCTGCATGTCATTTCTTAAAAAGAAGATACAGAAGGCACCTTGACAAGTTCTCATTAAAGATTTCATGGCAATATCTGTAAGTGCACGGATGCCTACCCTGTTGCCGTGGCAAAATTCACATTCAGATGATTACATTTTGCCTACTTACACTCAGCCTGCATTTTCAATTCCATATGTCATTCTTCCCATCTTCTCTTAAATTGCTGTATGGTACTGCTGTGCATTATTAAACAGTTCCCACATTTCACCCTAGCGAATCTTGCATTTAAATGGTGGATTTCCAAAGTCTATGCTGCTTTGTTGGGTTTCCCTGTGCACCTAGTTGAACTTGTCCTCAAAAAAATGATTTTTCTTTAGATATAAAGTTGAATAAATACTGTTTTTCATTAAAAGCCGACAAAAACCTTCTTTTTTATCTTTTTTTTTTTTTAATTTGTGGATTTCTGAATTCATAATGAAATTAAGTAAATGTTGTACATAAAAGAAGTTGTGTAAATAATTCAGTGTAATTATTAACTAAAGCGAAAATAGTTTGGTAATCAAATAGTAAAAATATTTAAATAGTATTTTAGATATCTCTTCTATTGAAGAAACCAAATCAGAGTGCAACCAATGTCAGAACTGCAAGAATCACAGCAAGAAGTATTTCAGTTGTTTCCAGTAAGTTCTTTTTATGTATTTTTTGAAACTTGCAAAGTGTTATACCATTCAGAACAACAACAACAACAAAAACTACCTTTAATTCTCTTTCCCAGTAGATGCATAGATAAAAAGAAACTCGAGGGCAATTTGTGTTTTAGATTGCAAACTTAGTGCGACAGGGATCACTGCTCCATGAAATTAACCACATTGTATGCAGGCAGGAGAAATGTTCCTAAAAAGATATGGTATTAGGATCTGTCCAAGGGAGGATACAGTGGCTGTCTAGAGGATTTGAAGAAATGGAAAACTCAGTTTGGGGCAATTAAATAAGGAAATAAATATAGTCATGGTGAGATTGAAAAAAGATACTGATGAAAGGTATTACCTCGTTATATCTGTTATGTTTCAGTTAGTGTCAAGTAGGGCCAAGTGAAGAATTCAGACAGATTGGTCCTGTCAGGGAAAGCATCACAGACTCCACGGGCTGTGTTATCTTGGGAATACACCAACTGCAAAATTAGAGCAGTAAATACCCTCAGAAGAGAACTTAAAATACTATAAGACACATAGAAAGATCCCTAAGGACACAGACTCCCTGGAAGACTTTAGGAAGCTTTAATGCTGTCCTTTTTATCTTTAGATAGCTTCCTTGAAATCAGCTGCGAAAATGTATTGAAATAATGTGTTGTAGTGTCCTGTTAGAAAGAGTATATTTCTGAGGATCAAACTTGTAACCAGGACTAAATATCTCACTTAGAGGTTAATGTCTCCTATGGCTCAAAGTGCTATCTGTAGTAGAAACATTTCAGGCCATTCTGCAAAGCAAGAGGACAGCCAATATGTACTGTGCATTTAGACAACATTTCTGTGTCCTACTTAACAAAATTCCTTCTGTATTTCTTAAGAGTACAGCCACCTTTCCTGACCATTTCCTGATTCCTTTAGCTCTGGGAACAGACAGGTTTTTCTGCCTTCTGGAGCTTGTGTAGGTTTGTTCTGTCTATTAGTGAGACATCAGGAGCTCTGTATTCCTGATGCCGAAAAAAAATAGGCCTCCCATCGCCATCTGTGGCGCATCTACTGTAAACTTTCTAGAGAAATTGAGATTGCTTTAAAATAATCTTATTTAGCATGTTGGAACACCAAGCAACATGTCTGATATGAAATCAGGAGCCAGTCTGGGAAAACTGAAAGAAAGCATCACCCTTCATCATACTTGCAGTGTAAAATTGAATGGGCCTAAGTTTGTCTGAAGGATAGGAAGTCCCTCATACATGGTACAGAAGACCTATAGGAAGAGTTTCACCAAAGACAGGCAAAAATTGTTGTCTAGTGGTAGGCTCTGCGTTATTACATTAAAGTGTATTGAAAGTTGTCTCACAAACTAAAGGCAACCTTGTTGATCAAGATCAACGACCAGAATATATAAGGTTTCTAGATGAGTTCTAAAGGGCTCTTTTCATCCACATCCAGTAAGCAAGGCAGCATCTATGTAAGCAATACCTTCAATAGTTTTATAGAATAGATATGCAGAAGAGCTCTGTGATAAATCGGTTTAGAGGTTACTAATGTGTGGCTAAGTGAGACAAGGTTTCTACTGGACAGCAAGATGTATATGGGTGTGATTCAGTCATGCAGTGCATTCTATTTTCAGATCATTCCTTGAACATTAAGAAATTAATCCTCATGGCATCCAGGAGTGGAGAGTAGGGAAGGATAATTGTGCAGATATGTCAGTAAATACTTTTTGTATTATTTTTTTCTCAATTTTTTTTTTTTTTTCCACAAAAGAACAGATAACTATAATGGATATCTCATTGATAAAGAGGGAACAACTGTGATGCGACAAATAGGGCATAGTATCAAAACATATTCCTACAAATAACAGAATGCAACAAGCAAAAGTCACTTATTTCAGTGGGACACTTCAGAGAACAAACAAAACTGTAAAATACAGAGTGACGCACATGCTCAGGAAACTTTCTTCTGAGACTTCTGCTTTAACTACAAATGCAAGATTGCCCCCTATGCTCTGAGATGATGTGCCAGAGGAGGATTGCCATTGCAGAAGATAACCAGACAAAGTCTCCTAGCCCACAGCGTTGCTGTTTCCACCCTCTTACCCATCTGGCCAAGCTGCAGGAAAGGTGTGATGCCTCAGGGCTCTGCATGCAGCCTGCAGAGGAGTCCCACCAGGGAATCCTTGTCTGGGCAATTTTTGATTGGTTTATGACATTCCTCATCTCCACCTGTTCTAGGATGTATGTATCTAGTCTTTGATTCTGGTCTGATAGATTTTCCACCCTGAATTATCTCCTGGCTTTATTCCAGCTGTATATTTTAGACTGTGATTTCGTTAAACCCAATTCCTTTGCAGGGTCAGGACTGAATAACATGGGATTTTTTAGGCAGCACATATGAATGTGTTCTTTGAATCACATACTCAAAGAAGATGAGACTAAACTTCCCATTCATAGAATTATAGAGACATTAAGGGTGGATAACACTGCTAAGATCAAGTCCAACCACCAACCCATCACCAGCTCACACACCAAGCCACGACCCTTTGTCTTTATAAACATCAGCTTTTCAACTTACCCTACCTTAGACATGCTAGAAGGTGATGAGAACCCTTGCTCTTTGAAAAGAGTGAAGGCTGGAGTCAACTTGGCACCTTTTAGGAAAAGTGTTCTGGAGCGTACTATAGGAATATACTTGAGTTGGAATTGAATCCATGCTCTGGCTTCGTGCTAGCAGGAATCATATCCATTCCAAGTGGCTTTGCTTCAGAAGAAATGTAAAACCAGTTTGCTGGCTAAATTTCAGTTTAGGTAATTACACTTTGCTCACATGAATTACTGTAACAACTTGAAGGAAGGAAAATGATTTTTCTGCTTACTCTTCTGAAGATACTTTATAGAGTAAGGAGAAGAGATGAAATGGGCCAGCCCTTCGGAGAGGCAACTGCATTTTAATGGGGTATGAAATTCCCCTATACACTCCATATTTTTGTGCAGGGAACTCCAGTCCATGTCCAGCCTTCATGAAAGATGGAGAGCTATTAACATTTCTCTGAAACCTCACCACACTCAACTTGTGATATATCTCCCTCAGCCCTACTCCCATACATCAGAACTGTCTCTCTGACAGCTGTTCCGAGTTGGCTTGAAAAGGGCCTATTCTGAACTCATTTTCTCATTGTAAGCTTGATGGTTTCTTCATTTTCTCTCTTCCATCACCATCTCCATTCTGACAAGACCCACTCTGTCACTTGGGCAGTCATCTCCTCTTATCATCCACTGACATCCAGGCTAGCTACAAGCCTGCTTGATTCTGCATCCATCACAGCTCGAGGAGCTGGGCTTTAGCAGACATTGATGTTGACCTACACAACCAGTTCTGCACAGCGCCATCCATCCGTGTCTCAGCTCATAATTAACTGCAGCTCCCAAACTATTTCCGTCTTCTAGAAATGACTCTTTCAGAACCTGGCTGCGGAAATGATGTTTTAAACTGGCCATCTTTACCACTTTCTGAGGTATGCTGATTTGCATCCAGTCTAGTACTATGTTTTATCATTGGCATCAAATCCATCACAAGTTCCGACTTCCTTGTTCTATTTCACTGTTCTTAAATTTCTTCCGTAATCCCATCTATCTCATTACTCATTCTAGCCTTGATATTTCTTCTGTCATCACTTTGTGATTCTCATGTTTGGGACATCCTAATTTTTCATATCCATTTTGAAATGCAAAATAGTTCTTCCTGAAATAGGGACTTGGTTATATTATCTGTATGACTATTCATTTCACAGGGATTTGAGAACAGCTAATGCATATGCATAAACTGATTGTTCTCAAGGTCTGATTGTTCACTCTTTCTGTGAATTCATTGCAACATGAAATTTCTTCAGTATGCAAGGAATGGACCAAGAGACATACATGTAGAATAGAAACAAAGGGAAATGCAATATCAAAGATTGTCAGGCAAATGGGTATAAAATTTGGAGGCAAAGATTATGTTGCTAAAAGGTAGCATGTGACTGTTTCCCAGCTGCTTTTTACAGTGTGTTTCTGAGCAGTGGTGCACTAGATGGATCATTCCTTCTGCTTCAATTTGGAAATCACAACATCCCTTCTACCTCCCATTACTTACTTCTTGCCATTTACAGAGCTTATTCATTTGGTCAGCTCTGACATTCTGCAAAGATTTATGCATGTCTAATCTGAATAATGCCATCCATCCCAGTAATTACAACTGATACTTGCAGTACTAAACTATTAGTCTAAATCCTTTTATAGGTTGAAATTTCTTTGGGCAGCAATTGCAAATAATTCTACTGACCAGCTAAGGAGAAATCTCACTGCATTTGTCTAAAAATATTATTATTATTACTTAATCTTAGCTTTCACGAAACAATCAGTATTTTTTCTGGATGATTTAACAGTTTACTGATTTGCTGATTCTGACTTTCCACTGTATGCATACATAGATGAACAGCCCAATGCTGAAAAATGTACAAATGTACTCCCTGAAAGTCCTTATAAAAGAGAAAAGGATCAATGAAATATTGTGTGAAAATCACAAATACTTCCCAGGGAAAGAATCAGTTTTTAATGTCATAAAGCTAATTTCAAATGCTGTGGGTGTTGAATATTTCAAAGAGTATAATATCTTTCTTCTGAGTCACTGTTTTTAGTAGTTACTACTGTACATAGCATTTACAATTTCACTGTATTCTTCTTTTGAATATCCCCATATCATTAATATTTTCTCAGTAAATATTTAAATACATTTTTTCCTCTCTTTGTGCATCTTTTCTCACTCAGTCATTCACTGGGCCAAAATGTTATATTTGCATATTTATGTAATAATGTGAATTGATGAAGTATCAGGATGCAAGAAGCACTATGGGTGCTGGACAAGATATGAATGGAAATTGAAGACATCTGTCATAAATTACAGCAGTGCTCCAGGCTGCTGTACTCCAAGAGAACATTCTTAAGGTCATCTATGTATCATGCCAAAGGCAAGAGCTATCTTGAAATAAAGAATTTGAGTTCCATGCCTCTGAAATCTTGGAAAGTTGTAAATATCTAATGATGACAAAAGGAAAATACATTGTTCTATTTCACTGCACTGTATACTTTTCTTCCTGCAGAACTTAACTATTCTATGAAAGACACTTATGTGGTTTCAATAGATCATACTAAGATCATTCCTATTTCATCAAAAATGAAACAGGATTCTTACTGTCCCTACCTTTTTGTTGGGAAGGGGTGGTGAAAGAGAATTGGCATCCTTTCCTTTCTGGACAGCAGTTCGACAGACTACCATGGAACTGAGAGCTTGGAAATTGGCCAGGTTTCCTGACAAGTGCCTGACAGGCTGGGAAATTTGCTTTTCATTCAGAAGACTTGGAGTTCTGTTGCATTTTTTTTGTATACAAAAGGACGGAGGATGAAGCCCCAAGGCCCTGGGAACCTTAGAAATGTCTGATCATAAACCATCCAGCCTAAATGTTTCTTGGAAGTCCATCAGGTAGTCAAGGAGCCGATGTTAACTCTTACTTGTAGGTATTTTTTCATGGTTTTCAATTATATTCACTGAAAATAGATGCAGATCCCCTGACTTATATTTACAGCTTCAACTCTGTAATTTCTAGTGGATAATAGCAACTCCAAAAATTCCTAATTGCATTTACACTGAGCCTCTCCAGAGTTTCAAGGATCTATTCCAGACCACAACTTTTCATTGAATTTAGAAGTGAATAAAGTAAATTTTGTTTGCTTCAGCTATGTTCTTGCACTCTAGGAATTTTCCTCTTCTTTATAGATGAATGTTACTGTCACATAGAGTTGAAGAAGATTTCTTTCCAAAAAAGCATTCAACTAAAGTCTCAGAAACCCTACTAGAGTAATTGCATAACTAGATATTTTCTTTAGGATTCATATTTTAAAATCTTCCTTTGCCATCAATTAAAATCAGAGGAAATACGAAACAAATACTGGAAGGAATGAAATGAAAAGGAGAGAAGTAAAATATTATGTCAGCTAATGAGATGTTGTACACTCCGAAGGACATTAAAGGTGATACTATTTTTAAGCTGGCTAAAAGCATTGCAGGCAAGCTCAGAACTGTAAAGAATAGGTGGGATGTTGTGAAACACTACAGATCATGTCAAGGCTCATGATCTGAGAAGGTGCAGCTGTTCAAAGTGCAAAGCATGATTGGACATCGCATGAATTTGAGTACAGTCCTTAAGTTAGAAACCCTTAAATACCAGAATTGTATAACAGCACAGTCGGTTGTTAAGTATGCCTTGCAATTACTTAGAAAGTCAATAATGATAAATTGCTTCAAAACAAAACAGCTGATACAGTGAAACTCTAGGTAATAATTCTAGTTAATAATGCCTATATTATAATGCTAGGAGGAGTAGTAATAATTTAAATCTACTGCATATCCAGTTACTCTTTATATGCAAAGGACTTAATGTTTTACATATATTTTAATGATAAACAAATTTTGACACGTTTTCTATTTAGATATACAGTAACCGAGTCTTGAAGATATGTCCATTTACTTCTTTGTTTATATGTTTATTTAATTTGTGCAAAGGTAGTTTAATTTACCAGAATTCCTCATTTGTGCTTCAAAAAAATTGCTTTCCAAATCACTTTGTTTTCCTAAGAGCTTCACTGCATTGACTTCAGAAAGGTTGTCATGCTTTGTATCAGTCATAGATCTGATCCTTTAAACTTTGGTGATGGGTTCTAGCACAAAAGCTCAGTGAAGTTTATTACAATGTTTCGAATCAATTTGAAAAAATTCCACAATTTATTTCCATGATAACAATTTCAGCCTATGTTTTTAAGAGTTTGATCCAGGAAGGTGTTTGATCCCACATTTCTTTCTATTTGTGAAAGCTGCTCATTGAGTTCAGTGGGGAGCATGGGCTCTTGGTTCTTGGCAGGATGGGACCTTGATTGTTGGAAGGAAATTGCTTTGCATCATGTACAACCTGCTAATGTGCTTGTGCATTCATGCACAGCAATTGATCTTACAAGCTTCTGAATGTTCACTGGACTTGCTATTATACCATGAATATTTTATAGTGGCATCACTATAATAACAGTAATTACTTTTGCCCTTTTACAGAACCTTTTATCTAAGGATTTCAAGGTGCTTTATGGATGTTAATTAAGCTCCACAGTCTTGTGGAGAAGGAATTATTACCATCATTCTGTAAATGGGGAAGCTGAGGTACAGAAAATCTGAACCTGACATTGATCAAGGTCATATTTCAAATACTGTCCAGGGCTAGGAGTCAAATTCAAAGGTCCTTGCCCTTGACTTGTGCTTTTTTATGCAATTCACATTATACAACCAGAAATAAAACACACAAAGTTGAAATAGGCGGTACAATTCTTTGGACATGTTTCCTATTATTTGGAACATTACAAATTTTTACTTATCTGAGGAGTCACTATGTCCCTCAACACTCCCTTGCAATATCATCTACGTGTCAGAAGGTACTCACTGAAATGCATTTGTGGTGCTACACTCAGAAAAACTGCTGCTGTACATAGAGCTACCAGTAGAAATTTCACTAGGTATCAGAGCAGTCTCGCAGGTGCCAATACAAAACCATCATGAGTAGCCAATGAGCTGTGAACAAAGTATACCATGAAAGGTACTCTTCACTCAATTGCCTTACTGATACTTAAAATGTGTCTCAAGGTATATTCTAATATAACTGCCTGTCATTTAGATGAATGAAAATGACTTTCTCTGATTGCTCCTTTGACAAACTTATTTACTATGAGAACGCTAAACCTTGATTGCTTTGTTAAAAAAAATAAATAAGTAATTATTATACAGTGATTATACAGAAAAGCTTGTATCTAAAAGGAATATGCAAAACCCCTGTTCATTCAGGGAAAATAGGCACATTTCCTGAGTGGAAAGGTGACTGCATTGCTAATGTACCTTAATCAAGCTGAGATGCAGGCACACAGCCAAAGCAAGGTATGACTAGCCTTTGAGAAGGTAAACTTCTGGAAGGAAATTCATAGAACTGTTTCAGTTGGAAGGGACCTGTAAAGGCCACATAGTCCAACTTCCCTGCAATGAACAGGGACACCTACAGCTAAATCAAGTGCTCAGAGCTCCATCCAGCCTGACCTTGAATGTCTCCCAGTCAAAAAGCCCACATGCACAGCAGAAGCAGCCTACAGCACCTTTAGTTCACTTCCTATTGAGTGATCATAAAATGCCTCCACATACCCATCTTCAGACTCTGCACGAATAAAACATGAACATGAAATTTCATGTGTGGGATTTCTCTGCAGCTGAGAAGACTTATGTGCAAGCTTTTTCAGTGTGAGAACTGGAGTAAGTGATCCTATGCCACCAGCTGTGGCTGCTGATGGCACTGAGCTGGTTTGAGACCGTGGGACCCACAGAAATCTGTCTTCAAACTAAAAATACATTCCACATCTTAACATGGAAAAAATTCCTGGTTTGTCAAATGTAACTAGGAAATTGTCACTCGTTTCAGCCCATCCAGGATGCCCTTCAGGGAGCTGGGTAGTATCTTTACCAGTTAGGAAGACACAGTAATTGCTGGAAGATACAGTAATTGCTGTAGATTATGTAAAATCCTTTAAGCTGTAAGAGATTTGACTGGTTTGATCAATACCTTGCAACAACAAAATTTAGTGTGTTATGCAGCAATAATATTGCTTATGATTTATTTTATTTACACTCCAAGTTTTCAGTCCAAAAACTTCATGTATTTCAGCAAAACTGAATTATAAAGCAGTGCTAGTGGGAATTGGCACTAGGATATTACCAGAAAAAACTAATTTGCTCCTAGCCTGGGAGGAAGTTGAATGGGGATGAGTGGGGTGCCAGAACATCCAAGGCACAAAAAACAGGAATAAAGACCAACCTTTAACACAAAGAAATATCTAGTGCAAACAACATGGCTTGAGAAAAGACCTGTTCTCTTGCCACAGGTTTCCCACAGATTTCCCAACTTAATTCTTTTTTTTTCTCATTTTGTCTTTTTCCTTTTAGCTACTCTTTTTCTTATTACCTTTTTTTTCTTAGTCTTGTTCATCTTGCTCTTTTTTTTTTTTTTCTTTCTTCTCTTTACGGACTTGTATATAAGCCTCATCCAAAGGAATGGAATTTCATGTCCTTAGCAGAGCTGTATCAGGCTCTTACCTTATCTTCTTTGTAAAAGGATTATCATGAAAAAGACAACTGAAGGAAATTACCCACTGTATCTTTGGCTATAACTACTCATCTAGAATAAAACTCGGGGCAGCACAGTACTGAGTATTGTTCCACAACCTTCAAATAACAATTCTCAGAATTATACTCTGTGAAGAGAACTATATTTTAAGATCTGATTTGCAAGCACCTTAGTGTAGCTTGTCAAACTCAATGTTGACTTTTACTTATTCATTTCAGCACTTCTGCCTTGCCACCTTTCAGCTTTGACACACTGAGAATCATTAGTAAGTAAATCACATTAATTTATGCTGCAAGAATTTATATTTCTGAAGAGCAGCAAAATCTCATACTAATTAATTATTTACCAAGCTGAAGATTTCTAAAATATATCTCAAGGAAGTTCAAAGAATTATTAATTTTGTTTCATCCTATTCGGAGTTTTGTTAATGGGATTTTCTGCAGGTGAATATCTACTTTATTTTTATATGCATCATACTCAGTTTAAATCCATTTCATTAAAATTTGTTTATGAACAAAACACTTGAAAATAAATGTTAATTGCCCAAAGCATTTTTCCCCATTGCCTGTGCTTAGGCAATTCCCTGAAATCAGAGACTTCTTGGATATTTTTGTTTGCTTTGCAGGATTTTACCCCATGCATGTAACAAATGAAAAACATGAATTGGAGTGGACGTTGCATTTGGAAAACCACAAAGTGCTCGATTTATTCAGATTATGTTTACATAGGAATTATTTCACCCATCAGTGAAATACAGCTGCCTCTGGCTTGGAAGATGTCAGTCTTTAAAAAGCAACATTGCTAAGTGAAAAGAACTTTATCTAATATAAAACTTGAGGAGAAATGTATGCTCACAGAATGTAATTACTCGTTTGGATCTTAGCCCAGACACCAAAGCTATCTTTCCCTCTTTAGCAGGAGTATCTTGGAATCTTGAGTGGTTACAGATGATGAAAGCCTTGGTTCTGCAACCTTTCTGGAAAATAAAAATAGTATTAGCAGTATAATGCTTCCAAAATAAGTAGATGTAATTCCATTAAACTTTTACACAGTATTGTAATTAAAAGTCTCCAAATGCTCTATGAAGTTTGATTTCAGGGTATCTCTCTTCACTAGTTTCGGTTCTCCACATCTCAAAGCCTGAAATATGTCACTGCAAGGCAAATAATTGACTGTATTGCCTCTGAAATCATGCAGAACTTCTCACTTTTTCCAACAGGGAAGTTTTCTGCATGGATCATTGACAGATGTAGCTTCAAGGATGTGGTCACATGGTAGTGACTGTGGCAGCCAGGGTTGGTTTGAAGGATTGGTTTGCCTTCCAGCCTATTGACTTCAGGGGCTGAAGCAGCATATTTAGTACTGGTGTCAAAGTCATGGATGGGTGTGTGATAAAGCTTCCACGGAATTTTATAAGTAGGGAGAGAAAGACTGCAGTGTAGGCACATGTATTTTCCATATGATGTGCAGCATCTGTGCAATCTTATCTATCTACAACAAAGTGTGACCTGCCTGCTGGCAAGCATGTTTTGGCAACAGAAAAGTTATCAGTTTCCTCCTGTATCCTTGACATTTTTATCCGTTTCCCCAAAGAATTCTCTGCCTTCCCTTTCTAGATATGGAGTTATTGCCAGACTGCCATCTGAAGATTCGTGTTATTTTATATTGTCTTGGGAAAATATCTGTCTCATGATAGGAGGAGAAGGGAAATATTATCCAAATGGTGCTAAAACCCAGACTTTATGTACTACAGCATAAAGAGAGAGAGCAGGGAGATGGGGAGAGAATGCAAAGAATAATACATAAATATAAAAAATGATATATTTACGTATTTAGTTTTCAAATGAGGAATCTACATATCCTTAAAATTCTTTGACAAAATCATACTTACAAGATGTTAGGGAATCTGTCAGGGGAATTCTTGGTAAAAGCAAAAATATAGAAATGCAATTTCATACAGTTTCAGTTGTATCTGTTTGTTTCTGTGAAACTCTGACCCCCATGTTCCATTGGATTACATGAACTTACATAATTTCATAACAAATCTTGGTTTGGGATAAATTTGCTATAAAGGTAGTAAAGGATTTTGGTAGAAAAATCTGTAATCACCCTAAACAAATTTAAAAGTCTATATAAGCAAAAATCGTAACTTCTAAATATGCACTTCAATCCTTATGTGTTACTTCAGTAGATCTGGAAGTTCTGCAGGAGTATCAACTTGAGGGAGTGTAACTAGGAACAGAAAGTTCGTTTAATTCTAGAGAAGGTTTTTCTTGAGATCCTGAGATGATGAATGACTAGTTTGTCTCAGACTTTAACAATATTCTTGATCTTCAGAAATCCAGGATTTTAAGGAGGAGAAGAAAAGTCTGTAGTAAGGAAGGTGTAACATTAATGGAAGATGATCAGTTCATGGAATATTCAAGAAAAATGGACTTTCACTACATTGTGAACCCTGAAGTACTGTGTCTAGTCTGGGTTTTCCTGGTTCAAGTTTTTTGCTCTGTATGTAGATACTTCCAGCTACACTGAAGAGATTGGAAGGAGTTATTCATTTTAATATGGAAATATATTTGAAATATTATTTCTTTTTTAACATATCCATCTTCACAGCACCTTTGCTTCTAACATTTGATCTGTCTTTTTTTAATCATCTTTCTTGCCAGTATTTATAATCTGCCTTGAAACCTCAAGCCAGTCATAGGTTAAATATTTAGTATTAATTAATTTTTTTCTCCCCAGAACACATGTACATGCCTAGGAAATCAGTAGCCATGTTTAATTCTACCAGAGAGTTTGGAGACACCTGCTAACTGCTAGTATATCTAAGAGGTGTCCCTTCCTATCTTTCTTTGAAGATAGAGTTCAGTTCTCAATTCTTTCTTCCCTCCTTTAATCGCTGCAATCTCACTCCTCCAACCTGATCTTCTCATCCCTCTTGTCTGTGTTCCCATTGCCTCTGAATCAGGCACTTGATTAGTGACAGAGAATTAGTACTCTTTCAAACACACTTGTTGGAACTTTATGTGATTGTTACCAATGATAATATAGGAGCACCAAATGAGGCAGATTGTGATTGGTAAGAGAAGACTCTAGAGAAAAGAATTCCAAATACACAGAAGGGCACAAAGGAGGCTGTCATATCCAAAACATGAGCTGTTTCTTCACTAGAAAATAAATGAGGGCTAAATGTGCTCACTGTGCTAAAAGCTCTTCAAGGAAGACTTAGAAATTTTATTTCACTGGTAAAGTGTGAGTCAGCAGTAAGATAACAGAACACACAGATATAACCAGACCAATACAAAAGAATCCCAATGGTCAGTATGACAAGGGAAGTGTATTAATACAACGGAGCTAAATACGATCAGAAAATCAATCTTTGCCTTCTCTTTCCTTTAACATATCTAAACTTCAAATCTTCAGTAGCCTTCAGCTATCTAATGAACTAAGTTCTTTGTATCTGTGCAAATTTGTTCTTGCTACAAGGAGTCTCTGTTTACCTTTTACCTCTGTACCCAACAAAATCTTCTGTGACAAGATTTTAGTCTGTACTCAAGGTATGCAAGTTCAAGCTGAAGCATGTTGGCTTTCATACAACAAAGCTCTAGGTGATAAATGACCAGTGTAGTAATGATTATGCAAATACCTCTTGTGTTTATTTTCTGTTTTCCTTTTTCAAAGCAAAATGTCACAGAACTTGCACAAAGTGGGTCTCCATGGAAATCAATTAATTCAAATACAAGAAAGGTGAGGTAACTTTTTCCTTTCTCCAGCATGATGAGTCTATTGGAGCTGCTATTAGTGAGATTTGTTGGACCCTTGACTTGTCACAAGCTCAGTTCCTGTGATTTCAGTGTGAGCGGGTGTAAGAGAGAATAAAAATTCCATATTGGCATTTTTATCTTCTATCTTAAATGTTATGTAAAAGACATTATTCTGCATTGAACTCCTAAATTTGATTGTCTCCCTTCTACCTTTGTCCTTTACCAATAAATCACTACCACTGTGTAATCTTTTCCTAAAACTCTTCTTTGGGTCATGAACATTTTTCTGCATTTCTCTTTCTCTCCAGCTGCTCTATTCCTTCTTTATTTTTTTTCCTTATCATCTCAAGAGAAAGTTAGTGCCTTTTTAAGGTCCCCTTTCTGCATCATTATGGGATTTATGAACCTAATTACAGTTGCTATTGATAACAATATTATATCACTGATTAAATTAAGAGAAAAGGAAGCAGTAGTATGGTCTACAATCCTCTGACCTAGAAAGTCCTTCCGATGGCATGAACTAAACTTACTGGGTTTGAAAGATATTAGCAAATCACAATAAACCAAACTAGATTTCACAGAACTGTCCATTTCCCAAGCTCACTATTAACTAACCGTGAGTGCATTGGTGACATGCCAATAGATTGATTTGCAAAATTTCTGCCTGTCTTTATAACACACTATAAAGTACTTTATGTGAGCAAAGGCAGATATATCCCTATCTTAGCTTCCAAATTACAGCTTAATTAAAACATTGTGGGACACAAAGGGAAGACAAGGGCGCAAGATATAGATCAGAGGGTTTTACTCTGGCACAATGATTTCTCACTACCCTGAGAAGAATCATACCAGTGAATGTACGCCCTCTCAGTAAGAACTCATTTATGACACTGCAAATATAGCCAGTAAAAGCAGGAATTTTCACTTTTGCTGGACAGGGAGAAGTGAAGGTCAAGTCAGAATTGTAAAAGACAGTCTTTGAGGTGTAAAAAGGTCCTTGGAAAGGGTGACAAATAGATTCTAGGCAGATTCCTGGCAAAAAGGTAGCAAACTCAGGTGGTATAAGCCAGACAAATGCAGTGAAAAGACATGAGAAGGTTTGTGCCACTGGAAGGATAGAAGTCACCTCTACAGAGCTGCAAATTTTTCACCACCTTTGAAGTTTCACTGCTGCAGGAAGCAGCTCTTCTTGCTCATTTAACTCCTGCTCTGTTTATCTTTCTTTAGGTTTGGGTACTCATGCAGAACCTATTACACAAAAGGTACACAGACTGGAGAGAAAAGTGATAAGCTGTGAGATAAAAGCATGTTTATGTCATTACATTTTGAAAATGTGATATTGCTTTTATCAAGGGAGACACAGCCAAAGCAGAGGCCTCTTGGAATCAATAGAAAATCACCTGCTTATTTCAGCCTGGACCTAAACACAAGAGATAAGAAACATTTCTGGGGACAAAACACCTCACTGTTGAGGTGAATGTAAACTGGCAATAAATATTAAAGCTGCTCAGTTCACTTATGCAGAACCAGAACACAGGAAGATGAATAGGCCTGTTTTAGTTCAGGGCTCTGAATGCCAAAAAGAGGCAGGGCAAGTGATGCACAGAAACAAGCAGAAGAAATTATTGAGGTAAAGGGACAGATTTAAAAATAAAGAAAAGGTGAACCAAGAGTGATGTAATGCAGAGTGCTTTAGAGTTCCATATGCACTGGAGATATGTTGTTGGGGTCCTGCCAGGGGGGTCATGTCTGTAATAGGGGCTATAGTTTGTTTCCAGACTCAGCCCCCTTATCTAATCACTTATATGGAAGGGTAGTGTTTGAGGTCCTCAATATTACACACATGCATACACTGCATGCAAAATTTGTATATAAAATGTACCCCTGAGGAAGAAGTATGGAGTACTGACCTTTTCTGTCAACATTTTTTACTTCAATATCCGGATAATTGCAAACTGCCAATGTTTAATATTATCCTATCTGTAATAGTTGCATGCTAATATTAGAGTTCTAGAGTCAGCAAATTTAAGTAACTCCCTTCTTGTGGTATATGTAATATTGAAAGAAAAAAAGAAAGAATACCTTGAGCAATACATAATTAGTTAATTCCACAAAATAGTCCCTCTTTGTTAAAATCATGGATTGTGTTAAAATCCCTATGTGACTGCCTCTGGGTCACTGTTCTTTTAGATTTAATGGTAGGTGATAGGAGTAATTTCCTTTTGCATTTGTATGTCAGACATGGTAAGAGTTCTATTGCAAACACAATCTCTTTCTGATCTTTGTTTTCAGAAACAGATTGGGGGGAAACAGGAGAAGAGGTTCAGAGTCAGCTCTGTACGTGGAAAAGTCTCACAGCTTTGCCCAAGGAGACTTGCAGTACTCACTTTCAAACTTTGTAATGATAATGTCTTTTAGTTTAATGTGTTATGGACGGATTTTCTTAATTGGATCAGTATTCTGCCTTAAGTCTGCTTTAAAGAGGCATCTCCCGCCCCGCGCCTAACTCTCCCCACAGAGCTATAGATGCTGCTGATTCTGTCTTAGGGGTAATAAAACATCAGATGTGCTCTTGGACAGCACTCATTTCACGTGTCTCAAAATAAAAGCATGTCTGATTGATACTGCCTGTCCCAGAAGGCAGCAATGAAGAGAGTTCCCACTTGCAGCCCCAAATGGAGCTGTATTTGATGGCGTGTGCTCCAGCATTTACAGTCCAGTGCTCATGCTTAGCCCATAGCATGAAGTCTATTGTAGACCTGTGGTCTCTGTCTCTGGAATAGATGTTGTTATAGCTTGGGAGTCTATAAAAGCAAAAGCCATAGAAGCCTAGTGCAATCATTTTCTGTTATTGTTTTTACAGCTTGGGCCAGAAAAAAATAATGATTTACCATGGATCTCATAAATGCAGAGTCTGACAATGAGCTGCCTCAGCAGTCCTAATTGCAGCCACTCTATCCTAGTCTGGTAGGACTTGGGAGAAGCATTGGATAAATGAATGAAGAAAATGGAATAAGTCATTACTCAGGTTCCTCCCTGCCTAGGAACTTGTGCTGGCATTTATAGACATATATTAAAGCCTGAATGGGTTTCTTATGAGATGAAACTGTATCTTACAAAAAGCTGGGTGCACTTTACCATAAGAGGAAAAGGCAGAACTGTTTTTCTTATCAGTCTTCTACTTGTGTATATGAGTGAGTATTTCCATGCAACTAGATAGACAAACAACAGAAGAGTACCAAGGAGGGAAGGAATGAAGGAAAATGTAGGAAGGATGTGAAAGACAGGGAGGAAAAGGGATGGGAAGGGAAGGGAAGGAAAAAGGGGAAGGGGAAGGGTAGAGGAAAAGGGAAGGAGAAGGGAAGCCTGAAGGTGTGAGATAGAAAAAAGCAGACTGTTAAGCTCATTTAGTAGCTAAAGTTTATGAAGACACCAGCTCTCCAGTACCATTGTGAACAGTGCTTCAGGCAAAATTTTCTTGGTGCATTATTGACCTTTAAAATTATATTCTACTCCCAAACATTGCTCCATGCCTCTATCTTTTATTATACTTGGTTTTCTTGCAGAAGTTGTTTATCAGGCTGGTCTTCTGTGTTTACCTTAAGCCTTTCAGAAGCAATTACATTGAAGATGGACATAACCCAAAATAACAGACATAACACAAAGCAGAAGAGAGACAAATATCAGGATAAAGCTAAAAAAAAAGTGGGAAAGGGACTAAAGCTGAAAGAGGGAAAAGATTAAATAAATAATAAAGAATAATCCTTTCACTTCTCATTTTGTTACAAGCAATTTAGAATTTGATAGTATTGTATCATGAGGTGTCAGAAGACACAAAAGTGACCACCTTTTACCAGACCAAATGTCAGGCACAAAATCTGTGAGTAAAATAATGCTGTGAGAGGCTAATTTCACAAGACCAAAAAGTTCCTTTGTTAGATAAAGATCCTAGAGTTAAACTAAGCCACAACTTCACCAGAGAAACAGAGAAGGATGTTCTAATGCTTTCTAATTAAGCTTGTACTGGATTGCCCATAGTTAATACAATGATTCAATCTACTATAGCCAAAATTCATGAGATTTCAGACACGATTAAAACACTAGATATGTCTTTGCCTTCTTTACATTCAGAACTTTGTTTAGAATATTGCAGTAAATTAAAACAGTGTTATCTCCTTCTAGATGTAACTTTCACTGAAAGGATCTCTTTGGGGGAGTGCACATTGAACACAGCTATCTAGATCAAATTTTAATTTCTCCTGTTCCTGTTTACAACAGTCTAAAGACTTCTTTGATCTTCAATAAGAGACATAAAAATAGCTCTATAGAATCGCAGTATCATTAAAGTTGGAAAAGATCACTGAGATCATCAAGTTCAATCCCATCCAATCCCCATCATGCCCACTGACTATGTTCCTCAGTGCTGTATCTCCAAGGTTCATGAGCACCTCCAGGGATAGTGATTCTACCACCTTACTGGCCAGCCTGTTCCAGTGCATTACCACTCTTTTGGAGAATAATTTTTTCCTAGTATCCAACCTGAGCCTACTCTGGTGCAACTTAAAAACATCTGTCTATATGAATTCTTCAAGCACCTCCCAAGGGGAAGAGATCACTACTTCCTTCCAAGGTTATTTGTACTGCCTCATATGGCAGAAAAAATACAGTAAAAATAAAAAATAAAATTGAATGGCTGCAAAAAATTTAAGCCTGCCTTTAAATCTTCCTTTGCCTGATATGACAAGTTGCTGATTTGTTATGTCTGACTCTGCTTTCTCACTGTACAAGGATGACACATACACAATGAGTTTTCAGAAGGCACATCTGCCAGTGGGGGGACACTGGGTAAGCAGCAGATGAATTTTCCTTTATTCCATGTTCTCAGTTTTAAATGAATTTTAGAATTATGAGAAATGTCATATTGACAGCCAAGGAAGCCAGAAGCAAAGTCAGGCAGACAAAAGGACATATTCTCCACATATTGTAGCTATTGTGTCTCTGACCAAATAATTGTTCAGTCCTTGACAGTTTCCTGTAAGCTTGGTTGTATCCTTATTGAGTGCTGGTAAGATCCACACCTTGATAGATGAGTAAAACCTGGCAAAAGATTGTTATGGTATCTAAAGGTCACCTAAGATGGGCATATGGGTGTTGGAATTAGATGATCTTTAAGGTTTTAACCCAAACAATCCAATGATTCTATAATTCTGTATCACCTACATATTTTCTATTTTGCACCATAAGCTACTCATCACTTTGTACATTAGCATTTCTATGCCATGTACAGGGAAACCAAGAACAAAGTACAGAGGAGTTAGATTCTGCTCTGCTAAATGCATGTTCCCTCAACTGAGTTGTGCCTAGATCTGTGGGGACCTCTTAGGATGACTTATCCTCTCGGTCAGTAGAGTAAGTTGAAATAGTCCATTGCTGTATCATGAGTGCTATGCAGATAAATACTAAGTTTAGAGACTGAAACCAATAATACTTATTCCTCAAAAGGTATAAGCATTATTAACAGATTATCATGTAGTAGTTGCACTGAGACCCCTGAGCTCATTTTCACATAGACCTAATAGGTGTTTGTCAACAGCAAATGATTTTTTACCTTCACCAACACAGACTAAACCTAAATTGTGATGTAGAGTTCATTTGCTAGCATATCACAGGCAGATCCATTCAACTTCTGGGCTACTCCAGACCCGGTATTCAATTTACCCAATGCATACGTTCAAAAAGGGCAAATTCAGGTGGTGCAAATAATCAGAGGAATTGTATTTCCTAGTTTCAAGCTGACAGACTTTTAACTGCAGTGCTCTACATGTGATTTTTCCATGTAATACACAGGTGTACCTTTAAAGGTGATGGAGTACGTCTTTCACTTTGCTGTCCACCTCTGCTTATAAATATTCTAACCTTGCAAGAGTGAATAATTACTATTTGAGAATTTGCAATCAGATTTGCTCGTGCATCAACGAGGTCACTGAATATAACAGGAACATTTACATAGACTTAATAGGTTTTGTGTGGAATAATTTAGCTGCGTGAGATTACATAGTATATCTTTACTTCTTCATCTAATAATCCCACACAGTGATGGCCTTATACATACTACATTGCTTTACAAGAGTGAGATTAGCTACCTGATCAATTTAGCCTCCACATTAAATTCCTCTGTAATTTATTTTTCTAATTCTTCTTCCCCTCATGATGACTAACATTATAAACACAATTTCCATTTATTGTCAAACACAAATGTGTAATGTCTGAAATATACAAATCTTTTTTATCACAATGGAAGGTATATGTGCTTTTTTAACATGTGCATCTTTGTGTACTATCAGGAATTCAACTAATTTTACTCAGATATCATCACACGCAGGAGTATGTTTTAGGACTTGGAGAACTGCATTCTTCTACAGTTTCATTAATCATGTAACTCTCAGTTAAATTTCATTTTATGTGCCAATCTGAAGAAATTCATTTTGTGGACATTATCAGCTGATTTTTTCAACTTTAAATACATTTTCTCTTAGTTACTCATGTGAGGGAACTATAAGCCCGAAGAAACTATATCTGAATAACCCATCTCCCTGTGTGGAATTAAACACAGCATTCTACCATGAGTGTGGTAACATTCTAACCATAATATACTTCAGACCTGTGGACAGCCTCTTGGCTCACCCTTTGTCCTAAATGGTTCTTGAAAGGCAGGTGCACAGCAGCTGCTTTGGGTACAGTCCAAGACAGATGGGTGCCTCAGTTTTAGGGACCTTCTCTGGGAAATGCTCATCCTTCACATACTCTCATGCGTGGTAAGTCTGTATTTACAGTTTGGCTGTGCTAAAGGGTCTTAAATGTACTGTAGGTAGAGATAATGATCTTCATGTCAAACCCTCCCCCCTATAAGCAACAGGACAAATATTTCTCAAAAGTAAAATTAAGAGGCATGTTTAAAAACATGCTCCAATTGGTGGTTCTGGTTTTTTTTCCAAGACTTTACTAAAGAGAAGTGTGTTTCAAGGAGAAGGTTTTCCATGAGTCTTCTTCGTATTGACTTGGTTTTGACCTTAAAAAGGTAATGAATATTATTATTCCTTCTCATCACTCAGTCTCTGCTCACATCTTGAACAATGATCCGGCTGTCAAGTTGAATTGTAAGGCGATTAATATATCAACCACTGGAATGTGGAGGGTGATTAGAGGGTCATAGATTGACAAGTAGCTCTATTTAGTTTTTGAACCTGCTTCCATGACAAAATACCTTTCTCCTTCTGACCTCACATCTGTCTTCCCTCCACATCCTTTCCCACTACAGTTCATCCCAATGGCTCCATCCTTCCTTCAAGTAGATGGATTTGCTCACAACCTCCCTTTAAGGACATATTTACTACAAAATATCCTTTCCTGTTCCCCACATTCCCTACTCTCTTTTTACACAAATCTCATTTTAGTGCTTGTTGGTAAGGATGTAAAAAAGTTAGATTTACTATGCACAATTGTTACAAGTACAATGCAGTTATTACAATCAGATTATTCAGAGTCTTTGTCAGCGTACCACCATATAACTCAATTAACTTCAAATTTTTCTCGTCTCTACTCTTTTGCTAAAGTTTAGGAGCCTTGAGGAACCCCTCTTGGATCATGCTGAGATAGCTGCTAGATATGATCACTGGATTAGGCCATGGAAATTTTCACTGAATCCTTGTGATACCTTAATCTTCCTTTAATATCATGTACTGTTTTGTAAGAGCTTCTTATGGACCACAAGGCAATTCAGAATCAAAAAACAAGTTGAACTCCTCAGGATAATTTGGGGATATTTATGCAAGACAAGGTTGAATTAGAAGAATTAAGATCTTGTCCTTTCTTACTCTGTAGTCCTTCTTCATTTATTGCCTGGTGTTTTGCTGAAGTATTCTTATAGGAGATGAAAGTATGAATCCCTTCAAGCAGAGAAAGAAAATGAACCTGGAGAAGTGCTTTAACAATTCAATTTTGGGTTCAATGGATTGATTTGTAGAGCTCTTTTTTTGCTCCAGCAGTTTGATCTCTCATCAACAGTGTAAGCTTGTTAGATGGCTCCCCTGTCTCCTTCTCAAGCAGAATAACTATGATTTCTGGACTCAGCACATGTGAAATAGATACTGGTAATCACACTCTTCAATCTCAGCAATAATAAGGCCCTTAGGAGAACAAGAAGAGAATTAGATATTTGGAAAAATTTTGAATTAATGTCTGTGTATTTGGGGTGTATCAGTTTGTGACAGTAGATGAACGGGATTTTGATTATAGTCCCTGAAATTATGCTGTCCACAATTAAATTTACATCCCTGCTTTGTCCTATACAAGTGGCACAGACTTGGCAAAATTCTGCGGAAGACCCACAGATTCACTGATATTGTAGACTGGATCACAAAAGAGATTCTCCATCCTTACCTTGACAACAAACTAGTTCGCACCAAAAGGAATTTCCTTTGAATTAAAAAAAAAATTGCAAGTAGAATTTTTCTCTGAAGCAGGAACTTATTATATAGAGCAAGAGGGGGAAAGGCCTCTTCACCACAGGTCTGAAACTGAAGACAGAAAAACGAAAATAAATGTCTTATAGAAAGTATGAGTAGTCTGAAGACAGCAGTGTCCAGTATAAACAGTTTTTTCAAGTGCATGCAATTCTCATTAACACACTCTGGGACTCCAATCCTCCCCTGCAGTAGGTTTGCAGAAGGATTTTGACAATTTGCTATGCCTTGAAGTGCAGCCATATGCTACACTGGTGGGCCTCGACTCAGTCCTCATGGCACATATCTGAGGTAGATACAATCCAATCTTCTTGAGCCATTCAGAGGTTTATTTAAATAGCTCTCGTGCATATTGTGAGCTAAAATAGGCCATAGTTGAATGCATCATTGAAAATGAGGGCCAGAAATCTTTCTTCCTTGTTAGCAACACTTAGAAATCTGTTGAAACAGTCTAGAAGACTTTGAGGCAAAAAAGCACAAAGGGAATATATGCATGTGAAAGTCAAAAAGCAATTGCACACATTACCTGTTTTCTTTCTGATCAAAGCAGGTAATAATCCAGGGAAATAAAGAGAAAAAAAAAAAAAAAAAAGTAGATTTGCACCAGTGTTGCTGTAAAAATCTGTTTTAGCAAAACAACACAGATTCCAGAGCAAGATGCATTACAGTAGATCAGCACTTGCGCTGGCAAATCATCATCTGAGGCCCTATGGTAGCCATGTGGTTTGCTGCAGCTAATACTCAACAGAGCAAGATATTTCAGAAAGGTATTCTTAAAAACACAGTGTACAGAGCCAGGAGCCATCCAGTTCAGGGCACTCTGCAGAGATGTAAAGGCAGAACATAGCCATTTGTGTTTACAGAACCATACAAGTTGGAAAAGAACTCTAAGATGACCAAGTGCAACCCCAACCCAATCTCATCAAGCCCATTGAAGCTTGCCTCTGAGGGCTGCATCTCCATGGTTCTTCAACACACCTAGGTCACTCCCCCACCTCCCTGGGCAGCCCATTCTGGTGCCTGACCACTCTTTCAGAGAAGAAACATTTCTTGTATTCAACCTGAACCTCACCTAGCACAGCTTGGGGCCATCACCTCTCATCCTATTGCTGTTACTTGGGAACAGAGCCTGTCCCCTAACTCACTTCAAACTCCTTTCAGAGAGCTGTAGTTCACAATAAGGTCTCCTCTGATCCTTCACTTCTCCAGACTGAGCCATCCCAGTTACCTCAGCTGTTCCCCACAAGACATGTGCTCCAGACCCTTCACATCTTCATTACCCTTCTCTGGACACGCTGAAGGGCCTCAGTGAGTTTCTTGCAGTGAAGGGGTAATTTTTAAAATGTATTTTCCCCATTTCTCAGGCTATTTTGTTTGTAAGGAATTCCTAATAACTATTCTTCTGAAAGTGGGACCCGAAATCCTGTATTGCATTATTCCAGTATTTCACTGTGCAGCAGGTTGTTTCTACTCAGTATTTACAAAATACCTCTGTTATCAGAGCACCCAGGGTAAACATAACAGTCTCATCATCTAGACTCAAATCCAAACATCCTACATTGAAAGACAACATCAGATACTGCAAGGCAAAAGAATTACCCACCCATTTTTCTGAAAGTTTCTATTCTGCAGATATGAATTGAGAGTATATTGCCCAGAAAAGCCACAAAAGGGAACTTAACTGCGTGATGAAGCCATTTGGGTGCTCCTATGAGAGTGCCCCAGGTTAGAGACCCATCCTTCTCTCCAAGAACTATCAGGACCTGAAGCCTGATATCTGCTGGCATTCCCATGCATAATTTTCACTATATTCACATTTGTGTCAGAATTTTCTTCTCAAAGATTTCTATAGATACTCTCCCCTAACAGGCATATTTTCAATTGCCTCCAAAATCTCTTCAGATCATTATGTTAAAGATTTTTTTCCTATGTGAAGCTAAGGGAAGGCTGTTACTACTACATGCAGAACTTTTTCTTCCTTGACAGCAATTCTATGGTGGAGATTTTTGACTCAAAGCAGTCCCCTTTCATTAATTTTTTCTAATTCTGCAATGTAATATTTCTATAAATTCATTATTAATGAAGGTTGAAACAGAAGAAATCAGCGTTCAGTTTGAAAGCTTTATTTCCATTCTGTCTCCTCTATTTAAGCCACATAGCATCATTGTTAAACATTTAACATGGCATGGACCAAGTAAAGGGATAGAAAAAAAAATAACATGTAATGTTTGGCACAAATTTGGCAAGCCTTCACTGTCAGCTGAACAACTGTAGGAGATGTTATTATCACACATCCAGCCAATTCTCAATTTCTCCCCTCTATCTTATTTTCACAGGAAGAGCAATTATAAAGGTGTCTATGCCAATTTTAGAGCAGAAGCTAGCTGAGCTTAGCCTTCATAAAGAAAATCATCGTAACTGCACTATGGATAACTTGTCTGAGGAAGCCTAATCAGGTTGTTGAGACAGAAACTCTCTCTTAAATGTCTTTCACTATTTCAGGATCTGATGTACTGGTCCATACTACCATTTTTGCAATAAGCATGATCACTGTAAACATCACCAACTGAGCTAATCCTGTGTTCTGACATTTTCCTGAATGCCTATAGATCATGACCATGGAAATTGGATAGTATATTTTTAGTTATACATAGTTTCCTTCCCGGATCACTTGCAGGTGAATATCCTGACAATTCAGGGAATAAACATATGTAGTTTTGACGTTTTGTAATGTTCCGTTGCATGTAGCAATAAAGGAAAATGAGAGAAAAAGAAGAAAGATTGTATTTAGAAAGTTCACAGGCGACAAGAGAAGGAATACTGGTGAAATCAATATCATTTATAAAGGCTTAGAGGGTAGGAAGATAAGTAATAAACTGCAGTAGCAAGCCAGTGTGCACTGCTGCTTTATACAGAGGAAAGGAAGGTGGAATTGCAGGAAATACAAACACAGATAAGGATTCCCTGAAACCAAGTTCAAGTGTGAAACAAAACATGCATCTTCTCTAGCGTGGCAAAATATCACAACTTTGCTGGGTTGAAATGGTTTCAACCTCCCTGCCACAGGCAGGGTTACCAACCACTAGAGCAGGGTGCCCAGAGCCACATCCAGCCTTGCTTTGAATGCCTGTAGGGATGGGGCATCCACAGCCTCTCTGGGCAACCTGTTCCAGTGCATCAACACCCTCTGAGTGAAAAACTTCCCCCTAACATCTAAACTAAATCTCCCCTGTTTCAGTTTAAAACCATTCCCCCTTGTCCTGTCACTATCAACCCATGTAAACAGTCACTCCCCCTCCTGTTTATACGCTCCCTTCAAGTACTGGATGGACTTGTATACTCCCTTCAAGTTTCTTCTTTCCTGAATTCATCATTCATTTTATTTCATTCATGAAAATCTGCAGAAAACATGAGAATGACAGTTCCCAGGATAAATATTAACATTCTGCTCCTTACCAAGCCTGAACAATGTCATCTGTGCAACAGGGGATTCTGTAGTTACGAAGTCAATGGCTTTTTAGATTACTTGTTGTTTTTTTTTCCTACAGGCCTCCCTGTTATTTGACACTTTGCCTTAAATGTTTTTTTTTGTTTTTGTTTTTGTTTTTTTTAATTCTTCTTGACTTGATAGAGATGTACAGCAAGTTCACTTATTTCCCAGCCTTATTTACTTCATAAATTCAGACATCAAAAAAAGACTGACATAATGGGAAGCGGGCTGGGAGATTTTCTACAGAATTCTTATTTGGTGGGAGTTGCAATTTCTATTTTACTCTGATTTGGCAATCTGCCCTATAAGGATATCCTTAACATAAGTTTTGCTATGCGTAAATTGTTGAAAAATGATAGTTAATTAAGAATGCCTGAGAAGTCTCTCTTTATTGACTAACAATCTGCAGAATTGCAGATTCCTCCTTCCTGAGCAGCAAGCCAATTCAGCATGATTAATTACTTTCAAAGGTTCACAGCAGCAAGAGACAAGTTATCTACTAAAAATCTGCAAATAGAGTATTTAATAGAGAAAGAAGAGGAACATTACCTCTGTCCTACGTAAGTCAGAGTCATGTGTCAGATATCCCTTTTCATTGCAGGAGGGTTGGACTAGGTGACCTTTAAGGATCCCTTCCAACTCCAAATTATTCTATATGCCAGACAATCTGACTCAAGTGCCTTCTCTAAGGACCAAGTTAACCCTTATCCCCACCCCAAAGTTAGTTACTTCACATAATTCTTCTGCATCTCTATGCTTTCTGTAGCACAGTCTTGAATTAATATGAGAAATTCAGCTGTCTGCTCTTTGTGAAACATGAAGAAAAACTAAAGTGGTTTAGAAAGGAGCTACAAGAGAAAAATCTGATAACTGAAGGAAATTAAATACATTTTCAGTACTCATATAGATCATCAGAGTTGAAGTGCCAAGTATAATCCTCAAATATTGATGATTGTTAGTTTGGAGACAGGGACATAGCCATACCTTGAATCCTGAAGCTGAACATTCAGAAATAAGCTGCATATTTTTAAATACTCAATAATTAATATCTAGAATACTCCTAACAGGATGGAGTTCCCTCTAATTTGAAGCCTTTCTGCTAGAGGTAGAGAGCTTTGTAGAACCAAATCCACCCATCCTCTGTAGTTTAGGAGGATCTTAAAGCCTTGAGGCATGGTACAGCTGCCTTTATGGTGCTCATCATGGTCCCAGGGGCTTCTCCGTGTTCAAGTTAACAGCTGGGGAATGGGTGGGATTCAAGCCTTCCTATTCTGGCTGCAGAGATGTAGCATAAACAGAACACCAAAGAAAATGGTAAATTTGCACACAACAGTAGCAGCTTCCAAGGAAAAAAAGTTCAATAGGAGAATGAGTACATATTTTATGCAAAAAGTCAAAGGGATCAAAGTGTTGACTGTCACTGAGCAAGAAAGATGATTACATGTGAATTTGGAATCTCTGATTTGCTATTTCTTGGGTCTTACTCTGCATCTTTTGAATCAGAGAGGAGGTGTCTATCATTGTGTCTACGCAGACTAAAAAGAAGCAACATAAAAAGCACTCAGGAGAAAAAGGATGTATCCAGGTCAAGGACCATTTTACAATTAAAGGCAGAGAATTTAACAAAAGAGCAAGGTCATGATTGCAGTGGTGTTGCAACAATTCAGTCACTGGCAAGGTGTCGTGCAGTTGTGTTTTGAGGCTGATTGCTTTGTTCAGAGGAAGGCAGACAAATAACTGCCCAATACCTGCAGTCCTAAATTAACACTTCTAATTTTGATGAGTCACAGACCTGCTCTACAAAGCTACCATTAACACTCACTGATTTTCAGGTGGAATAAATCCACTAAATGTTTTTAGTAAGTAAACCTTTTCCTTTCCAGTGTCACACTGTCAAAGTCTGCATGAAGTGAAGCTTCCTTGAGTTGAGAATTCAATCAACAGATCCACAGTATACGTAATACAAATGAGCCAGCTGTATTGATTTTTCTTCTTCTGATCAACCTACTCTGTTGATGAGAAGTTAAAAAGTCATTGAGGTTTTATTTGCACACCCGTGTGCTAAGTTCAAGTTGCAGTTCATAGATGAAAGTCAAGACTGATTACAAAGGGTCATCGCAACTCTGAAAGATGTGATTTGACAGAATTTTGTGGCTATTATGGCATTGTCATAGCCAGCAAGTTGAGGTACTTCATTCTGAACCTGGAGTGTGTGTGTTGAGTGGATATTTGTAATTTTGGCTTTTCATGCCCACTGCCAAACAAAAGCTATGCCAACTCTGAGGAAGGAGGTGAAGATTATCAGGGGGAGATGACTGCATTATAATAATAATCCAAGGATTGAGGCTTTGAACAAAAAGAGGAGATTTAGGTTAGATGTTAGGAGGAAATTTTTCACACAGAAGGTGGTGAGGCCCTGGCACTGCTGCCCAGAGGCATATGGATGCCCCATGCCTGGAGGTGCTCAAGGCCATGGATCAAAGAATGGATGGGGCCCTGGGCAGCCTCAGCTGGTAGGGGGCAACCAGCCCACAGCAAGGGTTGGAAATGAATATCAAGGTCTCTTCCAAACTAAGAATACTGTGTCTCTATGATAGTTGCGTTTCTGCTCCTTAAAGAAGGAATTCCTGCTGAAAGTGCTGTTTTTACATGGGGACACAGCAGTGGCTATTATTAGTTCATTCTTGTTAACTGCAGAGTGCATTTCTCAGTGGGTACTAACCAGATCTGCAGACACTGGGAAATGCTGGCTTTTGGATAAGCAATAAGTTGTTATAAATTATCTAGACTGTAAGTTTTGAGAAATATTAAATCCATATTATGTCAAAACAGAGGAAATGTCACACAATGAAAAATGTTTGTAAATTTGCATTTATGAATAAAATTCAGATTTAAATGGATATTCAACACTAAAGAGGATTTAAGGACATAGCTAAGGTATGTTCATACAATCTAAATCAATGTGTTGAACAAATGTGAATATGGTTAACATGCTCCTTAATGGAAAACTCAGAAAAATACTTGCAGGTTTAGAAACAGAAAAATACTGGCATCATCCACCCTGACATGCATTTGAAAGGGCTAAATACTGGCAGCAGGACTGTGTGTTGGATCACCTTGAGGGACAGCAAATATTGCTCTGCTCAGATGAATTATGAAAACACACACACATTTCTCATAGCTCTTCCTCCTGTGCTCGAATCTCTCCCCAGCACACAATCTGCAGCTATCTTTCACTGTTTACCAAATCAATTTCCTTTCACTTTGCTGCATGAAAGAGCATTAGAGCAGAGCTGTCATTTGAATGTTCTGGAAAACGTAGCTTTTTCCTTTCTCTTCCTTCTTTTTCTTCTCATTTGGTGACCCTCCAGTGTCTTTACTTGCAATATTTTATATAGACAGGTTTGGCTTTATTACAGCCTCAGGCATCTACACACGCAGATGTTTATAAGCAATGTTTGGATGCACGAAGTGTGTGTATTAAGCTTTTGCCTTAGGGAAATTCGATGAATATTTGAGTTGGGCAAGAAGAGGTATTTTAGTGAACACAGTAGTGTAAAATATTCTGACTGTGAACTATTAAAAGATTTTGGAGTATCCATGATATATGCTTTTCTAAACCATGTCTACAAATGAGCTACCTTCTTTTTTTTTAAAAAAAAAAAGAACTGCTAAACATACCTCCACCAGCTTGAAATGTGTTTCAAGGAGATTGGTAAAGCAAAGTAACCAAAGCCAAAAATGGTAATTGCAAGAAAAATAGCAAAACTCAATTATCTACCTATGAAAGGTAGCCACTGTGACTGGCTCCTGGTCAGACATATGTTGATTAACTGAAGCAAAATCATAGAATTATAGGATCATTTGAGTTGGAAGGGACCCTTAAAAGCCATCTAGTTCAACACCCCTGCAATGAGCAGGGTCACCCACAGCTCCATCAGTGCTCAGAGCCCCATTCTGCCTGACCTTAGGTGTCTCCAGGGATGGGGCACCCACCACCTCTCTGGGCAGCTTATGCCAGTGCTTTGCTACCCTTATCATAAAAGAAAGCAAGAAGAAGAATGATTAGTAGGAAGAAGCGTCTGACTTTTCAAAGATCAGAAGAAATTCGTGGGTAAATTTCAGCTAAGGGAAAACTCAGGAAAATGGCATCAATCTATAAGCTGAACACCAAGACTATTTAAAAAAATGGGATTATTTAAGTAGGATCATAGCAAAACTGAGTTAACTGGGAGAAAGAATGGAGAAAACAATAACTTCCTGTCTGTTGAAACTGGAAAAACAGACTCTGAAAATATAGGTTGAACTTAATCTATGTCAGATGCCCTGCTCCACAAAGCTAAATATATATGAAACATTTCATTTCAGCTCTTTTAAATACCATGTTTTGAATTTTTCGCATTACAAGTGATGCTTTATGGCTGGATATAGTTACATGTAATTGTTTATAATAATTAGAAAAAGAAAATGAACAAAAACATCTTGTTTTAAATTAAATGGACTATTTGATCAAATTTGAAGAAAAAAAAAAAAAAGGTGGGGAGTGGGCTTTTGTTCTGGTGAGAAAAACAAAATGTTTTTCATTTGCAGTCAACCCTGAATAATTCGCTTCCCCCCAGTTTGGCAACAAAACAGAAAAAATCAATTATTCACAGAGCTCTACTCCTGGGGGCACAATTAAGGGTAATTGGAAGAAATTAAGCAAGAGAAAATGTAGGCTTCAGTAGTAGGACTGGCTTTGCTCCTGGTGAGAAATACAGCCTTGATCCTACAAGACGCTGAGTATTGCTTATGAGATGCTCAGTCTCATTTCAGCATCCCTTGGGAGCTGCCAGCATCACTGGAGCACTATCAACCATCCCGAGATAACATTTCAAAAGGACTCTTAGTCACATCTTCTTGGAAATATTCTTCAGCATGTCAGACATTAGGGTTCACCTTCACGTTGTCTAAAAATCAGTGAAGTTATCTGCGGTTACTACCAATGATTTCATATTCATTTCCCAAAGATGTGACTCCCATGTCAGATAGCAGGCTGTACTGATATTGTGCAGTACTGTATTTTCAGTTAGGAAGTAGTGCAAAATAAAGATGAGTACTTTGGCAAAGTCTAAACATGCCACTACATTTTCCAACCAAAATAGTAATCTCCTTAAAGAATCAAATGAGATTTGTTTGACAAGGTCCATTTGCCAGAAGCAGATTTGATTGGCTTTAATTATACTAACAAACACGGTGAATCTCATAGAAGCTTTTCCATTCTTTTGCTTTGGATTGATAGATGTCAAGTCTTCAGCTTCTTCTATGTCTTGTACAGTAATATCTCACAAATAGTCCCTCTGCCTTTTGGAATTTCAGCAGAACAAAATATTCTATTAGCAATATGTATCAGCAATACATGAAACATCTCCTCAATCAACTCTGTCTTCTGAATATCATGCAAACTAGCTGATCTGTAAAAGAGGAAGTTTTGGTACATTTGGCTATTCACTTCTTGGTTTACTAAAATGGGGTGATGGTTGTCTAGATGAACTTTGTGGTCTTTTTCTACCTTAATATTTCTATGTTTCAATAAAACATGGAGTTGTCATCACCAAAAATGTGTAATAAATCATCTGGTTGGACTAGATGATCTTGTAGGTCCTTTCCAACCTAATGTATCTATGAATCTATGAATCTATAGAATTCTTAGAGTCAGAAGATACCTTTAAAAGTCATCTAGTCTAATTCCCCTGCAATGAACAGGGACATACACAGCTAGATACGTTGCTATGAGCGTGATCCAGTCTGTTTTTGAAAGTCTCCTGGGATGAAGCATACACCACATCTCCAGACAACCTGTTCAGTGCCTCACCAGGCTCACTGTAGAAGATTTTTTCCTTATGTTCGATCTAAATCTACCCTCTTTATGTCTGAAAACATTTCCCCTTGCCCCATCACCACAGACTCCACGTAAGACTCTGGTCCATTCTTTCCTGTAGCTCCCCTTTTTCCTCACCAACAACTAAACCATCAAGTTTTTATCAACACATACCAGCACATGGTCTACTAGGTAGAAAACAATCTCTTGCTGATTTTCAAGATGACAAATGTGTAAGGAGCATTTCTTGATATTCTGCAATATTATTCATGAGGTTTGCCTCTCTCTCTAGCAAAGAAAGAACTTACTTGAATTAAGTTTTTAAAAGAAAATCTGTTTCTGATATCCCTATTTTTATTCCATCCTTTTTTGTCTTATGTTTTTCCTCAGCACTGGGAAATGGCCTTTCTGAAGCACTAAGTGAAACTATTACTGCTTAGGACTGACTTCTATTTATTCTGCCTATGGTCAGGTCATGACCACTGGTGCCTTAACAACTATCATCCTTAGTCCACTGATTAATTCATTTCCATTCATCATACTCAGATTCCAAATGGAGTTGTCTTGCATTATGTGTACTGCTTTATCACTGAAAATTAATGCCAGCCTGGTGGAAGCAGCCCAGAGGATATTAAACTAACAGCAAAGGTGAGGGCACTAAGGAGGAATTCAATACATACAGTTAAAGCAGCATTTCAAAGTGAAAAAATTGTGGAAAAATGGAGAGTTCTGGAGCTCTTTGTGAAGATGCTGAGGATGGAGGCCAAGCAATCCAGTAGAAATATACCAAAAAGAATTCAGATCTGACCCTCATATCACTTCGGGAAGGTACAGAAAAATGCATTCACAAGTGTGGCACAGTTAATGAAGATGGTCCCAAAGCATTTGGAAAGCTCTTTCGTTTGAGCAAGGAATTATGAGGCAAATTTGTATATATTTCATCTGTCTCCATGTATTTCTGAGGAGCAAATGAGTTCATTATAAGACAAAATCCATCTGTTTCTCCAGCACTCTTAAGAAACATTTTATTTTGCCTAAAATTGCCTTGTCTGACACATTGTCATGCTTGGTTACCAAAGCAACAGAAGCAACAACTGTATCATATGATTTATGTGCTATTTGAATTTAACAACCTTACTTTTTACTTCTGCACGTGTGTGTGCATGTATATATGTACATAATTCACAGTTTTTAACCAAGTTCTTATCCAGCTGACCAACTTTAGTAACACTGCCCAAAACAATCATATTTCTAACCTGAGGTATACTTTTTGACTGTGACAAGGCCAGCAGTTTCCCTAGTTCATTATAAGCAAAATATGTAAGGTTCTTCCCTGCTGAATCTCTCCTTCCACCCCCAGAGCACTTTGAGCAATGACATGTGCCTGAAAAGCATTTGTGCATTATCAAAGCTGTGCAAGCAGAACATGTTGAAAACAAGGACAGATTTTTGCTAACATTTTCTTGTTCTCTCCATTGGAAAATTTAGAAAAAATGAGTTCACTTCTAATAGGGCTCCTAATATGATGGGATACCACAGGCTTAAGTTATTGTAAAACATAATTATAACAATTAATTGTTAATCTTTGGATTTTAACAATCTGCCTTAAAAAAGATGTGCAAGGCATTTTTAAACTTTCTGTTCCCACTATAATTCCACTGTCTGCTGACAAATAAGGAAACTGGTCACCTTCCCACAAAGAAGTATCTGGACAGTTGATAAAGAACTTATTAACATTAACTTTTCTTTCAAAGCAAGCAAAACAGGGAGAAAAAAGAAAAAAGTTTAATACCTTTTTTTAAAGTCTTGTAGAGATGAGGCTGAAAATTTCACTTAATATAAAAGAGAAGAAAGGATATATCTGGCTTTGGTCTTTCAAAGTTGTCAGTAACTTGGATGGCCCTAGAAAGCTTTGACATAGAAAGGCCCTGAAGTTAGAAAAAATCAATAAGAATAAATTGTGCTGACAGTTACCAAATCACTAATTATTTGAAGGATCTCTTCCAGGCTCAGGAAAAGTGCAAAGTAAAGGAAGAGATGGAGTTGGGCAAACTGCCCACAACAGGACAGCAGAAAATGTGATGAGAACCGGAAAAGCTCTTTAGATCCCACATGCCATTCATCAAAGGTTGCAAAATCATTTGGTTAAGTGCCAGGCAAAGTGTCTGTGAATTCAATTCCTCGTGCAGAAGTCACAGAGTGGTGTTAACAATTTTATTGCACACCACAGTCAGATGAAAGTTGCTTCTGGGTCACATATATTTTTGTGACTTGAATCAATTTGATGAGCAACTATAATCTTAATGAGTGCTACTGAAACAAAAAAGAAAAAAAAAAAGACTGCTCACTGTCTCAATTGATTGATTAAATCCCTATTTGCTACAAAATTATTGGGAATCTCCTTCCACACAAATGTCTTATCCTTTTCCTCAATCCTTTGTGCTCTGCTATTGAGGATCAGGAGGAGACCAGCATTAGATACCAAATAGAACCTCATTCCTTGGTTGAATATAAGGAAAAAATTACTTACAATAAGGGTAGTGAAGCACAAGAACAGAGAGTTGGTGTGTTTTCCACCCCTGGAGACATTCAAGGTTAGGCTGGACAGGGCTCTGAGCACCTGATTGAGCTGTAAGTGTCTGTGTTCATTGCAAAAGAGTTGGACTGGGCAGCCTTTAAAGGTCCCTTCTAATTCAAAAGATTGTGTCATTCTGTGTAAAGGTGGCACAAGTGCATGGCAGAATAAACCATGCATTTCTAGTGAACAAACACAAGAGGGTGCAATAAGTATGTCCAGAAACTTCCTATCCATCATGGAAAAACTTCAGGCTCAGAAACTGCATCTCTAACGCACAGCCATTGATTTGTATCTGTTATTTAAAGCACGGCTGCGTCAGCAGCCTCACTGAATTATTCATCAGCGTTCCGAGTAGAAGATGAGGCACCATGAATCTGGATTCATGAAGTACATACAAAGTAGTGTTGTTCTGCAAAGAAATGCTGATGTTCTGAGTGGGGACCAAGAAACTAATGTAAAAGAGCAAAAATTATCACTGAGGCATTATTGTAGAGTGGGTATGTCATGTGCAGAAACTCACTGTTCATCTTCTGGCATGGAGCACCACAGACTAGTTAGCAAGGATGTGTTCTGGACCTCTTACATCAAATGACAACACAGATGCTCTCTGTCATGGAAGCTGATAAAAAGGATGGTTTTTTTTATTTTTTTTTTTCAAGAGATGTGTAGATGTGGCACTGAGGGACATGGTGTAGTGGGCATGGTGGGAATGGATTGGTTCCAACTGAATGATTCTAGGATTCTGTGATTCTTTCTACCCCATCATGCTTGGTCATTCATCTATTGAAATCTGGTTGGTTCAACACTGAGAGTTCAAAAGTCCCAGGTCACCCAGCTAGTGGTGTTAGACCTACATCTTCCAATTGCCCATCCTCCGCTTAGAAAGCAGAAATAACTTCTTTGTTATTGTTGTCTGCCTCAGCCGTGTTTCAGATGTCCTGAGAGCCTTCCAGAAAGACTGTGAAATGTCTGTCTTCTCTTGAAGTTCTACTGGTCACAAGACCTTTATTGTGATGCAGATGATGGGTCATTTACAGCATTCTTGAATGTCCTAAGAGATATCATATAGCCACCTCTGAGTAGTCCTCTGGATACAAAAACAACGACTCAATACAAACGGTATCAAATTTCCTACAATAGAAAAGACAAGGTTGAAGTCCGTAGCCAGGGCTGATTTCCTAAAAGCACTTTTTCCTCAGTCATCAGTTTGACTAAAAGATGAACCTCAGCTGGCTTAAGGAAACAAAATCCCACCAGCAGCTGAACTCACCTGTCCCATGCAGCAAGAGTTCTAACCTGTTAGCCTTTTCTGCATATAAAATAAGATGAATGCTTAAAAGTGCAATTGTAATTTTCTACTTGATAACTTTCTCCAGCTGGGTGCCCAGATCACTAGTTTTCTATTCTTGACTTAAGAAGTACAAGAGCTGCAAATTGATTTTATAAAAATTTAATTAAATTTGTGCTATGACCTGCAATGTGGTGTAATTTGCTCAAATGAAAACTCTGACTGGAGCAAGGCCAAGCATGGTCATTAGGGCTTATCCTTTGAACTCTGTTTCAGACAGCCTTTCTTATTTATCCAATATCATCCTGAGAAAGTGCCAATTACTTCTATAGTTACTCTGTGTCCACTTGAGCCTAAACATATGAGATTAAATAATAGTTTAAACAACAGATCTAGGAACCCATGTCTTCTCCATTGGCCTCAGGCTGGGATTTCCCAAGGGATGTACCAGAGTGGCAAGACATTGCCATTTTCCATTAGCACTGCCATTTTCCATGACTGCATCTAATTTGCATGTGTAAAACTCAATGAGAAATCAATGTGCTATTGGCACAGATGTGAATGAATCCTCTGGAACTGAGATTTTGATTTTACAATGCAAACCATTGACTCCTGGCTGTATGCAACAGTAGTAATTTTAATTACTACCACTGTAGCATTAAGAAAGTACTTTAAATGCTAAAATTGAGTGCTACTTTTTATTGAACTGCACATTATGACTGCACACAGACATTATAGGCATTCAATACATTCACCTTAAAATGAAAGCAACAATACATCCAAATTCTACATCCAAATTCACACTCTGAATTCACTTTCAGTGGACTCATACTATTATGCTTTATTTATTTATTTATTTGTTCTTCACTTACCAGAATCCAGTCACTTGAGTCAAGAAGGCACTCAAAACATGAAAAGGAGGAGTGATGCCCTCAGCTTGATTCAATGCTGTGTGGAAATGTGTCATAGAAAACCAGGAGTAGGCTAAGTGTGGTGATGTCCCTGAAATGAGTTGAGCACTGATGCTCTAGGTCTAGATATCCTGTATTGTCACTTACCAGCAGTAAAAGCTGAAATATCTGGCACTCAGAGACCTCTGGTTAGCAAGGGATCGTTGGAAGTTTTATCAGCAGGTGATGTTACTATGGACTTTGGTGCCATAGTGTTCACTAGGAGCTCTCCCAAGCATTTACCAGATACTGCCACAGAGTGGCTGCTATGACTTGTTGATACTGGTACCTATGTGAAATATATGCCAGTACACAACTTTCTGTTTGTTTGTTTTGATAAAAATCAATCCTCAAAATATTGTGGACTCAGGTGATTATCTGGTTAACCATTCTCAAGGCTACTGGAGACAGATGGGCTTCTCTTGATAGGGAAATAATTTTCTCATTCCAAAGCAGTTGGGATGGCTCACCTTTACAGGTGCCTACTCTTTTCCATCAGCTGTAGAGGGAACCTGTATTCTATCACTGTATAAAATACATTATGTATCTAGTGTCAAACGAAGGAAAGAAAAGAATGAAAAACAGCAGAAATGAGAAAATACATCCTTTTAGAGGTTGGATTCAATCTCTATAAATCGCTTCCAATCCTGACAATTATGTGAGTTGTGATTGAGTTCGTAAAGAATGATTTATTAATATCCAGATTTTCTTTCAGCAAAAACTAGTACCTGCTTTGTCCCATGTGTATCTTTATGATGGCTTTTAATGCTGACAAAGTGTTTGGAATTTCCACATAATTTAAAAGGAAAAATATAGTATTGAAAAATCAAAAGTTATTTTCCAGAAGAGCTTTTATTCTTATTCACTGATAACCTAAGAGAATCTGAATTGGTAAGATGTTTACAACTGAAAACTGGAAAGCTGCTTTATACTGTCCCCAAGGTCTATATTTTCAAAGTTTAGTCTAAATTACCTGCTTGAAAATGGATTTCATTGGAAGATTTCAGTCACTTTACTTTGAAAACCTTAACTGAACTCTAGAAAACCCAATCCCAAGAATAACTAATTCAGATTAAAATTTACTCTAAATTATTCACCAGCAGTTAATGTATTGTATAAGGAGAAACAATTTATGTATATCAAAGTAAAAGAAAGTTTTTAAAATCTTGCTGAAGAAACCAATAAAAACCACTCAATACCTACCTGCAAATATTTCGTTTAACAGATTTTATGATAAAATGTAACCGTAATATCACTTTGTACATAGAAGTATACAGAAATTCAAATTACTCTGGAACAAAGCCCCTGATCATGATGTGGAGGCATTTATCATCTGTCTTCAACTAGTCCCTAAACCTTGACTGACATAAAATTTCTTTGCACTCTAGTATCTCTGGCTATCAAATGAGAATAGCAATGTTTCTGACTTATTTGAAAATTCATATTTCTAAAGTATTTGAGGATCTTCAAACAGAAATTCAATGTTTTGTCATTGTATAACTGTCCAACAGTATTCTGCACTTTTCTACCTAATGGAGCACTTTTTTACTTTAGCAGAAGGTTTGCTTGTGTTAATGTTGTTTTTCATATTAACTTCATAGTTTGGGTGACGGACTGCCATTAAAAGCTGTTGATTTTCATTTATTCATTAAACAATAGTTTAATAGTATGGTCATAATATTTTAAAATGTATTAATATTCTTCGTGGCATTAATCTGCAGGGAAAGTGGTTTAGACAGGGGGTACAATGAATGTTAACAAAGCACACTCTTTCTTGTCTTGCTCCCATGTAATTTTAAGTCAGTGTTTTCTGTGATGATTGCCCTCTATCTGGCACTTGTGAGAATGTGTCTGGAATGTTGTGCCCAGTTTGGAGCTCCACAGCACAAGGATGACATTGTCATTCATCATGGAGTGAGACCAGTGGACATCACTGGGAGGAGTTGATAGTGGTGGAAAATAGGTTGTACAATATAAGAGAATCAGATATATTTAACCTTAAAAAAAAAAATCTGAATATTTATTTATCTTTAAAAATGAAACAAAATAATTTTAACTTCATCAAATGGATGATCACCTACACATTGCTACAATCTGGAGGTTGGTGACCCAATCCCAGGTGGATTGGAACCTGATGATCCTTGAGATCCCTTCCAACCCAAGCCATTCTGTGATTCTATGATTCAGTCTTGTCAGGTAACTTCAGTTTTAGCTGTGACAGTAAGACAACATTTTGTAAATCCCAATTTCAGTTTTTATATGAACCCCTCATTGTATGTATTGGCATGCCTTGGTATCCTTCTCCACCTCGTAATTACCAGGATTTGGGGAAACAATCAAAGCAGAATGAAACAAGGATTATGGATAGGTATTTGTTATGGAGACTTTGCTATTTCTACCATATTTGAGCTAGGTTGGCCAAGTGTAATACAACCTCTGGCTTCCACAGCAACTCCTCCAACACTACACTGTCTCATGTCTGGTCCTTTCTAGCAGCAATATACTCTGAGGTCCAGATTTTACCATCTTCCTTTCATCCCCAATATACCTCCACAAAAATCCCCAGAGGAATCACATTTCTGTGTCTGAGGTCTTCTGAGGTGGAGACCTTCTTCTGCAGGGAGTGGGATAGCTGGTACCATTTTATGGAGTTCACCAAATTCACTTCAACACTACTAACCAAATTATTGCACAGAGAATGATGAGGTGCTGGAACAGGCTACCCAAAGAGGCTGTTGATGCTCCAACCCTGGAGTTGTCCAAGACCAGGTTGGATGGGGCCCTGGGCAACCTAGTCTAGTGCCTCATCCTGAAGTTGGTGGTCCTGCCTGTGGCAGGGGGATTGGAACTTGATGATCCTTGGGATCCCTTCCAAACCAAGCCATTCTATGATTCTATGATTGAGGAATGGGGAAATAAATGCAATACCAGTCCCCTCAAATATCTTCTTAACCCTCTTTGCATGCTAGCATTGTCCTAAAAGTAGGGTTGGCATGAGAGAGGGTTGTTGGTCAGCAAGAGAGTGAGAGGATAAGAGATTAGAAAAGGTAAGTGGAAAGGTAAAAGTAAGGAAGTGGGATACAGCTCCCTTCCTATGTCATAATCTGAAAAAAATAGACATGAAAATAACTAAACTAGTTTTCATATGTTAACTTGAGCTGCAGAAGTATAGGTTACACTAAACTCAGTGTGGAAAGCTCTTTGAGAGTAATCAGCTTAAGCAGGCTGCCCCACTGGCTATGCACTCCTTAGCTTCACATCCCTGCACTGATGTATTGTATTTTACAGATATATCCTGATATACTCTGCTGTAATGGCTTCAGTTCAGTAAGTTTCCAAACACAGTGCTGTGACCTAATTCCAAGGCAGTTTTCCTTCACATGTGTTTGTATCATCATAGTAGGTTAGAGAAAAGAATTATTTTATTTATTTATTTATTTTTTGAGAACACAATATCTGAAGAAAACAGTTGAAGGAATTAGACTAACACTTAGAATTCAGATTGATAGAAGTCAGAGAGAGAAAAATGGGCAGGAGAAAAAAAATTGTCTGTTCTGTGTGGTGGGTCAAGCAGGTAAGGCATTGAATTTTATTTTTATTTTTTTGTCAGCAGAGTATGACTGAAGGGTGGGTTGTATGAGGGAAGGGAGTCAAGGGTTCAGACCTCTCTCGTAGTGGCATGTGTTTTTCCAACAGGGTATGGAATACAAGCACAAAAGTGAGCGATTGTTTTGTTACTACCAATAAATAAATAGATCAGTAAAGAAATATCAGCAACAGAAAACATACCTAGTAACAAATGCTTCTTCAGCAAAGTGTCACTCATCCATCTAAGCAACATCTCCCTTAAGAGGTAATAATGCATTTGCATGAATATATACTTAACACAAAATATCTTTCTGCTGAATCCAAAGACAACAAGAGGAGCAGAGGTTTCCTGAACTTAGGCACCAGCAAAAAGAAACTGAAGCAACTTGGATGAGCAGAATGATCTTTTTATGGACGCATTCAGCAAACAATAGGCTTCTGCACCATCAGCCTCAGAGGTACAAGCACTACAGGGCTGTGGCTTCAGGCAGCATCATTAAGACAAAAGAAACTGGGGTGCAACGTCTTGCAGGTTCTGCCTTCATGTGCAAATATTAAAAGGAGCAGATAAACTAAGAAATGACTGCCTCTTTGAAGCCTTTCTAATGTCAGTAGGCCTCAGAAGTCTGCAGAGAAAAGACCTGCAAGTGGGAGAAACAATAGGTAGTTCACCCCACAAGGAGACAGATCATTTACGAAAAGCCATCCCGAGACGGCAGAAATAAAACTCTCATTTCTTCATGACAACAACCATTGTATTTTTAAATATTTTCTGTGAAGATAGACCTCGGGTATAATTGCAACAAAAAAGAAAGGAAGTTTCTTTCCCAATTATTTTCTCTTTCCTGCAAACAGAAGTTCTGGTATGATTTAAAAATTATGATCCATCATTCTTCCCCAAGGAATTTTTCATTTTCCATTTCCTATTGAAAAACATGGGAAGAACAACCTACTCAAACTGGATAATTTGCATTTCTAGAAAGTCCCCTAAAATGTCACTAGCAATAAAACAAGTGCAAATCACTTTTGTATGAAAAAAAAATTAAAAAAAAAAGACAAAGAAACTGAAAGAAATGAAAAATCATCCTTTTGGTTTGTGAAAATCTCACAGGAGGATGGAGATGAAATATATGGATGACCATCCACAAAACAGATGAATTTTTTCTCTTCATTGAAACTCAATAACCACAGAAGTTGGATACTGCATCTTTTGAGTTTCTTTCTAGTCATTGAGTTTTTTCTACAGTGGTTTTGTTTTTGGTTTTGGTTGTTTTTGGTTTTGTTTTTTTTACAGTTTTTTACATTTAACTTCACCCTTAAGACTGAAGATACACAGATTCACCTGGGTCCCATCTTGCATTCCAGAATTAGGGCAGAACAGGTTTTCAGCCCTACAGATCATCCCTCAAACAAATCCCTCCTTTTCATTTCTCCTGTTGAATTTTGACACAGGTAATACACAACACCCTTAAAGACAAGAACAGCAATTTGAAATTCTAGAAGTCTGTTGTGAGGAGGTTGCTCTGTGATTTTTTAGCAACAAAATCCTTCCAGGAATCTATGCTGAGTTTTGCACCAGCACCACATGCAATCAATTTACTTCAATTGTCTCTGCTGGTAGGGGTTAACATCTTGCTGTTTTGATCCCAATGGCAATGACTGTGATCCTGAAGTCAATTAATTTATTTTATTTTTTTCCTATTGATTTCAAAAGACCTTGGATCAGGTCTGGATGGTTCCTAAATAAAATGGAATATAAAGAGAGCAGCTTTCTGCAAAGATATTGGGGAATAGGAGAGAGACTGAGGAAAAGAGAGAGGAGAAATAAAATTAAGTTCTTAATAGGGTTAAAAGATGAGCTTTGGAAATATTCCTTATTTCTCTGAGTTTTTGTCACTACCCCTTACTGTACTTGAAAATGTTACAAACAAATAATTTCATTGCTTGACCTCACTGAGATCTCTGTTGAATTCTTGTCACATTTGATAAACTCTATCACCAAAACGTTCTCAATTAAGAAGCCTAATAATATTTGTAAATAATTAAGATCCATATAACTTCTCAATTTTATAAAAGAAGCCTAGATTTCTCCTTGTGTCATTTCCTGTGTTCATATTTGCTACCCTGAATCACGTTGGAAACTTTAATACTGTATATGAAAAGCTCTTGAGGGTAAGAAAACAGTCTATCAAAGAGACAGTGCAATAATGATCCAAGAGCCACCTCAAGTCCTCTTCAGTGCTACCTCTTTTCTTGTCTAAGTTCATGATTACTTATGTTCGTTTTTTTTAAATGTATAAAAATGCTACTTTCAATTAAGAAAGTTTGAGGGGAAAAAAAGAAGAAAAACATTTAATTATAAGGTTATTCGCGCTGATGACAATGCTGAATATTGTTTTTCCTGGCACTATTCACACTAAATGGAAAGACAAGGGTAAATTAAGTTGTAATTCATAGGGGAATGCTAAAAAATGTGGTGTGTAACTTTTGTAGGGTATCTTCTGCTCACATAAATCTTTCTATGTACCATGAGTCCCATAAATGGCAGCAGCAAACAAACAGGTTTTTGAAGGTGTTGTAGTAGCCAAAGCCAACAGCACAAAGTTGCTTGCTTTGCTCACAGAGAGGAGCATCCCTGCAAAATAATAACTCATAGCTTAACTTTGATCTCTTAAGAGCATAAACCTCCCCTGAGTTGAATAGGTTTTGAGGTGGTGTTATTTCTCTTCACACTGCAACAGAGTACTGTTGTAAATTATCCATTCCAGAAGTGGAGGACACCAGGTTGACAAAACAGACTTTAATCTCAGCACTGTGTTTGCAACTGTTACAGGAAATTGTTTCCTCTTATCATTCTCAGCAGAAATGACAGGCTGGTCTATTTCCACATCATTAATATCATAGAATTATTTTACTGTACGTGCTACACAAAATGAGACTTCTGTTAGTGTGAAATTGGAGGACATATGTTTTCTCACATTGTATCCAAAAGAAATGATGCTGGGTTCTATCCAAGCCAATTCCTGATGTCCCATATTCTTTCTCAGCGTGCCCTGGCTACAAAGATCTGCTTCTAGCTGAAGCTATCACAGCATTCCACCCATGCTTGAGCATGTCTTGCTTGACTCCATCTGCTAGCAACAAGGAGATTTCACTGCCTTCAATATAGACCATGCACCACTACCCTGTTTTTACTACTCTGCACGTGTTGTGAGTAGCTGTGTGAAGGTTTTAGTATTACAATTGGATCTATGATGTAAATCAGGGATTTCCTATGCCTGCTATCTTTGTTAAAAATGAATTCAGTTCTAATGGAATAGTATACGTTCTTCATTCTAAGATTCAGATATCTAGCTTGCATTTCAGACTGTTTAAAAGTTGCTTAGAGGTAAGCACTAGGTCATTTTGAATTGGCAAATCAATACAGTTCACATTTAAGTAAAGTTAAAACTTATTTTGAAATGTTTATTTTGTTTTAATTATATTATTCCAGATTTTTTTTAGTCAATATCAAAACCAAAATCTGTTATTTCTTTTTCACTTGTAAATTTACTTTTTAGCATAACTAAAATTGCTTTGGACACTGCTTTAATACTGGTATGGTTGGCTTTTTCATTAAAATCAGTTGTCTTTGTGACATACTTATTCACCATTCTGTTATCAGAACCCAATTACGTTGATTTCTGGGCACTCAAAGTGTAGCACCTCCCAGATCAGGTTATAATATTTAAATAGGAAGATTTATTGCTCAAGTCTTTCCCAGTCAGATGACTGAAACAGAGAAATCAAGAAACTATTCAATAGAAGTATTTCATGTTGTAAAATTGTTGCTGCTGCATCCAGTCTTCAGAATTATGGTCTGCAAATGGACTTGTAGAAAGAAAAGCATGTTAGGTACAGTTCCTACAGTAGAAGCAGGAAAAGCAACCAGAATAGGCACCAGAATGACCAACTTGGTTAGTTTGGACAGGCTGAAAATAAAAAAATAAAAAATGGGCTAAGTATAGAATCATGGAATCATAGAAGACTGAAAACACCACTAAGATCATCAAGTCCAACCACTGACCCACCCCCGCCATGTCCACTATGTCCCTCAGTGCCATGTCTCCACAGTTCTTGAACACCTCTAAGGATGGTGACTCCACCACCTCCCTGGGCAGGCTGTTCCAGTGCCTGACTGCTCTTTCAGAGAAGAAAATTTTCCCAATATCCAAACACAGTATGCTTCGGATCCCTCTGGCAATTGAGTCAGTGACTTAGTGAGGTAACACTGTTCCTTTAGGGAACATCCTCCTTGATACCTGAAATATAGGTGCTCATGACTACAGTTGTGTCAAGACCTAAGCAAACTTTTGGTAAGTAATTGTTAATTCAAACACAGAATCTGTAAGGGGTTGAGAGTGGGTGTCCCTTCTCACATAGATTTACAAATGGATGATTCTTGGAGCCAATGTAAATATTTGAGGAGCTGCCTGTAAGACGAGTGATTTGGGGCAGGAGTGCCAGAAGGATGCAGTGGGAGCTAAGCCCCACTTAGGATGAACATGCTAATAGATTATTTTCTGTTTCAGNCCAAGCCAGGCATCTGATTTGTACAATAAGTTTTAAGATTTGATCTTCTGAATACAAAAATATAGTGAAGAAAATGAAGGAAGTTTCCTCTGTAAATGGTTTAAGGTTTGGGACTATAGAAGAGACTGGAAATTTTTCCAGTGCTTTAGGACCGGGTAAAACTCTAACATATGAAATTTACAAGAGTAATAAGTTGATGCTTAATAAATTATCCTGCAGCTGCTTTAAAAAATTGCTCTGAAGTGCATAAAATTTTTAGCACTGTACCAGTTAGGATTTCCCAAATACTGTACAACATTCCTCTAAATGTTGAGATTCATTCCCATTTTCCTACAGAATAAATCGAAGAGTAAAGGTGCAGGATGATTTACAGTAGAAGAACTTGCATTTTAGCAGTAGTTCAGGGAATAAAACCCCATGAAGACCATGGTCCGTGCAAGAACTGGTAATTAATCCTTTAGAAAAAAAAATAAGGAAAAAGAATAACTACTTTCTTAGTCCTAATGATTGACGGTGCCTTTCTGTGCATTGTAAATATTTATATCAATATGGTTCCCTTTCCGTCAGGCTAGGCCTTACTTAGCAGACAGAAGAAAATAGGATTGTTTATATTTACGTTCAGTGAAGTAGGCCTCCACCATCTGTGAAATCAATGTAAGAAAAAATGCATTTTCTCATGTCATTTACTTTTAATTTCTTTTCTGTTTGTTTGTTTTTTTGTTGTTGTTGTTTTCATTTCTTTTTAATGTAGTCTAATTAAAGAATGGATTGTGAAGAGGAAGAACAGGAGGTGAAGAAGTCTAAATGCAGCATTTGAAAGTACCATATTGTAATTTGGGATTACAGGAAGAAGAGATAAATTTGCATGATGATGCCTTTCATATTTATTCAGTTAGAGAAGTGTTTATTGAACGCTTTAGGCAGAGAATAATGATTACAAGCATGCTCAGAATCTCAGCCACTCAAAACAACAAATTAAAATGTACTCTCTCCCTCTTAAATCAAATTGATTCAAAAGTTATAGGTCCACTTGTACTTGGAACATATGCTGAACTATCCCAAGAAGTAGCAAAATCTTTTTTGTAATGTTTCAAATGTTACTTTAAAAATAAATAAATAAATAAAAAACCATATACAACTATTAAATGTATTGAAGTTAAAAAATGAATTAATTCATGATGCTAGAGCAAATACTTTGTTTTTCACAACTAGATGGAGAAGAATAAATTGGGAAAGAAGGTAAGAAAGTCTGATCTACAGTATAAGAGACAGCAAACCAGAGCCACCGAAAATGTGAGCTTGGCAGCAGTAAGTGGAAAAAAAAGGACAGTATTCATCTGCTTCAATAAGAATTGGAGGTTGTCAACAGAAAATGCCAAGAGTTCATGATGCTTAATGTGTCTTTTACTCCAGCCTTCACTAAAATTGAAGCCTTTGCTTGATATTCTAATAAAAATAGTTTGAATAAGAAAAGCCAATACAGCTAATGCAAGAGGTTGCTACAACTAGAAAACAGAAAGGTAGGCAGTGTTAGAAAACATTTCAATTTCCCATCTGACTTTATATTTTTTAGTTACAATCATGTAGAGAACTGGTTGAAATTATAAGAATTGTTATATTTTTCTGGAGTTACCCACACTTACCCACACAAATCCATCCAAGACACAATAACAGTCCTTATGGGGAAAAAATAAGGGAAAAAAAGAAGTTGATGTATCTTTAATAAACCATTTTATGCTATCCTGTATAAATCTTCATGGGTAAGATGTGAAAGCACTAGCTGAGTGTACAGAGAGTGTAACTGAGCTATAGAGGGTAGAAAAATATTGAAAAACTTGTCCCTACTTATCAAAATTTGTCTGCCAGTTCAGAAATTGACATGACACTNCCGCCCTCTTTTTTTTTTGTTTTTTCTTTCTTTATTTTTTTTTTTTTTTCATCTTCACAAATTCACAAGTTATCTAAGTTTAGTGTAAGTCACTACAGAACATTTGTTTCAGATGACTTATTTCATGTGGATGGTTGAGCTGGCCAAGAATTTTTGGTGAGCAGATTTGTCTCTGTGTGCATATTACTTGTGGAGNTATTTACGTTCAGTGAAGTAGGCCTCCACCATCTGTGAAATCAATGTAAGAAAAAATGCATTTTCTCATGTCATTTACTTTTAATTTCTTTTCTGTTTGTTTGTTTTTTTGTTGTTGTTGTTTTCATTTCTTTTTAATGTAGTCTAATTAAAGAATGGATTGTGAAGAGGAAGAACAGGAGGTGAAGAAGTCTAAATGCAGCATTTGAAAGTACCATATTGTAATTTGGGATTACAGGAAGAAGAGATAAATTTGCATGATGATGCCTTTCATATTTATTCAGTTAGAGAAGTGTTTATTGAACGCTTTAGGCAGAGAATAATGATTACAAGCATGCTCAGAATCTCAGCCACTCAAAACAACAAATTAAAATGTACTCTCTCCCTCTTAAATCAAATTGATTCAAAAGTTATAGGTCCACTTGTACTTGGAACATATGCTGAACTATCCCAAGAAGTAGCAAAATCTTTTTTGTAATGTTTCAAATGTTACTTTAAAAATAAATAAATAAATAAAAAACCATATACAACTATTAAATGTATTGAAGTTAAAAAATGAATTAATTCATGATGCTAGAGCAAATACTTTGTTTTTCACAACTAGATGGAGAAGAATAAATTGGGAAAGAAGGTAAGAAAGTCTGATCTACAGTATAAGAGACAGCAAACCAGAGCCACCGAAAATGTGAGCTTGGCAGCAGTAAGTGGAAAAAAAAGGACAGTATTCATCTGCTTCAATAAGAATTGGAGGTTGTCAACAGAAAATGCCAAGAGTTCATGATGCTTAATGTGTCTTTTACTCCAGCCTTCACTAAAATTGAAGCCTTTGCTTGATATTCTAATAAAAATAGTTTGAATAAGAAAAGCCAATACAGCTAATGCAAGAGGTTGCTACAACTAGAAAACAGAAAGGTAGGCAGTGTTAGAAAACATTTCAATTTCCCATCTGACTTTATATTTTTTAGTTACAATCATGTAGAGAACTGGTTGAAATTATAAGAATTGTTATATTTTTCTGGAGTTACCCACACTTACCCACACAAATCCATCCAAGACACAATAACAGTCCTTATGGGGAAAAAATAAGGGAAAAAAAGAAGTTGATGTATCTTTAATAAACCATTTTATGCTATCCTGTATAAATCTTCATGGGTAAGATGTGAAAGCACTAGCTGAGTGTACAGAGAGTGTAACTGAGCTATAGAGGGTAGAAAAATATTGAAAAACTTGTCCCTACTTATCAAAATTTGTCTGCCAGTTCAGAAATTGACATGACACTGGGTCTGTTTCGGTTTGGTGCTGTTGTATATACCCATTACTCTCAATTAATATAAAAGTATGATTTTAGGTTTGTGGACAACCTAAGGTTTTGTAGCAAAGAGAGGCTATCTGCATAATGAAGAGGATAAATAAAATTCTAAACATTCTTGATGAACAGAGTATACATGACACTATTCATTACAAAATAAGTTCAGGCTTCTACATTTAGATGGGGATAATTTCTGCAGAAAACAGTTTGATAGCAAATCCACTGATAAAAAAGGTTTGCTGAACTTCAAATTAACAAGTGTGAGAAAGAAGTCACAGTAAAAGAAAAAAATCACATTCCTAGCAAAGGACAAACTTTTTCCTAGGTTGTATAAATGTGAGTGGTGTCTGTAAGACACTAGAAAGGACTGTTTGTTCCCTTTATAAAGCCAAGTCTAGGATCCTCTGTCCTTTATTTGAATACCACACTTTGATAAAGGTTTGCCTCTTTGCTCTGCATTCAGGGGAAAGCAAGGAAAAGATGAGGAGCTTTGAAAATGCCCAAAGGAAAAATGAGGGAATAGCCGTACCAGAACATAGAGAAATGAGTAATAGGGGACACCATACCAATCTCAGACACAGCGTGGGAAAGTGCAAAGGCAATATACTGTTTTCAGTACATAAATAGAGAAGAACTAGTGAGGATAATTTTCTTTTAGGATTCCATGCCTCTTTTTTCAAAAGGGAAGGAAGTGAATACAACTCTATAGACCTAAATATTAGTCCATTGCTTTGGAGTATTTTTCATTTGTCTGCTTTTGAGGTTGTGGTGGATTTCTCTAGGGCTAGCAGTAAATCCATAAATGATAACCATTTGACACTGGGATGTACTATTAAAACAGCATGAGACCCAGGGCAGTTACACAACCAGCAGCTTTCATTCCAGACATCATATGGCATAAATAATGTCTGCTTCATACTTAGAAATATGTAAGCCAGATTGCAGATGCTTGACTTGCAATTTTGAATCTTTTCTCCCATGGGCCAAAGCATTTAGAAAGCTGTCACTTTCATGTTAGTCTGGTATTTCTACCAGGCTTCTCAGAATATCTGACATCATGTTCTGTGACTTATCTTGCAGATAGCATTTTCTTTTCAATTGCTCACCCAAATGCTCCCTGCCTCTTATTCACAATACAATTTAGTATTGCAATCTGCTTCTATGCTCTGCTGTTAATATGCAATTTGTTCTTTGTGTTTCATCTGTAAAGGGCTGGTGATGTTCATTTCTAATGCTCAAATTAGAGAAAAAACTCAGAAGTGAAGTTTATAATTAGACTAGTACTTTGATAAACATAAAAGAATTAAAAGCAGGCACTTTTTAATAACACATATCAAAAGAAATTCTAAAATGCATATGGACTGGAATGACTGATAATTCTTGCATTTATAGAGAGTGCTCCTGAAATGATATACAAAAGAATTATTTACACTGAGAAGAATCTCAATTTCAGGAAAAAAAAATATGATAACTGTGTACAAGCGTGTAAATGTGTGGAAAATATTGCTTAATATACACACCATGACAAGAATGGGAAGAAATGAAGATAAAGAAATGAAAAACTGTAGATGATCCTGTTGGACCACATGGCCTTTAGGGTCCCTTCCAACTCAAAAAAATCTACGATTCTATGAAACAAAAAGAACACAAGAGTCCAAAAATATTTTCATCCTTTGAAAGTAAGTGAATGAAATTTCAAGAGAAATAGAGATTAAAAATATATATCTTACTAGATCAGTATGAATCAAGAGGATATGTTTATTTAGCTGAAACCGAAGAAACCTGAATGCAGTTTTCATGTTTGTAATAGTTCTGTTGCTTTTTCTTTCAACCACAGAAAAGGGATCTTTCAGGGAATTCTCTGCACTTTGATCAATAGACACGAAATGAAAAAGTGAATGCATGAAAAAAATATCACCTGGTCATCAGGTGATAAAACTAAGCTATGGCATTTTATTCCATGTCATTAAGTCCTTTTGGCCGGCAAAGCATACCCATGGAAGCCAAGTACAATTCATTAGTCTGTAATTTTTTACTTGTCCATATTTTTGCTGACACTAAAGGAAGCTATCGAAGGCCATTTGAAGTCTGTGAAGTTTTAAGGTACAAGGACTTGAAGCTCTGCTTCTCCGTTTTGTCATTGTCCCCTTTCTTTGCAAAAAGATTTGCAAAGAAATACAGCTATAGCTCCAAATTTAAAGTGCACTGTGGCACTGTTCAGTGTCCTTTTGATCAGACATGAGTGGGCAGGAAAGTTTCATTTTCAGAGAGGAATACTAGCAAGGTACCACCACAGCACACGAATGTCAAACTCCTTGTCTGATGCATGTTGCATGTAGCCTAACATGGCACAGTACTAACGTGGCATAGTACTGAATAAAATCCAGCAAATTCCATGTGTCTTTCAGCTTGTGAGAGACTGTTACGGGAGACAGATCAAACCCAAATGTCAACTTTTCTGAAGCCAGACATGTTTTTGCAGCCTTTTATGCCTGCTGATAGGAGGAAGGAAGAGTAAGTGTTACCCAGTCTCATGCTTTGCTTGGGGAGATAAAAGTCTACGTTAGAGCAAATCTGGATACTGTACTCAAAATCCTCCCTTCCTATTCCAGTTGAGGCAGAATACACTTGCACGTTTTCTTTTATTTCATCATCATCAACAACATAACTCTAAAAACTAGTGATCTCAGAAAAAAATTCTCTACGAAAATGAGGGAAGAAGAAAGGTCAAGGCACGGTGATCACATTGCTGCTTACTTTGCCATGACCATGATCTTTTCCAGGATTGCCTGTCATATCAGTGAGCACATGGGAGGTAACAAAAGTGGTGGATTTTTTGGCAGTGAGCACAGATACTAGATGATCTGAGTGGTCTTTTCCAACTTTAATGATTCTATGTTCTATACAGAAGTCATTAAGCTGGTCCCTTAGACCATGAAGGTACTTCAGCAAATAAAAACAAGTGCCCCCATCCAACGTCTCCTTTGGGATCCAGTCTAGTCACACAGGTCAGCAGTCAGAGACTGATATGACCAGAACAGGAAGATGAGTAATTTTCCTTGTAGTTGAATTAAGTGGTAAACTCATCTTCATCACTGAGTCCTCACTTCAGTTTGTAATAGGAATGTGCTCCCAGGTCCCTCACATACCTCTAAAAAAATGAAATACTTACTAGGCCAAATTAAGACAGAGATTTGTTCTGAAGCTCATCTGCAGGAGATTCCAGCACAAACCCCCCTGGCAACTAATATTTAATTAGCAGTTAACTGTGAGAGGAGAACACGAGACCCGTTTTAGAATAACCTACAGTTCATGGGCACAGGCACAGATCCAGCAGATAGGAGGCATTAGAATATGTTTGTGCTTTTTTCCATCAGCCAGAAGAGTTTAAAATGAACTTAGCTTTGCACAAGCTTTTAAATTTGAGGTGCTACTCCTGAAGAAAATTCTGTCATGATGACATTTTGGGAAATTTTACTGATTTTTTAATTATAGCCCCTTTGTAACACTCTGACATCTGCCTTTGTCACTCTTTGTGCTGTTTAGGAAGCTGAGGCATTGAACTCAGATTTGTTGAACCTATGAGACAACTGAAAACCTAATGGGCAGTGCTGAGTTTATGGTGTCTTTGGAAATCGTAGTGAAAATAATGGTCTTCAGGGGCATTTCCCTTGGAAAAGCTCAGGAGTTCTTGTAGAATCATAGAATCATTTGAGTTGGAAGGGACCCTTAAAAGCCATCTGATCTCACTTCCCTGCAATGAATAGGGCCACCCACAGCTCCATCAGGTGCTCAGAGCCCCATCCACCTTGGGTATCTCCAGGGATGGGGCATTCACCACCTCTCCTGGTAACCTGTGACTGTGCTTCATTTGTAGCAACAAAGACAAGCCCACAGCTTTCCTTAAAGAAATAAGTAAGGTGTTTTCTGACACTTATCCCAAGACTCTTTCAACCAACTTGAGTTATCTCTTCTGAATACATTGATATTATAAGAGGTCTTGGGTTCACAGCCAGAAACACAATATATGGAGAAACTTACTCTTAGAAAGGAAAATGGTATGAGTATCAAAGCTTGGTGAGAAACTTGTTGAAGGGCTTCTTCCACAGCTCCATTCATAGAAATAGTCAAAACCCAAATTAGCACAATCCTGAGCAACCTGATATGATTGATGAACAGCAGGCCTAGACAAGATGACCTTCCAGGGTCCCTGCCAACTTCAGTGCTCCCATTATTCTGTGATTCTCTGTCCCACTAAAGGTGTAGCTATTGAATATTCAATATACAAAAAATATCCAAGCTCTAGAAGTCAAAAATTGAGGGAAGGACAAGCACTGATAAATAACTGGACCAAGCAATCTGCTCCAAGCAATGGAAAAACGGGGAACTTTTCATATCTGGCTCCAGGAATTTTGACAAGCAAACCAGAACATGAAATGTTATGTTCAGTTTAAGATGCCATCTGCTGGTTCATGAAACTTGGTCCTCAGCTGTGCCTAGGAATGGAATATTACAAAAGCAGAAACTNAAATAAAATAAAATAAAATCATGAATAAAACCTACTGCTTAGCTAAATGTCTCCTAATTTTTTGCAAATCATCATTTTTGCTAGTGTGTTGTTTCAGGAGACACTATGCTAGCACTCAACTACAAATTACACTTCGTNAGATGACCTTCCAGGGTCCCTGCCAACTTCAGTGCTCCCATTATTCTGTGATTCTCTGTCCCACTAAAGGTGTAGCTATTGAATATTCAATATACAAAAAATATCCAAGCTCTAGAAGTCAAAAATTGAGGGAAGGACAAGCACTGATAAATAACTGGACCAAGCAATCTGCTCCAAGCAATGGAAAAACGGGGAACTTTTCATATCTGGCTCCAGGAATTTTGACAAGCAAACCAGAACATGAAATGTTATGTTCAGTTTAAGATGCCATCTGCTGGTTCATGAAACTTGGTCCTCAGCTGTGCCTAGGAATGGAATATTACAAAAGCAGAAACTTGCATGCGATTCACAGCTCTTTTTTAGCAAGCAGGAACCAACCACATACTACACTATGGCATGAAAAAAAATGGAGTGGAGGAACCAGGGAGCTGGCTTCTAACGTGTAGGTATAAGCAATGAAGTCATAAGACTTCAACCAACTACCCCATTTTACAAGTTCCATGCACATCATATGATTATTTTGGGAACAGCTTATTATTTTGTCTGGCCTACTGTAAATGTTACTGTTTGTAAATGCTAATCAAGATTCTTGCTCTGGTTTCCCACCTCACCTAATTGGATTGCATTAGAGCTTGTTTGGAAATGTGCATTCAGAATCACAAATGGGATCCGGCTGTGTCTCCCTTGGCTCTGTGTGATGGCAGCTGTGCTACAGAGAAAGGATGGAAACTAACAGTCACAGGGACAATGTCTCAGAGTTGCCAAATTCCTTTGTTATGCAAACGAGCATCCTGCAGCTACTTGGAAATTGTCACAGCCCTCAATCCAAAGTGTCTAGCAAAAGCAAAAAACTATTATTTTTCATCAAACAACAAGGGCTTTGTAGTGACTGCAGGGCTTAGGTGAATGTGGGATATATACTGCAGTCTGGCTACTGAAATATATTACAAAAATATTGTTTAAATGTATTACAAATAAATAGGAACTTCACCAGACTTGGACAGAAGTGAATACAAAGATCTTCCTAAATGCTATGAGTCTGGCTTTGACTTCATTGAAGTATCCATTCCTAAATAACAAGAAAAATAAAATAAAATAAAATAAAATAAAATAAAATAAAATAAAATAAAATAAAATAAAATAAAATAAAATAAAATAAAATAAAATAAAATAAAATAAAATAAAATAAAATAAAATAAAATAAAATAAAATAAAATAAAATAAAATAAAATAAAATAAAATAAAATAAAATAAAATAAAATAAAATAAAATAAAATAAAATAAAATAAAATAAAATAAAATAAAATAAAATAAAATAAAATAAAATAAAATAAAATAAAATAAAATAAAATAAAATAAAATAAAATAAAATAAAATAAAATAAAATAAAATAAAATAAAATAAAATAAAATAAAATAAAATAAAATAAAATAAAATAAAATAAAATAAAATAAAATAAAATAAAATAAAATAAAATAAAATAAAATAAAATAAAATAAAATAAAATAAAATAAAATAAAATAAAATAAAATAAAATAAAATAAAATAAAATAAAATAAAATAAAATAAAATAAAATAAAATAAAATAAAATAAAATAAAATAAAATAAAATAAAATAAAATAAAATAAAATAAAATAAAATAAAATAAAATAAAATAAAATAAAATAAAATAAAATAAAATAAAATAAAATCATGAATAAAACCTACTGCTTAGCTAAATGTCTCCTAATTTTTTGCAAATCATCATTTTTGCTAGTGTGTTGTTTCGGGAGACACTATGCTAGCACTCGACTACAAATTACACTTCGTCAATCATGGAATCACCAAGGTTGGAAAAATATCATGTCCAGTATTCCCTGGAATTCCCTTACTTGGATGCTGGTTTTAAACATTCCTAAAAGGAAAAGCAAAGCAACAAGTCTCTTCCAGAAAAGGAAATTGCTTTTATCATCTTTAAGACTTTTTCAGGCTTTTCAGTGCATTAATGTGATTGAACAGAAGCACTCATCATTCACTTCAACAACCTAGATATTTGCCCCTTCTCTGGAATATTTAAAACATTTAATTTTTAAGAATTATCATACATACCACTGGTCAGAATTTTTTAAGTTAAGAAAACTTAATGAAAGGTGAAACAATTGCAAGAAATCTGTAATGAAAGTCCCATCTGAAAATGGCCTGGGTTTCTGACAGCTCTTGTGAGAGGTCCAGTTGGGCACCCAGCTTTCCAGGGCTGATGGCTTGAAGATAGATCTTGGTTTGTGGAGAGGAGTCTGTAACTGCACTGCCCCTACGCTAAGGCAGGAGCTCCATCTCCAAGCCCTTCCCATCTCTTTTGCTTTCTTCCAGCCAATCTTTCTTTGTTGAACTTTTGTGAGAGCTGGAGACAAGACAACTATAACTGCTTGAGTTCGGAGTCCTGTCCTGGTTCAGTTTTTGTTATTTTAAACAGCATTTTATTGTGTGTGCGTTTTCCTGTTTCGTTTTGTTTTGTTTTTCTTTCACAGAGAATGTCAAAATACCAATTTCTTATTGTCTGGACAGAAATTCTAAATGATAAGAGTGTTTCATGTTTTCTCATTTGACAGGCACGGAAATAGGTACTCAGAAATCTGGTCTAGTGCCAGATATAGAGGTTGTTGGCCATGCCTGTGGCAGAGGGATTAGATCTTGATAATCCTTGGGATTCCTTCCAACTCAAGCCATTCTATTCTAAATATACCCTGAGAAGTATTTAAGTGCTGCTAAAATTGAATTTGTGAGCCTAAATATCACTACAGGTTAGGATATTGTATATGACACTGTCATCTTAAAACTGAATGACTGTATTTTGGGCAAATACTTGACTGGCTAGAGATAAATTTGGTATTTTATGTTTTTTAATGTTATTTGCTGAGATTTTCTGTAAAACGTTCCAAACCAGAATGTATTTCTAATTGCTGATTTTATTAATGATGGTGTCCAAGATTGAGAAAGTACTGAGACTCTCAGATATGGAATTTACCCTTTTTCATTCCATCACAGCTATTTTCTGACTACACTCTGTTTTCATTTGTAATTCAGTGCTTCACACTGCTGATATTTTAAAATTTTGTTTACATTCCAAGACAAGGATAACCATTAAAGAGAGAGAAACCATGCTGAAAAGTGGGACAGAAATGGAGTCGTCCTGCAGGGGTGTAGTTGTAATAAAAGCAATATGATAATTGCCATAGTCCTGTTGATTATTTGTATCTTACAAGTTAACATTCTGAGACAAGAGAGAACAGCACTGTTTAATATCCTCTGGCTTTCCTATAAATCAGCTCCCTTGTTTATTGTAAACACAACCTGAGCAATGACGATGATGAAAGATTTACCTCTCCTCCCCTAAGAAGCTTGGCAGCTTTCCCATTGCTAATCCTTTGCATCTCCTAACAGTCTGACCCTATTTGTTGCAGTCTTCTATGTGGGAGATGAATACTCATGGTCTTTACTCTCTTTGCAAACCTGTCATTGAGTAATAGCTTTGTAAAAATGCCTTGATGTCCATTTTATATGTGACAAAATGGTTTGTAACAGAATAGGCAAATGCAAAAACCTCAAGGGGTTTACATAAATATCCCTTGAAGAAGGAATGGAATCTAATTGCTGCCTGTGTTCAGTTATCCTGTTAAACACGGTTCATGAAGAAAATAACTAATGTATTTTTTTCCTGGGGACCTGTACCCGTTCTGGCAAGAGTGCTTATCAGTTAAAGAGTAAGACATTACTCAGATAAAGAAAAGAACATCACTTATGGGAACACTTTCAGCTACATTACATTTTTACAAGATTTTGCAGATCCTCGTGGAAGATCCTGCCATGTGTAAATGATATTTACAGACCCTGATGCTGAATGAGAAGTGTAATCAAATCTCTGGGAAAGACAGTAAATAACAAAAAAAGAGCAACAAAAAAGAATCTTCCATAATAGCAAATCCAGTCTACACAAACCTACCTATAATTTCTATGTTAAATTACACTTGGGATTTTCTCCCATACTTCTAAGTTCCTAGAGTTGAGAGCAATCTCCACAAGATGAAAGAAGTCACTTACGTAATTGTTTTCTTAGTAGCCAGCTTCCTGGCACCAGCAAACTAAAACTGAGGAAAAAAATGTTTTTACAATAAAAAAAATATACAATTGCAGAAAAAAAAAACAAAAAAAAAAAATTGATGTTTAGATGACCATCTTTTTCTAACTCCTTTAGAATAGAGACAAAGCTGAAAAACTTCACTGAGAAACATTATGCTTTGTTTTGACCATTTCAAAAAATCTCTGCATCCTGTGCAGATGCTTTGTCAAAAACAGAATGAGGAAATTCTTGCTGTGGGTAAGTACATTACCAAGATGTTACAGCAGTGGAGGTGAGCATGCAATGAAGAAGCAGTAACCTGGACACACATACGTAAACAAAAAATATAGAAAATCCTGTTAATGTTTAAGTCACTCACTGTAGATATAGTTGGAAAGAGGTTAGTGGTGGAAACTATGGTGACCATAGTGGAAAAAATCTTTCCTGAGGCGTAAAATAAAGAAACCAGCATTGAACATTTACTACTTTACACTCCATAATACCATTCTTGAAGCTGCTTACATTGGAGTCAGTCAGTTACATCCCACCTCATGAGGGGCGAAACAATAGAATCATAGAATTGAGTTGGAATTTGAGTTGGAAGGAACCTTTAAAGGCCATCTGATCCAACTCCCCTTCAAAGAATAGGGACATCCACACCTCCATCAGATACCCATCTAGTCTGACCTTGGGTGTCTCCAGATATGGGGCTTCCACCACCTCTCTGGACAACCTGCTCCCTTCCAACCTAAATCTCCCCTCTTTGAGTTTGAAACCATTTCCCTTTGTTCTGTCTAAACAGACCCTGCTAAAGGGTCTGTCCCCTATAGCAGTATCCTATGACTCTTTCTGGTTTTAGCACATCAGATGCAAATTCCCATCCATTAAGAGTTTGGTTACCACCTGCAGCTCACAGATAAGGACTCACCCTTAAATACTGATTTTTCTTAACCCGTGGAATAAATGAAGTGCATATGAATACATTCCCTACTACAGTAAGGAATGCCTTAAAGACACTTTCAGCAAAGAAAACAAGAACAGAAAGTAAATCTGGCAATTAAACTGACACTCTTTACTCAAGCAAAATCAGCCACATGCTTAGTCTCCTTTTTCCAAAGTAGAGATTGAAGAGTGTAGCTTCAAATAGCCAGGTTTTATTTCATATCTCTCCTGCTTTATACTTCATTCAGCTCAGCTGTATTATTTCTACAGGCTACCAAATGCATTACTGGGGTATAACAACACATTTAAATGCCTTCTGTTTCTCCTTGAGTCATTTTCCCTCCTGCCTGTTGCCAAACTGCTTTGAGTAATGTGATTATTCAAAAAATAAATAAGTTGCCGTGAAATGCATCTGCATGCGATCCTCTCTGAAATGTTATTTAAATTCTGTACTACATCTTTGGCTGAGAGGTTTGGGGATTTTTTTTAATCCTTGTCTTTAGGTCACAGCTGAACTTTTGAGGAATAAAACTTCTAGGAGTGTTATACATGATACAATGAAATGCTGCAAAAGAAATGAAATAAACTTTTATCCACCTGCTGGAGTGAGATTATTTCAAGAAATGCATTCTGCTCAAAGTAGCAGTCATGTTTCTCTGCTGTATTCGGCTCTGAAGCAGTCATGGTTTTCATTGCTCTGCACTGCTTTGCATTTAAGGAACCTTCTGCTGTTTTTCATGCACTGTACAGGAAGCAGTGAGAACCTGTCAGCCTGAATTACTTTCATTCTCAGAAATGAGAAGAGGCAGTCTTGCTAGAAAACAGCATCCTCTGCCTTTCCCTGTAATCACCTTCATTATATGTTAAAAAGAATATATGTATGTATACATATCTACGTCTTTGAAGACATCAGCTGTGAGAGGTACTTTGAAGTAGCAAAAAAAGAAAAGTGCTCAGAAAGCCAAACATCTTCCTGCACTGTAACCACTGAATTTCACAATCAAAACACCACTGACTGCACTGAATCGCTGAATCATTTCAACCACAAAAAATAAAACAAATAAGTAAATAAAATGTAAGCACAGCTCATTCTGACATTCAATGGAAAGGCTGGGATCCCAAGGAAAAGATTGTAGTTAGCTGACTGCCCCCTTTTAATTCCTTTCCTACAGCTGCACGTGTTGCTGTAACCACACACCTCACATCCTTCTTCACAAGCAGTAAGTTAAGCTTTCACAATTCCAAATTTCTAATGGTTTGTTTCACAGGACTACAATGCTGAGGGCATCAAGAGGAATGTGGCTTAGTGGGCATGGTGGCGTTGGGTTGATGGTAGTGGCCTTGTCCAAACTTAATCATTCTATGACTCTAATATCTTGTACTGACCTCCTAGTAGGCAAATAGGCATCAGCAGAGGGATCTGGGCCTGAAGAAAGGGTCTGCTCCTCAACATTGTCTTGTAAATACAGTGATGGTCTTGGTTTGGGCAGGAAGTTGACATACAGCAATCTAACTCAAAAGAGGCACTGGACACAACCTAGACACAACTGTCTCAGCCCATCAGACAGAGCTGCTCTGCTGAGCAGGTGCCAGAGAGCTGGAATAGGAAGCAGAGAGATGTAGGGACCACTCCTTGGGGACCTCCTTGAGGCCTGAGAACCACCAGCTTTGTGTGCCCCTGATAGGGCAAGGCCAAGCTAAGGGACCTGGAGGGATCTCCATTCTGTAATAAGAGGAAGGAATCTGTCTCTTGATAGAGAGGACAGTGTCCACTGGCAACTCACATTTCTTTAGCAAACTTCATTTTCTGAGTGAAGTACACAGGAAGCCTTTTGCACTGTGGAGTAATATCTGACAGGAAAGTGTGGTTACTGGTGGAGAAGATGGTATTTGACTAAACAGAAAGGATTTATCCACCTGCTGCCCACTACTAATAAATATCTGATAATAATGGATAAAGTCTAAAAGTATTCTTAAATTTTCCATTCAACATTTCACTGCACAAGACACCGCTGATGATCTTCTTGGGACTCCTCCTCAAGTCTTTTTTTTTTTTTTTTTTTATGTAACAAGACACTTCTTGTAAAAGATATTAATTCCCAAAAGAAAAGAAGAAAAAATAAATTCTGGCTAACATAGACAAAGTTCAGCTACAATCCAATTAAGAATATCTTTGAATAAACATTTATGAAAATAAATGAAAAAAAAATAGAAAAAAACTCTGAGGTTAATGAGAAGATCAACATGAAATTTCACATAGAACCGCTGCTCCAGTATTTAGGGAAGAATGAGCAGTGAATATATATTGCTTTTGGCCCACAGAGTTGGACTTATCACAGAAGGGTTAAGATCCTAGATAATCCAGCAAGATTTTTAATAGAGTTTTGTGCATGCCTGGGTCAGAGCTCTGGGAATTCAGACATTTCTGTATGACTAACAAACACCAAGTTAATGGCCACAAGGGACCAACAGGTCAATCCATCTGACTTCTTGCAAAATAAAGCTCATGAGATTTCATCCACTTGTCCTGTAACACTTCAGAAACATATCTAGTCTTGATCTGCAGATAGCCAAAGATGGAAAACACACTGCATCCTTTGGGAGTTTGCGTCACTGATAAAAATCCCACTGGTAATTTGAATACCTCTAATTCTACGGGGTTTTTTTTTGTTTTTTCCTTTTTTCCTAGCTGTTCATTCTGGTCAATCTTTTTTGCTTTCTGAGTTAAAGGACTCTCCTATATTTGGGGTTTTATCCCCACCAAGTTTAGCAGTTCTGATAGTCAAGTTTCCTCCCTCAGATTTCTATCTTGGTTTCAACTGAGATAGACTGAATTTTCTTCAGAGCATTCAGCACAGCGATGTGTTTTGGACGAAAACAGTGTTGATGACACACTGATGTTTTAGTTGTCACTGAGCAGTGTGTACAAGGAGTCAAGGACTTTTGGCTTCTCATACTGTCTGGCCAGCAAGGAAGTTGGGGGTGCAGAAAAAGGTGGGGGGGACCAAAACCAGGATGGCCGACCCCCACTGGCCAAAGGAATATTCCATATTTATGACATCACGCATCATGTTGAAATAATTTCTTCATTATTTCAAGACAAGATGCACAGTGGGTGTTATAATACACATTTAAAGCTATTTTATCTTTCTGCCCTCATATGACTAAACACTGTAAGTCTGTCTTCCTTTAGCTTAATAAAATTAAACAAATTATTGCATTATTTCATCTAGCAATTTAGAGATGTAATGGTATGCATTTAGTCATTTTTATTGCATTAGTGACATGGTACCAGGTAATTATCCTAATTAATATCAATTTTGAGTTAGACCTCTGCCTTCCACCTTAGCTGTTCAACTTGAGTTTACTGATCACAACATCTTCCTCACAGATTTGAGGCTGTTTAACAGAAGCTGTACTGTATTTAGAGGTGACTTCAGACACTGCAATCATAGTTCTCAGTGTGGCTCCAAGTCATACTGATGATGAGCTGGATCTTGATATCTTTTGTGTATAGTGCACTAGGATTTAAAAACTAACAGTAGCGTTTAAATATTTCCTATATGTGAATGTGATTGATAAGTGAATCCTATATGTCACACATAGCCAACTTCTTGACTTGTTCTGATCTCCCATAAATGGTTTCGGTTACCCTAAGAAGAGCACTGTTTCTCACTATTGCTTTGTCATGGACTGGGTAACAATTATGGGCAAGATTTTATACAAATGCATTCAATCTGTCTGTATTTTGTGAAAATTAGGCAATTGGAATCCAATTCTTTCCCCTCCATAATTTCCTCAAAATATTCATCAAAGCCCATTGTCTCTTCAATGTAGAGAACACTTCTCTGTTAAGCACTGTGAATGCATGCTGAACAGGTGACTGTGGGGGAAGATGAGAAAGAGCAATAGTCCCAGGCTTGGTAACTGTCTGAAGGAAATAAAAGAATGAACAAGATTTTCGTAGTGTGAAGGATACAGTGATAAAGTGCAATTTCTAATTGCAGAAAATGTAGAAATTTGTGGAAAAGAGCAAGCTGTTGAACCCAATCATCACTGCATTTTCCCCAAATCAAAGGAGGGACAGAATTCTGTTATTTCATCACAGGCTTTCTAGAAGGATTCCAGCCTATATCATTACCACATTCCAAAACCATTGTTTTTTGGGGGGAGTTAACTTTTGACGACTTAGATGGGGCACTCAGGATGTTTAATAGTAGTTATAATGCAAAATGTATGTTGCAGTTGGATTACAATCAATCGAATCTCTATGAAACAACATGGAAGCTGTAACCTGACAGAAGGAGAAACTTCAAAATGCCACTTCATGCATGACTCATGGTGATATCATATTTCCATGTTCAGTCGATCTATGAGATTTTCTGCTGTCTTTCTATGGGTAGCAGAGATACAAAGGCATCTACATGATGATTAATCTCTTCCTAAAGTAACTAGAATAAATCATTTCTCAATGTTAGTCTGTTTTGATATCTACTAAGGAATCTTGATAAACAGGTTGCAGAAGGCAGAAGACAGTTAGTTGACAGGTATTGTGAGATTAATGTTATCACATATCTGACTGCAAACATAAGAATAAACAACTCACCACATTGGGTGAGATTAAAAGCAGCCTGCCTACAGTGATGCCTAAGTGTATCTTTCTGCTATAGACTACAAGATCAATTCAAAAGTTCTCTCTCCATGGTATTTCTTCCATCCTTAAGCTAGACATGACTTCTGTTTAGTCTACAGAATCAATTTCATGTTCACAAAAAAAATAGAAATATTTGAGAATTTTTAGTGCATTTTAACTCCATGAACTTGTCAAGTCTTCTCTTGGCTCCCTGTAAAATTCTGAATCTACAACACCCTTTGTAATTCCACATCCTAACTGCATAATAATCAGGCAGAAACCTTTCTTTCTGTTTTGAAATTGCTTCATGGAGATATTCAGTCCCTGTCCAGCCACTTCATGCCACTCACAATTTCGTTGATCTAAATTAGATTCCTCTTTTGAAGTCAGAAAAGTCCTACCCTCTTAAACTTTTCCTTCCATAGCAGTTACTTTGTTTGGCAGAATTGCCATTAATTCAAGAGAATATTAAGTCTGTTCTTGCTTATTTTTTTCCTTATAATTGTCACATGGTCAACTCAGTGCCCCTTCAGTGAATCTTTTCTGGTAGCAATGTTCCCTCAAGACATTAATTTCTAACGCTGGAAGTAATATTGAATAGTCTCCTGAATAAAAACAGGAAGGTAACACAGAAGTGCACACAGAACTTCTTAAAGGTTCTTTGAGATTTTTCTGATCAAGAAAATAAAAAATAACATTTACTTTTTATTTACAGTAAAATCAGAAGACTGCTATATGAGCTGTCTTTTTTGAGGTACACATCTATATAATTATTTCACCATTTTCTGGAAATGTTTTTATGAGAAGTAATGAAATAAAGCAGAGTTCTATGAAATTATACTGTTCTAAATAAAACAGTGGTATAGATGTCTTTTTTTTTTATCAAAGCAGAACACCAAAACTTTTTGTATTACAGTTTTACCATAGAAGAAGTGTGCATTAATGATACATACACATTCCTACAAGGGAAGATTAATATTTTTTGTCGGCAAAAGAAGATATTTATATAGGATTTGGAAGTTCCATTTTGCTAGTTTTTTTTCTTTAATGTACTCATTCTACAGTAAAAATGAAGAGAAATATATCATCTTTTCCCTTTTGCAAATTGTGATTGCTGTTGTTTCAGGAAGGAATTTTTAATGAGGCTTTTTATGGTAAGAATTTCAAAAGTCATTGTGTACACCTGAATTCCTTGCAAGCTGAAGTCAGTGGAAACATCTGCTAATTTGGGGGGGAACATATTGTGCTCAATGCAAAGCAGTTTATCTACAGAGCTTTATACATTTGCTGCTTTTAACTATCTATACCTTATTTGTCCTTCTATTTTCTCACCCATTTTATCCTGTAAACATTCAAAAGCACTCATGACTCAAAGAATTGTTTACACTAAGCCACATTCATGCACATGACATGGTATCATGTGACTGTATTGGACTAAATCAAGGCTTTTGGATCAGCCTCTTGCCCACAAGAATTTCCTGCATTTGTATCTTTTTGCAGGCTGTATTCTGTTAAAATTCCATGCCCAACTCATGATTTCACAATCCTGTTGAGTAAGCACAGTGGAAAATAGTTATTTAGTAGAATTATTCTACAAATCTGGAGAAAATTTTGCCTTTGGAAGCTTATTCATCTTTGAAACTCAAAGGTTGTTCACTTATGTGAAAAAAATATAAGTTGTTTATCCAGAGCCATCTCGTTGAGACCATCCTATTTTATTGTACATTGTTTTACTTAGAACTTGGAACCAAAGAGAAAGGCAATTTAAAACATAGAAATTCCATTAAATGTGACTTTGTGATTATTTACAGGTTCATTTAACACTTCCATAGAAGAAACTGTCATTCTGCATGGCTTAAATCACACAGACATGGAGGACAAGGACAAGAATCTTCACGAATTATCTCAGAAGAAACTTGCTGATAAATGAGGTCAGACGAATGCACTCGCTGATCAAAACTATCTTCTAGTCAAAGAATTTTTTGGGAATTCAGAATGTAATTTCACGTATGATTCTCTCTTAACATAAGCCAACAGATTTTTTAGTGTAGTTAGGTGTCCTACAAGCATATCTTTTATTCAAATTTCATGCTACCTAGGTGAATGTTGTTTTTTACTGCAAACCTCCATGTGCCAGATTCAAAAGGACTGCAAAGCACGACTTCTACCGTAGTCAGTTTTTGGCTAAGAATGAGTCATTGAAGACAACCTTGCAGCTTGCTGATTCCACTGCAAATCCACCCCACAATAGTAGAAGGCCCATGCTCCTGAAGTCACCCAACACTATACAAACATGGTTCAGCAGAGGAGACCCAGGGAAATCAACCCAAGGAAGACACCAGGGCACATCCATCACCTTCTTCATCCACTCTCACATCCTCCCTTAACTCAACTTTTTGTTCCCTCACACCTTTTTATTTGATGTTGTCTAAACAAAACTGTGTCTAAGTTATCTCTAAGTATTACTGTGTCTACTCACTGAGTTCATAAAACCTTATAAGAAAGCATAGTTGCACCTGTCAGTTTTTAGGTCATAAAGAAATGAAAATCGACAAATTTTGTTTGTGGCCTGGGTGGATTTTCTGTCTTCTATTTATAATTTAATTATTTGCAGAAGGGTGACATCAGTATAATGATAAAGGATTGTCCTTCAGTCTAAGACTGCTTTAAAAATGCCCATGAATCATGAGATGAAAATTCAGTAATGTTTCTGTCTAGAGAATATGCTTTATTTGCCCGAACACATGGAGCTTAAGTGAAAGCTTTCTCTTAAAGAAGGGACTTCAGTGCAAAGATAGTAAATCTTTATCAGTGTTCATCTGATGGGAGAATGATTCATAATGTCTACACCAGTAATTAAAATACAAATGTGAGGAGGATGTAAAATGGAGAATGAATAGAGATTTATCTCTGTAAAGGCTTTATGCTTTAACCTGAGGAGGATAAAGAGATATTTTTGCTCAGAAAAGACTCAAGGATATTCAATTAAGAGAGATGGGGAAGATGTTTAGAATCAGAGGTATGTTATGCTCTCAACAAGACTAATTGGTGTCTTTGGTTAACAATGTATGTTAAATCATCCTCGGGGTATCCTGAATAATGGAGTGGCTTAGAAGAGTTTTAGGATGGCCAAAGAAAGATTAAACACTGAAACTGAGTTGCTGAGACAACTGGGGCATCTAAAAAGCAGAGATTGTCTGACAGGATGAGTTTACATAAACCCAGTCGTGCCTGAAGATGAAGGATGGATAAATTGACTGGTCAAGTTCCCTTCTATCCATATTTAGTCAAATCTACTGTTCCTTGCAGAAAATATAATGAAGTGCTCATTTAAATACACCACTGAGAGGGTCTGAACAGTGAGCTGAGTGTCATGCGTCTTCCAGGTCTGCTGATAGGCTTCTTTCTTTTTCTGTGTGACATTCAGAGGAGAAAGGATGGACCATCATATAAAAAGCTCTTTGCTTATAATTTGTATCAGTTCAACAGCAAACATTACCTTTAAAATCTACAGAAATATGCATCAAAATTAAGGACCAAGATTATGATATCCAGCAATTTCTGCAAAAACCCCTGTGTTGTACACCAGGGTAATGTTGGCATAAAAAATATAAATAAATAAAAAATAAAGAGGTTTGGCTCTTGGTAATGGGATATTCCCTGGGCTGGAGGCAATTTTTTTTCACAGAGAAATGACTGAGTAACAGAGTTCTGTTTTTCACCCATAGCTACCCACAAAAATGGTGTTGCACATTAGGATCATCATTCAGAGATTAATTTTAGTAGGTGGTGTACTCATTAGGAAAGGAGGCACGCCTTTATTAATCACATTTATTAAGTATGTATGTCAAAACCACTAATAGTTATTGTGAAGAGCAGCCATCAGGACTATTGTATTTACTGTGTGCCAGGGCTGCAGTCTTTCTGAACCTGCAGTCATAACCCTTGAGGACACTTTGGAAAGTTTTGATAAAGTATATAAGCCATCAGACACAACTTTCTAGCAGCAAATAAGTAGCTGAAGGTAGATTTTCCTCCTCTGCCCTAAGGGTTACAGGGAAACACGAGAGAAAGACAGATGAAAAAAGAATTCTGGTCATATGATGTGAAAGTAACAAAACTAGTCACTTCACAGCATTTGATTTTCTCCCTTCATGAAGAAAAATCTATTAATTCTGTTATAATGTAATTTTACATTCATTTAAAAACACCAAACTGCTCATTTCTTTCACGCCACACCTTCATTCTGTCAGTGTCGATCTTTTTTCCAGTTATTACCCTCTCAATCCTTTTGCAAACAAAACCAATGCATTCAACTGGCTGTGAGAATTTTTGATAGCAATGAGCAGAATGAGGTCTCAATGAAAAGGTCAGTCCAAATCCATGCATTGCATCTTTTTCTATCTGTTCTGAAGCTGCTGCTGTGACGTGAGACAAAGTCAAGTGTGAATTCTGACCCTTTGAGTGGTAGGCGATGACAGACAAGAAATAGAAAGGGAATTTAGAACTTAGAAAAGATAAGAGCTGCCAATTGGGATTTTCTATATTCATGGGTGTTTTTAAAAATCTATTTACAAACAAATGTAGCATTACATTTTGTTGTTGGTGGTTTGTTGATGTTTTGGTTTTCTTTTAAGGATGAAAATTGACAGATTAGCAAAAATACATAGAAATACTTTTTAAATCTTTTTATTAATATCTAGTTATAGGATTTATTTTTCTTACAGTGATACAGCTGGTATTCAGACAGACTTCCTGGGAGAGGATGGAAAAGAGAGAATGAGAGGTTTAAATTGGATATTTAGAAAGAAGAAAGATTAAATAGCATTTCTTAAGAAACAAAAAGAGTACTTTCTCTGAGATGGTATCACTGACAATTTCAGATTTAATGAAAAAATTATCTTCACTCAGGGAGGAATTGTTCTTTCTTTCAAGGCTTCCTTGTGTCTTCCTAATTATAACTCATAATTTCCTGCTTGAAAGACATGGTGAAGATAATAGACTTGGTATAACACTGCTTCATCAGAATAAGTCAGCGAAAATGGTGGGGCTGATCTTGTATTTAAGAATGGTGTGACTAGATGAATGTTATCATACTCTTTTCTAGTTCTTCCAAACAGATAGTTCAGACAAGAAGGTAAGTGACCAGACTGAGTCTGGAGCCACAGGAATAAAATAGAAATCATATGGGTCTAAAAGGTAGAATTCAGCAAATTAGAAGATATTAAATGTACAGAGAAGCAGGTAAAACTGTCTCAGGGAAGCAGTGGCACATTAGGGACCCAAGTCTGTCTTATTTCTGTAGGGAAATGCTGAGCTTCTGGAAAACTCCATCTTCACTGAATTGTTTTCTGCAGAGGGGTTGGTGTGCAGATATATAGTGCAACCCCATCATAATATAGCTCCCATCATTCTTCTTCAATTTTCATTCAGTTAAATTGCAGATCTCATTTTATTATTAACTGATATCACATATTCTTAGAAAGATGTAGTCTCTTTTTACAAAGTATACAACTGAACACATTTTATAAAACAAATAGTAGACAAAGTGTTAGGCTGAAAGGCCAGCAGTGCCATCAGATAGCTCTAGATGCATTTATATTGCTTTTTGTGACCTAGCATTATGTTGACCAAGATGTCAGGTTTACATGGTATACAGACAGCAACTCTTTGAAGGCCCATTCTCAATCCATGAACCAAAAAAAGCTCATGCTTCTAGATTGCTCAGATGCTGCCCAAGGGAAATAGAAATGCATCTGGGCTGTGGAGCACAGTAATCTGTGGGACAGTCTTTCACTCACCCACAAAAGATGAGGTGGTATTACAGGCACGTGGTAACACAGAATCAGAGAATTGTAGGGGCTGGAAGAGACCTCTGGAGATCTCTCAGTCCAACCCCCTCTCAAAGCAGGTTCCCTACAGTAGGTAATACAGAAAAGCATTCTGGTGAAATTTGAATAACTCCAGAGAAGGAGACTCTACCTCTTCTATGAGAAGCATGTTCCATGGCTCTGCCACCCTCAAAGTACCTTCCTCATCCTTCTGCCCACATTTTTTGTAATGCACCCCAGGGTATCATTGGCCTTCTTGACCACCAAGACACTCAGGTCCATCTCTGCAGAGCTCCTTTATAGCAGCTCAGCCTCTAAGCTGCACTGATGCATGCAGTTCTTCCTCCATAGGTGTAGGACTTTACACTTGCTCTTGTTGAATATCATAAAGTTCTTTTCTGCACAACTCTCCAACACATCCAGGCTGTCATTTTAAGCCAGGCAATGCCTCTCATGCTCTGTAAGCAAACATGCTTGGCAATTTGCAACCTAGCAGATAAGTCAACAGCTGTGAATACCCAACTTGGAGTGAAATAGCCCAAAGCAAAGCTCATAAATTGAGAGAAACTAGAAATAAGCCATAGCTTATTGCAGACAGAGCTACCCCAAATCCTTCTGAAGGTCAGACATGCACTGACTGTAGTCAGTGTAGGATTAAATCACTGTTTTGCATTTTGATATGATTTCATTTGTTTGGTTTTAAGCTATTATCATCACAGTCAGCAATTAGTATGGGGAGAGGATCTGGTCTTGCTTGCTGTTCAAAGGTAGTGACTGAAGTCCTGCAGTTCCTTGTTCACACCATAACAGCTCCTTCCATAGGAGGCTGGGATGCTCACTCAGTACCAAAGAGTGGCTGCACACACCCTTGTGACTTGGTTAACTACATTTTCTCACAGAGGCCTACTCTGAAGCTCCTGGCAATGAGGATAGCACTGGCAGTTCTCACTACATGCTCTCCTAATGGGGCGCTGACTCTGCTCCCTAGTAATCCTAAAATGGATGAAGGGCATAAGTCAACAGTTTCCCTGCTGAGCTCTGATCTTGAGGCATCTGGAAAGAAAGTTCCAGCACGACTATCACATCTCCTGTGGGTGATTTATTAATTGCAGAAACACAAACCCTGTTCAAGAATTCTGACTTGGCTCCTCTCATTGCAGACATTTGTGCATGGTGTCTGTGTGGGGGAACTGTTGACCTAGAAAAATCTGTGACTAAGAAAATCAAGGGAAAACAATCAGTCAAATTTTCTACAAACACTGTATGGAAAACGTCCTGACCTCTGTTTGTATAGCAACTTCTGCTGTGATTATAGCCAAGCTCAGTACATTCCTGCATGAGCTGAAAGGCAGGATCTCATGGCTGTGATAGGGGCACATCCTTTCTCACTGGGCACTAAGGGGCATACAAACTGCTCTAAATAACCATTTGTTTCTCTAAGCATCCTTTAATGCTGAATTGCCCACAAAGGATTTTGCCTTCTGCAAAAAACACTTATGTTACCAGCAGCTCATGGAGAAAAAAAAAATAGTAAACAGCTTAAGGTCTCTTTTCCCATTTTAAGATATATTGCTTTTCTTCCAGGGAATTTTAGAATCATTAAGGTTGGAAAGACCAGTAAGATCATCTAGTCCAACCATCAACCCATCACCTCCATGCCCACTAAACCATGTCAGTCAGCCAGACATCTACCCTTTTCTTGAAAACCTCTGGGGATGAATTCCTTGCATTGCGACAAAATGAATAAATAATTAAAATCAAAAATTAAAAAATTAAACTCACAACCAAGCCTCTAAAATCTGTGTTTTTTTCAGTAATACCAGTGAGAGCAGAGCAGGGCAGGGACAAGGTTACTATGGGATGTTAATTAGCCACCCACCCAACCCCATCCATGACCCAGAGTGAGTTTGTATGCTGAATTTGTTTCACACATGGCTTGCCAACCGAACTGCTATGCAGCCTTGGGCTCTGCTTCTGGTATTAACTGCTGCACATTGTGCTGAAATCAGGACAAGGAATATCTGCATGCATGTACACATGTACACAGCGGGTGGGCTGTGGAGGATTTGTTTTTTCTGAGACAAATTGTGCCTGGTGGATGGATTAGCAGGCAGCGACTTGCCTTCTGCTGGTCTATCCACTGACCAATGAGGCAGAACCACCATTCCCTCCATTACCTTTAATCAGTGCCCACAAAACTAGTCAGTACCACATGCAGCTTAAAGCTGTTACACTGAGCATGTCCTTCCCATATCTAAAAGCTGTGGGAAGAAACACTCGAATACGTGCGCTGCTCCGAAATTAATGCCTCTTATTTATTCTTATGGAATTTACAACAGATAGAAAGAGCACGATAACACTGTTTGATAAAGCAAATTACCAGCTAGAAAATCTTATTTTTCAACATAGTTACCACCATCACCTATGCATTTTTGCCAGCTATGAACTACAGCCTGCATGCTGTACTCATAAACATCTGCACTAGTGGAGGTGACCCCCTGTTGTGGTTGTCCCTACTGCTGAAACACATCACCCACTGCCTCACTGTGCTCATATCCATTATTTGGTGTCTATTAATGTTCAAAAAGTGTCGATGAAGATCAGTGGGTGTCATTTTTTCTGCATGGAAGAATTCAGTGACATCTTTACTTCAGATGCATTTCCATGTCGGATGCCATTTTTTCAGATTGCCCCTCTGCTGCCATCAGTCACGGAGCAAGAAAACGTAATGGAATATTGGTGGGGAGGTTCAACTTCTACTTTCGTGTCACCAACACCTGCTTCTGATTTCGTGGGCCAACACAATAAAATTGGAGGCATTCCTTTTGGAGCAGCGCTTGTGCGTGTACACATATATGTATACACATACATATGTATATGTACCTGTATATATATATATATATACATATAGATTGTGTTACCAAACCAAGGGTAACGTAGGCCACACAGCAGCCAGGCCAACAGGAGTTATTTTGCTAAAGGACATGGTTCAGTGGGGAGCTATTGGTGATAGGTGACAGTTGGACTGGATGATCTTGGAGGTCTTTTCCAGCCTTGGTGATTCTATGATTCTATGGGGATCCATTATCCAGCAGAGATAACAGACCTTGTATGTCTCACTACTCTTCTGCTCTGGTTCCTTTACAAATGGGCAATGGTCAGAGTGCATAACTGTGCTCCTCCACTCTGAGCAGATCAGGACTGCAGTGGGGAGAGCACTGTGCAGTTAAATGCACCCACTGATACTTTCACTGGCTTTAATGTAGCTGCAGCTTGCCTGTGTGGATGGTTCAGTACCCAGAAGTGAGCATGCACAGTTCTTCATGACAACACAAATAAAAAATGCCACTGTGCACACCAACATCTGCACATCTGAGTTGGATTTATTTAAGGCTTTGCAGCTTCTGGATATGGAGGACAGCCCCAGAGTGCTGAAGTATATAAGCACAGAATAAAATGATCATGTGCATACGGGACAATGAATGATAGCCAGGTTAAGCAGGAGATGTGAGGGTACTGATCTGCGCATAAGGGAAGACAAATGGCCTGATTTATTGCTACAGTAAAGGGGAACAGACAGAAATAAGAAGTGGCACGCTCGGAAGGACTTGTGCAGATCTGATAATCTACATCCTTCTCTCCTTATAATGATCAAGACATGAAATCATGAGAACTTTTGCTCTTTTACAGTTTTGATGCAGTGGTTTACAGATATTATGGCAAAAGAACCAGCAAAACCTTAATATAACCAGGGCTGACGCTACAGTCCGGATAAAAACCCAAACTTTACTACCTGATACTCTGTTCACAGCATTCCCATGCAGTGAGAAATGGTTGTAAAAGAATTAACTCAGCACAAGGCTCAGCACAAGCTAACCCCCAGTCCTTCTGCCTTCCTTCGTCCAGTACAATTGCTGCAGGTAGTTGAGCTATCTCATCTATAGATAGTTTGGATGCATCTAACAGTTCCATAGACAGTGACTGCTGAGCAGAGATGCTCCCAGATGAGAAGTGGAACTTTCCAAGAGATTAAGAAAAAAGAAGCCTGAAGGAATTTAAGGGGAGGAATTGTGATTGTGTTTTTAGCGTGAACTAATGGTTGTACACGTTCAAAAACAGTCGGAGGTAAGAGGCAATTAAATAAGGTTATTGCAATGCATTGTCTGCTTCTCAATTCTATATCGAGTGAGATAAATTATACTTCTAACAAGCAGCCATTTCTCTTCTACACTCAGAATCTGAACCTAACATTAAACACCAAGTGAAGAACACTGTGCAGTGTGGAGCATTAGAAAATGAAAACAAGGAAAGGAGCCTCAATTTTGAAAACGATGCTATAAATCAATTTGACAAACAAGGGGAAAAGAAGAGTGGATTAAGCCTAACGTGCTTCAATGGAAGTAAACAAGCAGTTTGAGATTGTCTGGGTGCAATGTGTCTTTCAGGTCTGCATTAGTAAATGCAGTGAACAGCTCTTGTTGGCAGGATACATCTGATATATAATGCCACAGATGCTCATCACTTCTTCACCTTTATGAATACCCTCAAACATAAGGTTGATGTTGGGAACTCTGAACAGCAAAAGGCTGAGTTGTGAGAGTTATACAGAGATTAACATAAGATAAGGACAACTGTAAGAATTCATCTCTTGAGAATGACTAGAGATTAACTCTTAACTCATTAACTCTTGAGATTAACTACAACACACTTTCACAGTACATAGAATAATGATAGGACAAGAGATAATGGCTTTAAGAGGCACTAGGAAAGATTCAGGTTGTATATTAGGAAACATTTCTTCTCAGAAAGAGTGGACACGCACTGGCACAGGCTGTCCAGGGAAGTGATGGAATCACCATCCCTGAAGGTGTTCAAAAAAAAGAGTAATTCTTGCAAGGAGAAACACAGTTTAGTGGTGTGGTGTTGAAGGGTTGATGGTTGAATGATCTTAGTGGACTTTCCAATCTTAAAGATTCTATGCTTCTGTGAGTCTACCACGTATCAGTGAATCTGTTCTTCTCAGGTGACAAAGAATTGACTTCACACTGAGCTAAATAGAAATGATCTAAAAAAAGTCTGGATTATTTAATATTTACTGTATCTCAAAGGATTGGGTACTTTGCAGCCAAATAGGAAGACATGAGGGCTATGAGAAAGAAGGTGACAGACTCTTCAGCAGGGTCTGTTGTGATAAGAACAAGGGAAATAGTTTCAAAATAGAAGAGGGGAGGTTTAGACTGGATGTAAGGAAGACAATTTTTACAGTAAAGGTGGTCGGCCAGAAGGGTGATGGATGCTCCCATCCCAGAATACACTCAAACTGAGGCCAGATGGGTCTCTGAGCACCTGATGGAGCTGTGAATGTCCCTGTTCATTGCAGGGGAGCTGGACTAGATGGCCTTTAAACGTTCCCACCAACTCAAATAATTCTATGATGCTATGAGGTTTTACTTGTGGCCCCTGAATACAAGAATCAGCCTCAAAAGTACAGGTAAGTAAGTAAAACAGATTTTCTAATTTAAAAATGAAAAATAAAATTAAAAAAAAAAAAAAAGACTGAAAAAGCAGGATAGCTTTTATATGAAATGCAGGAAATTATCAAAGAAAGGCCAAAAGAGGAAACTATATATGGTTCTCCAATCATAATGATAGTGATAGAGGTGATAGCAAGAGGGCAGGAACATCACATAGGCTAAGAACTACCCATTATGAAGTTGTGTTTGTTATTAATTATTACAGTACTGCCTAAAGCCCTTGAATGAAGTATGAAATAAGAGAAAATGCTTTCATTAATGCAGAGAATTATTTGGGTCACGTTTATGGGCAAGGCTGTTCCCCAACCCACTGAGAGGTAATACTGAGTGCAGGATGGAGCATTACAAGCTATGACCAAAAAATATTTCAGGTTATAACCCTGGAGAATGACCTGGGCCAAACATGACCTATGGATTCATCCACCCAGCCCCTGCTTATCAAAGCCTCCAAATTAAACAAGAGGTAGTAAGGGAAATCTGCTCAAAGGCTTCTTTTGAACATAAAAAATCCTGCTGCCATTTATGTCCTTGGAAAAAAAAAAAAAAAAAACTCTTCCAGAGCCTCTAATCAAATCTTTAATGTATCAGGACGCATCTTGTGAACAAGTGAAAATTAAGTGTGGTGAATTTTTCAGGAAGACACCACTCCCTACAGTGCTGCTCGTCTCTTAAGGGTTAAACAGACATCAGATATTTCTGTTAAATTTAAGTCTAACCAGTGTAGAATGGAAAGCTTCTACAGGGAAGGCATGGCAGGGGACTGTGATTTCATGAACAAACATGTTTGTGCACCAGGTGTCAGCACAGCACAATATTTCATTTATGCAGGGATCAAGTCCAAATGCTATGATTACTCAGTTGTTAAACTGCTGCCTGATGCGTGCTTAATGCAGTCTGTAGCTGCCCATTTTTGCTACAATTTCTTTCATTAGTGCTCAGTTGTATTTTTCTCTGCTTGGTGAACTGGTTCCTCACCTTACTAGGAAACCACTTGGTCATTTTTTTCATCATTCTCTAATAAAAAATATTTATTGTTAAATGAGAAGCAAGTTTGAAAAGAAAATAATGCTGCACTGTCTAGCATAGAGTGCTGAATAGCATAGAGGAAGATTTAGATTAGATTTGAGGAGAAACTTTTTCTCTGAAAGAGTGGTCAGGCACTGGAATGGCCTGCCTAGGGAGGTGGTTGAGGCACCATCCCTAGCGCTGTTCAAGAAGCGTTTAGATGAGGTGCTAAGGGATTTGATTTAGTAGTTTAGTGGGTAGGGATGGTGATAGGAGGATGGTTGGACTAGATGATCTTGTAGGTCCTTTCCAACCTAATGCATCTATGAATCTATGAATCTATGAATATCTTAAAGACATTTAAAAGGTGATTCAACTCTAATATGAAGTTTCAGTTATCGATATTCCAGTCTTTACAGTTTTAGGTTCAGATTTAAAGGCATTTAGGAAACTGAAGTCTGTTCATATCAAAATGATGTGTATCTAGTACATATCTTTGTTTCATATTTTAAATTGTGAGCTCCAAGCTGGCATTCAGTGCTGAAGCCAGGCTTGTTTTTAGCTCTGTAAAAAGATCGCCTAGTAGGGGCAGAATCATAGTATCATAGAAGCCTGGAATTATTAATGTTGGAAAAGATGTCTAAGATCAACAAGTCCAACCACCAGCCTATTCCCACAGTGCCTACTAACCATGCCACTCAGTGCAGAAGAAAGGGAGGATTGCAGAAGACACCCTCTCAAATCCCCACTCTTTTAAACACAGGAGATACTTTCTTAAATCCCAGATAAACAGCTACAGGTCTTGGATATTTCTGTAAAGACATTTAAAATCTCTTTGTTTGGAACAATTCTATTTTATATAAATAAATACTCACTGGAACATGCACCTGACCTTACCTTTCACTACTGATCCCAGGACAATAATGATCACACAGTCTCATTTTTTGGCTTGTTTACATTTAGGTGTATTAGATACCCACTTAGCTATCTATTTAGATGTCTAATTACATACAAAATAAAAAACTAACAGCTTCAGTTGTATAAATTTATCCAAACTAATGCAGTAGTCTCATGATTACAGCACCCTCTTTATCTGCAGGTCTCTGCTCCAAATCAAGGGGAGATTAAGACAGGTTTTCCAGATCCCTTACTACTAAACACTGGGACAAAATCAAGTAAAGTCCTTCTTGAAATGATTTATCTCAGCCTTTGTGAATTCCCTTTGTGTAAAACGGTATCTCAGTGATGTGTTTGAGAATCGCCAAAGATAAGTTCATTCCAGACCTGTTGGGGCGTAATTGAATTCTAAGAGCAGCATGAGCAGTTGGATGTCCATTCATGCTCACCTGCAGACAATACTGCCTGAAAAACTTCTCCAGCAAATTAGGTGCTACAGGAATGTAAGTAACAGAGAGGTCATGTGGCACAAAAAGCAGCAGATGGTAATCTTGGCTGCACCTGAGCAGACCATGGCATCTAAAATCACAGAATCAGTAAGTCTGGAAAAGACCTCTGAGATCACCAAGTCCAGCCTCCACCCATCCCCACCATGCCCACTGACTACATCCCTCAGTGCCACATTTCCACGGTTCTTCAACACCTCCAGGCACAGTGCTCTTTTCTAACCTCAATGACACTACAATTCTTCAATTCTATGTTAATTTCTAGTGATGGAGACAGGCATATAATGTCATTTTGTTCCCAAACACATTAATCTGCACCTAAAGACCTAAACCAAGCAGATTTCCTGTGTTGAAATATAACTTTTCTAGCTTTACAATCAAAATGTGAAGGCCATTTTGATGCATTCTTATCACTTTATACAGGTTATGTTGTACTTTGGCAATTTCAAGCATTAGAAAAAGCAAGTTAGATCTCGCCAAACTCATAAAATCTGCAGAGTTCCAGTTCTAGATTTTGAAAAGTTATTGAATCCCATAAACTAGAATTCATCTAGTTCCAGAAATTTTCCTGAAAACATATTAGCTGGTGGAAGGGCAGCAGTGAAAAGAACCAGCATCTGCCTTAATGCATCCTTGGTCTCCCTCTTCTGGTTCAGTCTGAAGAAGCTCATTGATAGCAGGATGTGCTGTAGCTCACTATCACCACTCCTGCAAGGTGGGGAAGGGGACATTGGGAAAGTAAGCATAACCAGGATCTGTATTCCAGCATGGAGAAGGGAGTTGTAAGCATGTTCAGTCTCATTCTCCCATGCCTCCTCTCATTTTCTGCATAACAGCTTGAAACCCTGAGAAAATCACCAGATATTTCTTTAATATGCACACACGCGCTCACAGGGGATTAAGCAGATCTGGGAAGATGAGTGGGCAAATACAGGCAAGTTGTGACCATAGTTATTGGGATGTAGCTGTTAATGCTCAGCTCAGGCTAACTTGCACGTTTTACACGCAGTGGCTCAGAAAACTCAGTTACTAAGTTACTGATCATTTAAAATACCCACAACAGCTGTTCTGACACATTTTTATACTGTTACGAGTCATTCTGTCAGCAAAATCAGATGGGAATTTGACTACCCTCTAAGGGGATTTCAAGACAAGATGCATATGCAGATCTTTACCTTCGGATTTCTGAATGTTTCTGTCACAAACCACACTCCAAGTGGTATTCTTCCATTTCTTTTAGAAAAATTACGAAGGCTACAGACATTAACATCTGGCTTCTATGGCTCATATCTTCAGGGTTGTTTTGTGTGTGTGTGTGCTTTAAAGTTAGGCTTGAAACTTGAAACTACAACTCCCTGAAAGGAGGTTGGAGCAATGTGGGGATTGGCCCCTGCTCCCAGGTAGCAGCAATAGAATGAGAGGATAGGCCTCAGTTTGCACCAGGAGAAGGTCAGATTGAATATTAGGAAATATTTCTTATCTGAAAGAGTGGCAATGCACTGGCATAGGCTGCCCAGAGAAGTGGTACAGTGACCATCCATTCAAGAACAGTGGAGTTGTGACAGTGAGGGTCATGGTTAGTGGGCATGGCGGGGGTGGGTTGTAGTTGGGTTTGGGGATCTTAGAGGTCTTTTTCAGCACTAATGATTCTATAATTATTTGTATATGTATATTCATATGCATGCACTTAATATGTGCTTTGGAGAAGTGTGTGACACAGGAGAGAGCTGAGAGACCCTTTGTTTGACGTGAATCAGAGCCAATGCCCACTCAACCTGAGTGGAATTTCTCAGTTAACTTTCAACTTAAAATTAAAATATATGAGGAAAAATTAAAAAAAAACAGTATAAATAAGGGAAGATTATTCTCTATGTAAAATAACAAGGTAATAGCCACTAGTTCCTATGTGCACTCACACTGTGCTACCTAAAGATCATGATTATTTGCTCAGCTCCCTTATATTTTTCAACATGGTAGTGGGATTATTCTTTCCTATCACTCAGACAAACATTAGTGGCAAAGTTAGAAAATACAAAAATATGTATTTGTGGAGAGATTATGAATGTATCTTTTTTTTCTGAGGAAAGAATAAAGATGATTCAAAGACAAAATCTCTTTAACATTACAGATTTAGGAGCACTGAGCATAAATTGTGCTGTTTACAGAAGATGACTTCTGAGTAATTGTATCTGTAGGCAAAAGTGTCTAGGTCCAACCAGCCAACTATGTTGCCTCTTGGGATTCTCTGAGATATAATTAGAGCAACACTGAGTACATGAACTAACCCTAGAGGGCTCTCCTTACTCAGAAACAGTTTGTAGAGAAGAAAGAATTGGAATATCAGAAAACAATTTAGGTCAATCTATATTTTTTCTTTTTATGTGGGTGTAACTTTATACCTGTGTCTAATGGCCATAGTTTTGTTGCAATGTTTCTTATTCAAGAGCGGAGTTAGGAATTATTTGAGGTTTTATTAGGCTTTATTCATTTCCCATTCTTATCACTTTTATCTATGGGAGGTAATATTGGGACTTACCAAACCCGATTTTTTAACATATTTGGCAAAACTGTTGACAAATTCATAGTAAGTAATTAAATATCAGTTGATTATATATTGCTGGAGATCTCTGGAAAACTTATAAAAATCACTGTGAATGGGAAGATGCAATAGCAATATGTCTTCCCTCTATTCAGATGATCTTCATGTTAGAAAGACAAATGCAAACAGAAGATCTGTGATAAAATATCATGAAGTCTGCAGACGTTCAGATATGTCTCATGATGAGTAAACGAGATGAAGTGCTTCAAAGCAAAGAGACATCTGAGACAAGTTTTTTAGTCTCTTTGACATACAAAAGCTGTTTCTGGCTCTGATGACAAAGTGGAAATGATCTATTTGTCCTTTTGGCCATGTGTTTAGCAGAAAGCTTTACATCCAGCTTATTTTAGAGCCAATGTAACTGCTGTTGCTGCAGTAACTTGGTGTACAGTATGTCTTCACCATGAGGATGATATAGCATCCCTTGGAGAGGAGCCCAGAGTTTATAGGGGCAACTAAATCACTAGAACACAATTTTCCCCAAAATTTTGACAGAAACTCTGGGTCAGTGAAGTACCTTTTTTTGTTCAAGAGAGGGGTTCATTCAAAAGAAATAATCATAGAATCATAGAATCATAGAATCATAGGGGTTGGAAGGGACCTCAAGAGATCATCGAGTCCAACCCCCCTGCCAAAGCAGGTTCCCTACACCAGGTAATGTCTGTGTTTTGCATCAAACAATTGCTAAAGTGCATCTATTGATAGTGCATGGTAGTGCTGATGAATTAGTGCTGGAAAAATTACTGCTTTAAAATGTAATTTATCAAGTAGAAGCAGTTAGCAAGACAAAGGAGCAAAAGAGCTCAGATTTGGTGCTTGTAGTTCAATAAAACTAGGTGTGCCCCAGCCATACACTCCACTGCTTCTATCTCCCTCACTAACATAACTTGGAACTACAGATATTAGTCAATAGATACTCATCTTCATAATAGTGGGGCCAAAATCATGTGCTGTCAGTCCCATTTACTTGATCAGTAATAATCATAGTATGGTTTTACATATACTATGCTTTTTCCATATCTTCTCTCTGTACCTTCAGCTAAACCCTTGTACTTAAAAGTTCTCTGATTAGAGCAATAGCTCTGTAGCTTCAAGAGCACTTTACATAAAGGATTTTGAGACATGTTAATGATTAAAATCCTAATGAAGACATTATGTTCTGCTCCTCCAGAAGAAAAAGACCTGCTCTCCGCACCAAATTAGTTGCAAGCCTTTATTTTCCCTGAAATTCTAATTACACATGAGAACAAATATAAGAGACTTCTCCTGGCATCTCAAATGGAAACTCTGCTGTTTTTTCATTTTGTTTTGTTTTGTTTTGTGTTTTTTCTAAAGAAAAGAATGGCAAGAAAATTTTGGCAGCCAAGACAGAAAATCCTAGATTATTATTCAGCATTTGTGTTTTTCTTTTAAAGAAAGCAGGAAAGTACTATGGACAGGCATATTAACTGGAATCAGTTATAATGACTGATCAGAAACCACATTAATAGTGTGGTTAAAGCATTGCTAGGGTGATAGTACACTAAAACCAAGATAAACTGCAAAATTAAAATAGCAAGTTGAGTATAGGAGTTCTCATCATTCTTCTATAAGGACAGGTAGCAACAGAATGAGAGGAAATAGTTTTAAACTGGAAGAGGGTAGATTTAGACTAGATATCAGGAAGAAATGTTTTACTGTGAGGGCAGTGAGACATTGGAATTGGTTGCCCAGTGTGGCTGTGAATGCCCCTTCCCTGGAGGTATTTGAGGTCAGGCTGGATGGGGTTTAGAGCAACCTGGTCTAGAGGGATGTCTAAAAATATCGGGGAAAAAAAAGGAACTGTACTGTCTCTGCTTAAGCTCCTTCAAAGCTAGTGGTAATGATGACCTATGAGACCTTTAGGCTCAGGCTTACCTGGATGAATTGCTCTGACCATAGAGTGAGCCCTAACCCACCATCCCCAGGCTGCAAGCTTCACAAGATCCAAATAGATCATCCCCACACTCAAGGGAAAAGCAGGGGAAAGTAATGCTTTTGCATTTAGGACACTGTACTGTGTATGAGATACCTGGTGTAAACTTTGGTTTACACTGGGTGGCTAGTGCAAAGCATTTAATCATTGTACCCAGGCTATCATACAAAACAGAACAAAAAACAAACAAACAAAACAACAACAACAAAAAAGTCCTTGAATCTTGCATCATTTCTCAATCAAAGCAAAATAATATTGAGAAACTTTTCTAGTCACCTTCATCAAAAATTTTATGTGACAGCTCCTCAGTAATAAATGAAAACAAAATTCAAGTGCACTCAATAAATAATAATAATGTTTTCCATGCCAAAATCCAAACTGAACCTACACATTTTTACCTGACACTTTACAGTAATGCAATGCTTGATAAGAAAACTCCTAGCCAAAGACCTCAGATCAATACCTCTTCCAATGATCTTGTCATTGGATCTGAAACAATTTCCCCTACTTTATGCCTATGTCTGTATTTCATGCTCACTTACTATTTCACTGCAAATGTGACTAAGGGAGAGGAGTAAGAATGAACCAGTGGGCAAGTTCCATAAGAAATAAGAGTTATAAAATAAGAGCTCAGGAAGCCTTGGAGAGGAAATGGAAAACATTTTAAACATATTAAATCAATCAGAGGTGTCTGTGGTCAACAAGAATGGAAAACATGTTCTTGTGGCTGCTTCTGGGATGCCTGTTAATGATTTTTTCACAGCATGTACTTTCATATACTTCTAATGCTGTTAAGGCTCATGCATTGCTACAGCCTTCATGTCTGCAGTATGAAACACACTGATTGACAACACCTGGCATTTTGGCCCAGTGATTGTGTTTTCTGGGGACAAGTATTCGTATCTTAGAGTACTCAGTGGAAATGAATTTTAAATGGTGTTATCTAAGTTCCTTGCAATGCAAAACTATGCAGGTTTTTTTAATTCTCTTTCTCAACACAACAACAACAGTCCTTATCCCTGGGGGCCTGTTTTAATTAACAGCATTCTCTGGTTGTATATCAAAGAGCTGGAGAAACAAAATTAGTCAAAACCTGAGATTTTGGGCCATAGGATTTGTTCCATCCTTTTAAAATCGGAAGATAAGAAAAATCTTTGTTATTTTCCTTTTGTCTGTGTACTGTTCCAGAAGAATCCAGCTGAATCTAGTTGGTTTTTGTTGGTTTTTCTTTTCACTTTTTTGTTTGTTTTGTTTTTTTGTTTCTGACTGATTAAAAATATTTAAACATTTCATAAGAAAGTGGGACCTACAAACAACTTTTTTCCTGGATACGTCCTGTTCCTTTCCAGCAATGCACATGTCAGGAACATCCAGGCACATTCATTTTTCTAAGGTTGCTGTGAGCAAAAATAAGATTCCATTGACTCTATTCGCTCCTTCTTAGTAGAACATCATCCAAAATCTAAGTGCCACAACCCTTTATGGAAAGTTAATAATAATGGCAGTATTTTTACTTCCATGTCTGCAAATCCAAAGCTCTTACTGCCAGGAACAAAATGATTCATGGTTCTTCAGAACTATTAATTTCCTGACTCCTCCCTTTCCTGGATCTAGGCCCTGTAGGTACTCCTCATCATAGCCACCTGCTTCTCCAGAGAAGTCTCTTTGAGGAATACAGCACATTGCAAAGGTCACCAAGGAGTCCACTCCTCCTCCTTCTCCAACAACCTCAGACATTGGAGCTGGCCAGCCATTTATTTCTGTGCATTTAATATAAATGATACTGTAATTTTCAGAAACCTGACTAGAGATATTTGACTAAATTGAAAACCTGTTTTACTTTTTAGTATCATTCTTATCAATTCTCTTAAGCAACTAAATACCTACAAAGTCTTTCTATACATTCTCTGATAGAGGACTTGTTATAATACCATGGATTTTAATGATAGCCCTTCTAAAGCTGGAGTTTGAGGTCAATAATATATAAAAAAAATCCCATTTGTACTACTGAACTCTTCATTCATTCCTGGGCATAAGAAATTTTATATGAGTAGGAACAAGAGAATAACAAAAACTCCTTCTGGATCCCAATTTTATGAATATCCATATTTTTCACAATCTCTTTTTTTTTAATATAACTTACAAACATTATTATGAGGTTGTCAAAGGAAACAGACCACTGTGGTTTATAAATAGTTTAAAGCATACAGCAGACATGACACTGCCATCAAGGCACAGAGAAAAGTCCTATTCATCAAAGAATTTTTATTCAGGATAATTTTTAAGTGGTCACACTCCTAATTCTCACCTTACGGGTGAGATGTATATTCTGTGAAATTTATATTCTGTGAGAATTATATTATTATAATATTATATAATTATAATTATTATAACTATAATATTATATATTATAATTAATATATAATTATATATATAATAATTCTGTGAGATTTATATTCTGTGAAAGTCTTGTTTTCTTTTTCATATCAAGCAAGTAATTGAAGTCAGCAAATACTGAACAATGAAATTATTGCTGAGCAGGCTAGGAGGGTCTTTTTCATAAACTTCCAAGAGAAGTGCTCACTGCAACCTAAGAGCTGTACAGAAACCACACCACTAAACATCTTTTCTTATACAACACAAATAGTTAGATCTGTGCTATACTCAGTATGAAAGGCCAGAACAGGTGCTTTCTAGGGCCAACCAACGTATCAACCCACTCCTCACATGAATTACTTGCTCATGTGAGTTTAAAAGTCTCCAGAGAAATCTCTGAGCAATCTTATTCCCAGTATGCTGGAAAATCTAGTGGGTAGTGTTTGACTAGAAAAGCATGTGGATGTTAAATCACCACATCTCAAGGTGAAGTCATTCTTTTTTTTTTCAAAAAAAAGTCATTGCAATCCTTTAATTGCAATTGAAGACAAACTATCTCTTTTGGGTTAGGAGATGGCTATAAGCAGATGTAGTCAAATTCAGTAAGAGGGTTAAGTTTGATAATGTCTCATCATTTAGCCAAGAGACTTTTCAATAGTAGGAGAAGGGCTTATTCATATTCTGAGAAGTGAGCAGCCTGAAGCTCTTACTATTTTGAATCACCTTTGGGGAGGACACCTGCCCAGAAACATTCACCTGAATAATTCCTTTGCCAAAACTTGTCTACATGTATCTGTTCAGAGATGGATCTACGTTTATGTGTGCCATATGCATATGCATACTCACATTTCCAATTATAAAAGTAGCTCTGGGTGGGGCAGTGTTTATTGAATTACTTCAGATACAAATGATGTGTATGTATATTCAGACCATATGTACCATCAGGTAGAATGCTATATATATAAATCTTTGCCATGATCACATATTTACCAGTCTTGGGTTTCATACCAGTATCTCAAATAGATGCTTTTTCTGTATGAGAAGTCCATTCTTTCCATGTCACAAAGTCAGAATTTCCTATTTTTCTTAACATTAAAGTTTAAATTGCCTCCAATTGAAAATAACAACCAAAATCCTATGCACTGCAGTGAAAATCAATTGTAATACATGATTACATTATTTGCATGTTGACATTTTTGTAACTTTCTCATCTGTAGTCCATAGACAACCAAATTTGTCATCAACAAATCCTTTGTATAAATTCAATTCCTCACTTGAATGAAATAAGATGTGAGTCAATGCAGAATTTGATTCCGTGCGTGTTGTTCATTGTAATTATTGCGACCCTAGCAGCGTTCCCAATTCTTGCAGAAATATTTTATCTTCCATTATAAAACTCCAGAAATTTCCAGATATTGATTAAATGAGGGAGTGGGAGGAAGGAGAGAAACAGAAAGGAATATTTTCTAGTTCTATCATTGGTAGGAAGAGTTTGACTTCTTCGTGAAAATCCAACTGCTTCCTAAAGGTTGAAAAGAGGACCAGTATTCTCATGTTTAAACATCCTGGTGACTAAAAAAATTAAGTAACTTTGTTTGTGGTTTCCTTGAAATATAAGAATAATCAAGGCAGAATCTGTAGAATCTAGGATATTTTTGGATTTATATCTTCTAATTAATATTTTTGTCCATTTCCTGTGATCATGTCACTCCCCAAATGTCAAATAGTATCTATTTTAGTATAACCACCAATTCTTTATATAGTACTCATTTGTCATTGATTTCACCTTTTCTCTTTCTGGATGAAAAATTTTGGTGTTCTGTCTTGAATTCTTTATGTTGATCAGGGATTTTGTTTGTTGGCTGGTTTGTTTTCAGGGAATATAAAAAAAAAAAACCCTCTTCTACAAATTTCTAGCCTTATTCAATTAGGAAATTTGTGGTAACAATTCTATGTCTGAACACTCCCATTTGATTGCTGTAATTTTTCCTAAGACAAGACTCCTTGGCTGCAACAAAGTACCTATTTGTTTTAATGAACAGATCAGGGGTGTTGAAAGTTTGCTCAGAAAAAGAATAAGATTTCCTCATTAATAAGAAGTTGTGAGGTTAAGCAAAATGGAAAATGCTCTCAGAGTTTGTCCAAGAGTCCAGTTTTCACATCAGCATTCTGCTGACTGAAGTTAGACTAAAGATCTAAAAAAATTGCATATTAAATGAGTACAAAACAGTTTTAGCACACCTCAAGCCCTTTCTCACTCTTACCTACTGTATACTGTGGTCTCATTCTACTTTCCAATACAAATTCTCATTCTCATGTTAAGACTTTAAATAACACCTCTCTTCTTCAGGACAGCACACTTTTCTTGGAGTACAACAATATTTTCTGTCATTTTCCCCCATCTTTTGGAAAGTAGAACAAGATTAATGCAAATCAAAAATAAGGTACGTATTTCACTCCAAGGGCAATAATGAATTCCTCATTTGAAGACTGGTTCACTTTCTAGAAGATAACTGCATCTAGATGTGATGAAGAAAGACTGGATAAGATTACTTGGGCAATGCTATACGGAAAGCCAAGCAGAATAATTGAACTGCTCCCCTCCACATTCTTTCTGATTCGTTGATTTTTGCAAGACTTATGCAATGGCAGTAGTCATCACACAATCTACATAATTTTTATCATATGTGCACTGCTCTGAAAATTTTTACTGCAGCAGATTTTTTTTTTTGTCTGCTTGCTTTTAGAGTTCACATACTAAATGCGTCACTTATAACATTGTTTGTGTCATCCATGGTCATTGAAACTATATAAATAACCTGTTTGTTATATTTTCGGACCAGAGGAAATAGCTTCAAGTTGCGCAAGGGAAATTAAGACTGGATACTAGGAAATACTTCTTCTCTGAAAGAGTAGTCAGGAGCTGGAATTGGCTGCCCAGGGAGGTGGTGAAGTCACCAACCCTGGAGGTATTTAAAGAACGCTTAGGCATTGGGTTGAGGGACACAGTTTAGAGAGAACTATTGGTGAGAAGTGGATGGTTGGACTGGATGATCTTGTAGGTCTTTCCCAACCTTGGTGACTCTATGATTCTATGATATTCTATTAAGCATATATAATCTGCTCCAAAATGATACTGAAAGCAAGATTTCGAATAGGAATAGTTAGAATGAACTACTGCAGGGATTTACTGAAAATTCAGCTGAAATTTTTGAAGTGGGAACATGAAAGAAAACACTATAGACCGTGTTTTCTACTATACCATCTCTACTATATGCTCTATCAAGGATATTATTCGACCTTTGGTTTTGGCAGCACTATGAAGTGGTCCTAAGAGGTATGTATCTGAAAAGGCAGAACATTTAAATCCATGTGCACATCAGTAAAGTGCTCTTGTCTGAGGGTTGGTACATTAATTAATTAAGGTAAAGGAAATGTTAATTAAGATGAAGATGTTTGGTTCAGTGGTTTTCACAAAAGAAATGAAGGATAAAATCACATTCTTTATGCATAGGAAAATAAATTCTTCTTTTTCTTTATATTAAAGAAAATTTCTGCTCTAGCTGAATTTAAAAGTAGGTTTATATCAAGTGCTCCATTCCTCTTCACTCTTTTATGCTTGTATACTAGAGAAAGCAGTTTCCAGACAAAAAAAAAAAAAAAAAAAAACAGAGATAAATATCAGGGTTTTTTTGTTTGTTTGTTTGTTTGTTTTTCTAGTAATAATTATCTTTTTCCTATGTGGCTGATTTTATTCAGGGAATATATGGAAACTGAAGAATAAATTGAGTTCATTAAATATATATTAGCCTATGAGGGCATATGAGATTTGATTTTCTACTAAAATTGAAATTTGACTAGGAGATATTCAGAAAAGACAGAAAGTTATCCAAAATAACAGAAAACAGGCAGAAAGAAGGCAGGAAGGTAAATGCTCTCTCACTGGAAGCTCTCAAGGCCAGGCTGGATGGGGCTTTGAGCAACCTGGTCTGGAGGGAGGTGTTCCTGCCTATAACAGGGTGGTTAGAACTAGATAATCTTAAAGGCCCCTTCCAACCCAAACCATTCTATGTTTCTATGATATTGTGATTTCATTTTCTTGAGTTTAGAAACTGTTTGCCTTGAACTATGTGCCCTGGAATTAGGAAATGTAGTAGGTGGCCTTCCAGGGTCTCTATTTCAACTGGTTTTCTAAGCTTATGTAGCTTTACTGGAAAAGCGAGGCATCAAGGAAATAAATCTCCTGAAGATGATGCAAAAATTTCATCAGTTAGGATTCCCAGCATATTGGTGATCAGAATAAGATCTTTAGATACATGCATTTGGTGTTTATATATATTTACCACTAAGAAATGACATTTGTAACTCAGCCATAATCCCCTTGGGGGTTATCTTTGAGATCTAGATTGTCCTCCACTTCCCATATTTTTTCTTATTAGCCAGGTGGACATGATAGCACAGGTTAATCTCATCTAATTTTAGGTCAGTAACCTGTGGTCCAGGTGATCTGGGTCCCTCTTGTATTCAGTGGAGAGAGGGAAGTGCCAGAGGAAGCGCCACATCTTAAGAGGGCTGAATTCTCCTGCCTCACCCCACCTACTACAGAGAAATTGGGCTCTAAGGTAATTGTATCTTAGGACTGCCCATTGTCAGCAGATCTTTTACCTTAAGTTTCGATGCCGTTTTGTTTTGACTTGCTTGCTAAACTGATTATGTTGGTTTCGAAGTACTTTTTCTTTGTACAAGAGTCCCTCCACTACTTTCTTGCTCTGGAAAAATATTGATGGCTTTTTGCTGAGATTAGCATCTAATTCTAGTCACAGCATGTAAGCGACTGGTAGCAAAAAGCAAACACAGAAGTTCTTATAGTATCTTCCAGAGCTATGGAAAAGCTTTTGCTTTCAATCTGCTAAGTTATTTGTAGCTCCTATCAGTTAGAAAAAGAACATAAAAATGCAAGATAATTTTTGTGGCAATTTGTGGTATTATAAGCCTAATATCTTCAAATTTCAATTTTAATTTTCATCTACAAGAAAAAAAAAGCGTTTCTTTAAATAGAGCAATCAAATCAAGGTACATTCCTCCTCCACCTGCAAATGAAATGAATAGTATGAAAATGGTGATAGTGATATCAAATGAAATAACACTTTTTCAGCTTTACTTATGAAGAAAGAGATGAATATTTTGTTATGGTGTTGACTATTTGTCTCTTTGCTCTTAAGGGTTGGGAATTTGCAGCTGACAGATTTAGATACCTTGCTGTCCTGCAGCAAACTTAAGTACTGTGGAAGGCTTTTGATGCAGGTGTAAGATTAGAGTATGTTTTTTACCTGGTTTTATCAGCATGCTATTCATCCTAGCAGTTGTCATCAAACACAGTTGCACAACCATACAGAGTTTCAGCAAGCAATTCTGTTAACATTAAATAATTTATTTAGAGCAATTTAAAAACATGAGCCAAGGAATGCTTTGCATTTGTACCACACTGTCTATCTGAAGAGATCAAACCACTTTCCTCAGATAACATGCTCTAATTTTGGATATGCATTTAGAGGACTAAACATGCAACCAATCTGATTTTATATTTATAAAAGTCCATTTAAAATCGGACTCAAAAAAACTCAGCATGCAGCTGATGGAAGTATAGATCTTTCAGAAGGACATATTAAGACATAATGGCTAGAAAAGAAGTCTACCCAAACCATTCTATGTAAATAATTTGGTTATAAATAAATAAAGTCTGAATCATTTTTACAGTTATTTTGATTAACCAAGAGAACATCTTAGTAAGGAATGTGTTAAATTCACTGTTACTTGAAGTTTTCAACTGAAGCTTGTGGCTCCAAGTAGATAGTACTGTTGCTGGCTTCTTGAATGCAATAATATAGTATTGCTTATATTATTTAAATATTAGATTTTATGATCTAATCTTATAAAGAAACATGCAATCAAAATCCTAAAATATAATTTAATCTCCTGGTCTAATAAACTGATACTGAAATCTAACATATCTTCTAATTAGTGTGAGAAAGTTTGTAAAACACATTCAGGGCAGCGCAGAGTTTCAAACTGAAAAAATGTCTCCATGTCTTTAATGCCTGTGTTTTCTCTACATAAGCCTAATAAGTCATTGTGCCAAAAATCTGTTAATATTAATAGGAACAGCCATTTATTTCATTTAATAACATTATCCACATTAACCATTCCCTCCCCACACTGAAACTCAAGTCCACCCAAAAACCCAAGTGATTTCAATTTGCTGGAACGAGTCTGATGAAATGCCCCTTACTTATTTCTAAACTAGCAGAGCAGGCTGCAGAGGTAGGGCTTTCCTGAAGGCACTGTGAATATCTGTCAAAAAACTCTGAAATCAAGAGCACCAGTTAAATTCTATTATCATTTATAAACATGCATTCTCATTGGCCGTCCATGATGGGAAGTTCTGAAACATTATAAACCTTTGCTCGCCTTTATTCACCATGTTTTCTTGAGATTAGTTACAGAATAATTACAGCAATCTTTTTTGCTCTATTTTTAGATCAGTCTGCTCTGTCACAATTAGACGATCTTCCTCCTATTTAATTTTCCTGACCGTAGGAAAACCACATGCCATAATTATCCTTTTATTTCTGATTTTTTAAATAATAATGTATAAAAGGTCTTACTAAATAATTAGTGTTATAAATTAGTATCATTTTATTGAAGTAGGTCTTCCTATGGTTGCCATCTGGGGTCTGGGTTCCGATGTCATTGTCCTGTTTTACAGTTGGATGTACTACCCCATATGGTCTTTACAGAACACAAACTGAGTAGATAATGTCATTAAACTGCCATAACAATTATTTTTCAAATGTGTAAAATGTACTTTTGTATTAAAAGCAGTTCATTAGCTCTCCCTCAAGAAGGTAAGTGGGGAATGGGAGCTCTCCCATTTCCCCCAGAAAAAGAGGAATACTAACCAACTGATCTAATCTCAGAGAGTGATTCATTACCAAATATAGTAGAAGAGCACTTCATTTTTGTTCTTTTTTCATAACAAGCACCTTTGAACAAGGGTACTGTGCAAAGTGATCTTCTAAATTAATAAAGGTATAAGGACATTTTAAATAGACCCTTTGAAATGTCATTTACTGTCAATAGCACTTGGAAAAGTTGAGAGGAGAAGCACCTGATTGTAAGGAAGAATATCTGTGAGCCATGCCCTGAGTTTCTGACGTGCCTGATAAATTACAATTGCAGTAACTGTTGGAAAAAGAAGAGTCATGCCTGATCTGAATCTGTGCTTTCCTATTTCTTAAGCATTTCTCCAATTTTGTTACAACAAGGATAGGCTGGAATAAAACTCCAGCTTTCCTGAGCGTTGTTTGTAGTGAGACCCAGTGACAGACTGCAAGTATTATGCTTTTAAAGCAGCAGTAGACCAAGGGAAAACACTGTCACAATGCCCACACTATCACATGAGTATTCTAGAGGTTTTGGGTCATTTTCTAAGGGAATTTCAATATCTGCTGTAAGGGGTAAAACCCTTCCTGGTGTATCTAGATTAACCTATCAAGGCTGAGAAAGTAGACCAGTAATATGCAGAAGAAGGAAAATCACATTTTGTCACAGTAACTGCCAACAGCAGTGGCTTTAGATTGGATGGTCAGAATTTCCAAGAATCATATAACAATTTGAGTGGAAGGGAGTCATGAAGGCCATCTTGTCCAAACTCCCCTGCCATAGACAAAATACACACAACTCTCTCAGGCATTCAGAGCCCTGTCCTGTCTAAGATTGAGTGTCTCCAAGATGGGGCATCCACCACCCCTCTGGGCAATTTGTGCCAGTACTTCACTAAATTTAAGCTCTGAAAGCTTCTGGGGAACGAAGTCTGAGGTGTCTCCTGCATAATGTATGTTGTTGCAGTGTCTCAACACAGTATCACAACTGAATAATCCTTCACAGAGATCATTTTCAGGGATGTCAGGCTTTAGTGTGGCCCAAAAGGCTTGAATTATTTTGACAAATTATATCATAGAACTAAAAGTGGAATAAAAACTTGATGAGAACAGAAATGACTGCTCATTCATTGCTGCCTGACTTGTAGAAATGGTAAGCCTTGTTGGATTTATCAGGTTTAATATCTTATGGAGAGAGAAAAGAGTTTTATGGAAAAAGAATGAGCGTTTGCTTCTCCCAAATGGTGACATGTAATTACCACAAAGAAAATACATACAGGAAAATATGTATTATCCTGATCAAGTTCCTGGTTTATGGCTGAACACTGCTGAAGATGGAACTGTGCAAACAACCAAATATGATAATAAAAGTAGAAACAGAGGAGAAGAACAAACAGCTTTCAGCAACTGTCAGCTGCCTCATCCCTGTTATTACTGTAGTGTAGTTGAAAGAGAGCTGGGTACAATTTTCCGTCTAGCAGCAACGTTGTGGTTTAACCTCACAGGCAGCTTAGCAACACACAATCATTTGCTCACTCCACCCACTGTGGATTAGGGGAGCGAAGTGGAAAAAGGTGAAAGGTTTTTGTGGGTCGACATGAAAACAGGTTAACAGAACAGAAAAGGAAGGGATAATAATAATAATAATAATGAAGAATATATAAAATGATTGAGGCACAGCACAATTAGTTACCACTCACTGACCCATGCCCAGCCATTCCCCAAGCAGTGGCAGATCCTCCTGCCACAATGATCCAGTTTTTTTGTTGCATGTGATACCATACAGAATGAGACATCCCTTTGGCCTCTTTGGGTCAGCTGTCCTGGGACTGTTCCCTCCCAGCTCTCTGAGCCCCAACAGCCCCCTTATTGGCAGGGCAAGAAAAGGAACCAAAAGATCTTGTTCTAGTGTAAGTACTGCTCAGCAAAAATTTTGTTAACAACATTATTCTCATCTTATTTCCAAAACACAACACCACACCAGTTAATAGGAAGGAAAATACCTATGCAAGGCAAGACCAGAACCAACATCATCACTCATTTCTCCAGGTTCCATCTTTGTCTGTCAACACTTTGATTGCCAGTATGAGCTTTCAGACTTCTCATGGATTATTCTGACTTGAAAATCAATGAATCTGATTAGTTCATAATTGAATTATCTATTGAGATGTTTGGTTGTAAGACTAATAAAAAATTAAAAATGTGCTTTAGACTGAAAATGACGGAACAGTAGATGCATTTTACACAGACTGGATGAAAAAATAAAATAAAATAAAACAGATCTGAGCCCTCATTTCAAGCTGGATATTAAGAAACATTCCTTCTCCAAAAGAGTGGTGATACACTGGCACAGGCTGCCCCACAAGTGGTGAGGTTACAGTCCCTGGAGGTGTTCAAGAGCCCTGAAGATATGGGACATGGTCAGCGGGCATGGTAGGGATGGGTAGGTGTTGGACTTTATCTGAAGGGTATTTTCCAGCCCTTATGATCCTATGATTCTGTGATTCATTTATGGCAGACCTGAGTAGCTTTTTCTGCACTAGTCCTCCTGACTGAAAATTCCAAAGACTCTTTCACTTAAAACTCAATATAAGAGTGCAAGAACTTTTTCCAAATAGAGTACTTACTGTGAGACAGTGTTGGACACATACATTGGTATGAAGATCCCAGGAGAGGCAAGGAGAATAGTAGTAATTTTAGTTTTATTGTCAGAAGCAAAGAAGAAAGAGGAAAAGTGTCTGCAGCAGCAGAGAGTATTAACTCATACCTTTTGAGGTCACTTGATCGCAGCACTATTGAAATTAGAATCACTTCCTAAATTAACATTTCATCCTGCAGAGAATTTAATTTAGATAGATTTAAGTGAGAGGCTATGGAATGACCTCACTTGCCGCTGCCTAAATGTGGCAGCTGATTTTCTCTAAACTGCACTAAACTCTCTACAGTTCTGGTTTTGATTTGAAAGCCCTGAGTGCATCAGAACATGGACAGGAGGTGGGAAATATTCTAGAAGTCAGTAATTTTTGCATTATTAGATGAAAATGCAACATTTGTCCTGGCAACAAATCAGTCACCTTTTCATAAGTACATGGGATAAATTAGATTCATTTTTAGAAGATTTTATTGTTAAAAAAAAAAAAGTTATCCCTTGTACATTTTTGATACATTTAAGGCTAGAATCATGCAAAAAATTGTTCTATGTGACCTCTAGTATTTTCAGAAAGATCTTCTTTATATTTTATTTATTGCAGTGTATCTTCTCATTTCTTTTTCTATAAGCCCTAATTAACGAAACATATTTCTGCCTTTTCTTTGGAGAAACACTTTCCATATCTGAAAATTCATGGCAAACAGCAGGGGATACTGAATAATGAATGATAGAAGGATGTCAACTTGGCATGACCTTTCCCCTGCAACACATTGCAGGGAGTTCCTTACGTCCTAGAAAGGGCTGGAGTACCTCTGCTATGAAGAAAGGCTGAGGGAGTTGAGTTCGTTTAACTTGGAGAAGAAAGCTCCAGGGAGACCTCACTTCAGCCTTCCAACTATTTGAAAGGAGCTTACAAGCAGGACTGACATTATACATGATCTGATAGTGACAGGGCAAGGGGAATGGTTTTAAACAAATAGAGGGGAAATTTAGGTTAGAAAGCAATGATTTACTATTATTAGGTTAGAAAGCAATTATTTACTCAGAGGGCAGTGAGGCTCTGGCACTGCTGCCCAAAGAAGCTGTGGGGGCCTCATCCCTGGAGGTGCTCCAGGCCAGGTTGGATGAGGCCCTGGGCAGCCTGCCTGGGTGGATGGCAACCAATTCACAGCAGATATTCTTTAATGTCCCTTCCAACCTAAGACATTCTACTCTTCTATGAAAAATGTCTCGTATGAGAGAACCTGCTGGTCCATGAGTAGTGGAGAGATGCCTTCATTGGTCTAAGAGCCCTGTAAGTTTCTTTTATTTGGAAGATGATTCATACCAAAGAAATCACACCTGTAGTAAGAATTATTTTGTGAATCGGAAGTAGCAAGGATATGAATACCTGTATACATTCCTACAATGGTTATAGTGGTTTCTTAATTACAGTAATATCCTTGTGAGTATGTTTGAACGTGAAGCTGTCTAAAATTGATACAAGGGAGACAATAAAAGCATGTTCACACTACCCACAGAGATAGAAGGAGAAAAAAGACAGACACGAATGGCATTTAAAAGCACATAGGCAGCATCTTTATGTGCTCTACCAAGAGCCACCTCGTAACACCATTAACAGCTCTAAGGCCCAGGTCAACTGTAGCTGAGCAGAATGAAACAAACTATCATGTAATAAATCAAGTTAGCTCCTACGAGGCAGAAAAAAGTTGTGCCAGGAATTACTGTTAGTGCTCATTAGATGGCACCCTTCCTTTATGTTAGGAAAGGAAGTAAGAGCTTGGTTAGTTTTAAATTCACTACAGTCTATCCAGCGAGCATTAAAAAATGAGATTCTGCCCACTTGTTGTCATTGGCAAGATTTTATATTAGTTGCTATGTCGACCTGCCACCCACACTGAGTTCATTTCACCCATCTAAGCTTTTCTTTCAGTAGCACACCAACACCATTCCCATATCCAGCCCCAAAATAGCTTGCAACAACACTGTAAAATGCCAAAGGTGAACATATTCCTCACCCTGAAGACACCTCCAAGTAACCGTGGGTTGGATAGATAGTTACATAGAGAGTGTTCAATGGAATATTAACAGTGAGACTCAGTTGATGCATAATGACATTATGTAATATGGCAAAATAATGGGCCATGGCTGAAAAAAGCATTAGTGATTGAAGAGAGCCCTGAATTGTAATGCAACATACATTGCCTACACACAGCATAATGTTCACGGAGCTTCAAAATCAACTTTGCAACCTTTTTTTTTTTTTTTTCTTTTTTGGTTAGACATAACAATCAATGTTTAAAAAATCAGGATTTTGGGGGGGAGAATTTTTACTTTAGGTCATCCATGTTAATAGATCTTCATTTTATTTTACCAACAGGACATGACTTTTCATTTGTTGAAGATTTAAGGTCTACAGTAAGCTTTTGTATTTGATTTCAGAATCCCCTCATTGACTGTTTAGCCACTTAATGATTTTATTGCCAACATTTTTGCTTGGGAGTGGGAAGGTCCCTTCTGTTATCTAACACAGCAAGCCAGGTTGTTAGCTTGGAAATCAGCTTTATTATTCTTCTGCTTCTGAGTGAAAAAATTTTGTTATCAGAACAAAAGCTAACACAAAACAAACATGATCTCTTAACCACTAACACTTTGCTCAAGACACTGAGAAATTGCTTAGTAATTGCCTAAGAAACTGATTCAGAAGTGAATCGCAACCAGAAGTATGTCTCTAAGTTTCATGGAATTCATAAATGAAGTAGAAATAATGGTTTCTGAGGTTAGTAGTCCACACTTAACTAGAAATGCAAATAGTGTGCTTTGTAAATTCAGAGGTGCACTTGATGTGATGTTAAAACCAATAAAACAGCTGACATTTACTAGGTGAAAATATAATAAAATACGATGTTTCAGTACTTACACTTTAGCAATTCTCAAATCGATGCTTCTGCTGCTGTAAATTACTCTGAATCATTTAATTCCACTGAACACCTGCTCCACAGTTTATTTGCAGACTTTTTTACCATGTGGAAGTAGTGCTGTCAGTCATCTGCCTTCAAATTTGTACTGATGTGAACCTTCCAGCTCACAAAAATGAAAGGAGATGGAAGCTAGCTGGCCCACCCTCTCCCTTAGTGCTATTAACTGCTTTTATTTTGTTTGCCCCTAAGGATTCAGAGGTCCCTGTTGAGCTTGGCATTGCACTAAAAGGAGCAGACAGTGCTTCTGAGGAGCTTCCAATTTCAGTAGAAATATTATAGGATAAAGGAAGAGATATAATACAGGAGATAACATGCTCTTATTTCTACCTGATATATTTTAGATTTAATGTTTCCTTATTGTATAAATATGAGCATATTTTGAGGAAAAAAAAAAAAAAAAAGAGAGAGAGAGAATGATAAAGGACCAAAAGGAAAATGGTAAAGGTAGAGTAAAAGGGAAGAATGTAAGATGAAGTACTGCAAGGAAAAGGAAGCACTGAGGGAGAAGGAAGAAGCGGAGGAGGTTGGAATGGAGAATAATGCAATTTCAGACACTTCAGACAGCTCCCTGGACCCTGAGGTCTCCACTCACGTGAATTCGATCTAATTAGGCATTTTGCCAGGATGCCTTATTTATGTACCCTGTTGCCTTGCATTTGCTATCATTAGTGAAAAGAGATGGAAGCTTAAGATATTCATATTTCTTCAGAGTTGTTTCTCCCTTTCCATTGACAGAGTGACTACATACAACTCAAGTAGATATCTAAAGTAAGGTGGGGTCAAAACAGACCTTTGCATTTATGAAGTGTGTATGTCTGTGCTAAAGATTTACCAGTGTTATGTTATACACATCTGGTTATTTGGAAGCTAGATGACTATAGTTAACCAGTTTTATAACCTTATTTTTCCCCCGAGTCTTTGCTTTGTTGCTGTTTCTGATGGATGGAAAACAATCTGATGCTTCTTTCTCTAGTACCTCTTTAATCTCTTAATAGCTCATGAAGGAGTCTACAGAAGACGGAATAGCATTTGGGTGTAGCACGGTTAATCTATTCCTCCTTCAGCATAAACTGAAATTCAGCTGCAGTCACTTCCAGGAGAAAACACTCTGATCAAGGTGTAGGTGTCCCTGCTTACTACAGGGGAGTTGGACCAGATGACCTTCAAGGGTCCCTTCCAGCTCAAATGATTCTGTGATTCTAAATGAAACAGAAAGCACCCCATTAACATTGTTTGTCAGAAGTCCTTAGTATCATATTTGCCTTTTAGCCTTACTCATCAAAATCCAGAGGGGAAAAAGGCGCATGAAAGACAAAAATTGTTCTGGTTAAATGAAGTTTTACACAATTTTCCTCAAGAACAGTGGATTTAAAACCTGTTTAAAAAAATGCCTCTAAAAATAAACCAAATTAATCTGTTGCCTTTGAAAAAAAAAAAATCAATGTTTAGATAAGAAAATAATTCTATTATTCACCTTCCACCTTTTCATAATAATTTTTGAAGACTGGGTTTCCCTAAGGAAGCCATTTTAGTCAATTTTTTTTTAAATGAGAAGGAGAGTTCCCTCTATTCCTTCCTTCCAATGTTTTTAGTGCCTGTTATGAAAGATAGAATGTAAATCTAAGTTTCAAAACCAAGAAAATACCATGAAATCTGCAATAAGTATATTCCTGCCAAATACCTTATTGAGGTTACTTTCATTTACTTTCACATTCAATAACTGTTTAAGATCTTGCTGGTTATCCTAAGTTGTATCAAAAATATAAAGGAACTTTAACTAACAATCCCATCTCTGTAAAGCCTAGTAAACTCAAAATATTTATATACATCACTACAAGTTCAAAATAACCACAATGGGCTCACTTTTTTTCCTTTTTTGATGACATTTTACAATGCTTTTTCACACCTGAACATCAGATGGAATGTTCACCTAAATCTACGTTGCTGATTTTATTGGATTTGGAACAAGAGTCCTACCTGCAAGTTACTGTTAAGTGAACCTGATGTCTCCTAAAATAAGAAAATGATGGTGAGATAAGAGAGATTTCTTAGCTCTTGAAGGAAAATCCACATGGACGTACAAAAATTCAACCACAAACTGAATTATAAACCAGACCACTTGTTCATATTGTCTTGTGCCTTCAAGAACTGCCTTTCTATGTGTTTCACAGGAAAACGCATGAGAAAAATAAACAGAATAGATTATCTCCCAAGAAAGACTTTTCCTAGCCATAGTAAATGGAAGATGTTTTAAATACTGAGTCATCCTCTTTTCTCTTGGTTTGGGTGTTTTTTCTTGGTGGCATAATTCTAATTGTTTGTTATCTGATTCATGCAATCAAATTGATCTCTCCAGTTTAAGACACATTTTTTCTTTCAGTGTTTGTTTTCATTATTTGACAGGCTATGCAATGAGTAATCTATTATTTGGCACTGTAATTATTACTAGGTGAATACATTAATCATCCAGTGATTGCATGATGTGGAAGCCATCCATGCAACAGAGAACAGTGATTTGTCTGTCTTCCTCTGTGCCATTAAAATTTCTTAAATTTTTTTTGTTAATCTTTGGGATTCTTTTAAGATAATCTCTGATCCTTTTCCTCCTTCCCTGGGCCAGATTATTTTCCCCAGTGTATACTGGTACGTAAAGTCTCAACCTGAATATTTTTGATCTGTGTCTCAGAATAATGACAAAAGATTGAATTGGATTTCTCATTTGCATGTGGAATTTATTGAGGGTTACAAACAGTTGTGTGCTTACTTATCAATATAATTCAATTGTTCTTAGATTTTGTGGACAAATGTGTTATCTTTCACTTGGGAGTGTTGCATTAGCTTCTTGCTAAGTTGTATTTTTTTCCTGTACACTGATGTGAAAAGAACAGCTTGTACTCTGCAGTGCCCTTTTAGATTTGTTTCTTGTTTGGCAGGTAGGTAGAAAAGTAGAAGGAGGGATGGCTTTAGTATTGGCTGATGTGACAAATCCACACCTGTAATTACTCTAGTATGTGGTTACAGATCTAGCATGGTCAGCTCTTGGTAAAATGACAATTCATATATTATTTGATGAACCAAAACAAAGTCTCTTGAGGAGCTGCAATGTGAAGTATTGCATGTGTGAAAGATCTACTGAAAAGGCATAATCTTCAGCAAGTGGTAAATGGACTGCTATCTGGACTCAAGCACTCCCCGTTGGAATGGGTTGCCCAGGGAGGTGGTGGAGTCACCATCCCTGAAGGTATTCAAGAACTGTAGAGATATGGCAGTGGGCATGGTGAAGATGGGTTGGGCTGGATGATCTTAGAAGTCTTTTTTAATGTTAACAACTCTGTTCCCCCTCTCTCAGCTTGTTTCCCTTCCTGCAGTGCATCTGTGCTGCAGCACTGGGTTCCCTGGTACATTAATTGGGGCTGATATGGAAACAAGGCTGAATTTTTCCTAAGGGTCAACATCTGGTAAAACTTTGAAAACTATGTTGTAGAAAACAGAAAATTTAAATCAGAATTCTGACAATATTTTGCATGTATGTTTTCTGTTTTCCCATTCTTTTGACTTACCTCTTTCTTCCCAGGCAATTATTTAGAATGATGGGCTTGTAGACACTAGCAATAGAAATAAAAGGATAAATGAAGAAATTTGCTGCAGATGAGGCTTATTTCTTGGAGATAATTGTTGATAGTTGTATCCTCTGGCATGAAAACAGAATTGCTCAGACATTAAGAGGTAGCAGCAGGTGTGGATTAATGGATTCAGAGCACACACATGGATTTTTGTTTCTAGATGCAGTCAGCTTGTCCTTTATGTTCTTGACAGGACTTAGAAATGCAAATATTGAAGAAAGCTGAGAGTAGGTCACATTGATCAGTGGTATCAAAGGAAGATTTAGCAATGTTAACATGTTCATCTTATCCCCTTAATTTCTAATAATCCTCCAAGGTAAAGTCTTGCAGGCAGCAGGTATGCATTTTTAGCTACCTACCTTACTCTTATTATTAAACTTGCAAAGGGACAAAAAAAACAACAACAACAACAAAAAAACCAACCAAACAAACAAAAACAAACAAAAAACCCCAACCCTTTAAATGCTGAAGACCTCAAACACCTTGAGTATGATAAATGAGACATTCAAATGAGGACAAGGGGAAATGGTCTGAAACTCAAAGAGGGAAGATTTAGATTGTGTTTAAGGAAAAATTTTTATAAGGGTGGTGTGTCACTGGCATAGGTTGTTTACAGAGATGGTGGATCCCTGGTGACACTCAAGATCGGGCTGGACAGGGCTCTGAGCACCTGATGCAGCTGTAGATATCCCTGTTCATTGCTAGGTGGCAGAACTAGATGGCCTTTAAGAGTCCCTCAAATCTCAAAAAAATTCTATGACAATTGGACGTGAACCTATAAAAAAAAAAAGCACCCAGACATTAAATCCCTTTTTTTTGGATGAGTCTAATGAAATCTTTGAAAAATTTGCACAATTCGTGGGAGAGCAATGTGATTTCAAAGAATTAACCATCATCATTACATTTGACATGTAGAAATATTAAATCTTAGTGCTAGGAGATTCTTCATTGCATGGGGCATTTGCCACTCTGCATCAGATTGTCATTACTAACTCACATACTGGGAAGTATGTGGATTGCAGGAATCACTGGAGACATTTCCCCTTGGGGAAGAAGGAAATTGGAAGACAACTGTGGATTTATTATCCAGTATATTAAAAATTCATGCTAGATTTTGTGTATTAATCAGATTTCAAAGAAATAACTTATTATTGTCCCTGAGGATATGCCTTATAATAACAATATTCAGAGATCGTAATTCCTTTTTTGGAAAAAAAAGTAAGTTCATAGGTTTTTTTATGAACCAAATATTTGTGTGTATATAACCTGGTAATTGCAAAAAATAAAAATAAAATTAAAAATAAAAAAAAAACCCTACTAAAGAGTAAAAAAAAAAAAAAATAAGTTCACATAAAGCTTGAAACATGGGTAATGTTTTAACTGAATATGTTTTCTTGACAGCTCTACTAAACATGTCATATTTGGCAATATTTTAATCTGATTTAAATCAGTGCAACATACCCTGTTTGGAGTTTGAGCTACAAAATGAACCAAAAGTACTTTAAGGGAAATTAATTTGACAGCAGGAAGACAGGGAGACATGAATACATGTTGTATTGATTTATACCTCTTCTAACGCTACGCCTCTGAAAGTGCTTTTTTCCTCCTGTATTTTTGCTGTAACAGACAGCAGTTTTGCTGCTGAATCCCAGATACAATAAGTTTCCACAAATAACCATCTACTCAATCTGTGAAGAAACATTGCAGATTTATTCTTTGCCTGCACGAAAGATTGAGTAGAAAACTAATTTCCCTGTGGAAAATAAAGCAGAAATTGCATTGAGAAAAATGAAAAAGGAATCGAGACAGCTCCCACAAAATGCTAGAAATAAAAATTAAATTCAAAGAATATACATCAAGTTTCTGAAGAATTAATAGAAGATATTGGTTAATTGGATCCTGAGTTAGAGAGTATTGATTCACATGCAGTTCATGCTACATGCACAATAAAGACAAGTTTGCAACGGTGAGAAGCCTGTCAAGCTGACTAGACATTAGGATGTAATAATAAAGAATATCCTCTGGGTTAAATCTGTATAGTTTAAATCTTTCCATCTGGTAGGTTAAGAAAAATGTGTGCTCAGAGATGAAGGTAATGCAGATTACTATCAAATCTATGATGAATACCATTCAGGCTAAAAAACAAAAAGAGAGAGAGAGAGAACATTCATAGTTCCTGCTCACTTGAGATCACATTTGATTTCTACATCTTTGCTTTAGCTAATACTGGAGCTGTTGGTCATTGCCCAAAAGAAAAAAATAAAAATATAAGTTAAGTGAAAAAAAAATAAAGAACACCCCACTCTTGTCTAATGGACGCCTTATTCTTCCCCATTGTCCCACCTTTCTTGATTATTATTCAAGGGATTTCTCTTTTGAAAGGATACTGAAACTCAGTGCTGGGCGTGAGTGGAATCAGCAAGACAGAAATGGCTGATTAAACAGAAGAGAAGCCTTACACATTGTCTGAATCAACCTGTGAGCTTATTAAACTTCTGTTTGTGGGATCCACCTCACCACAGCAACTTAAAATTTAAGAAAAGCAATTTTCTTAGGGTGGAAAGATAGGTGATGTATAGGGGGAAGTGTCTGCATTATATTATCAAACTTATGTTTCAATGCCATCTAGACAGCTTTGGTATTGTTAGGACATTTCAGGTAAATAAATACATAAAAAATGGTGAGATGTAATACTGTGGCTATTTTGATTAAACTAAACTTGACTTTAAGAAAATGGTATGTTGTTCCTGTCAGTAAAACATCTTGTTTTACTCTTATATAACTTCACTCTGATTTTCTCTAACCTGGCAAGCTCCATTTAATTTCATTTTATTCCTTGATAGATAAGATTTTCCATTTATCATTTCTGGGAAACAGGTACAGTTTGTAAGGGAGAGATCAAGGACACACTTTCTGGCCCGTTTTACACTTCTGATAACTTCCTATGTTGTGCCAATAGGCACAGAAATGATCCAGGAGAATGCCAAGAGCTTTAATTATTTTTTATTTGTAATTGCTTCCATAGACTTTTCACATTAACACGTGGTCATATCGTGTCAGTTTAAAATAGTAGTTTAGTTAAACTGGGAAACCTAAACCTAGATTTCTGTTAAACATTTGAATCCCAGGCCTCAGTTTTCAACACTCCAGCTCCAGCCACAGCAAGGTCAAATGCATATGAATTTCTATATATGTAAGCATGAAGTTTTCCCAGAACCATGACTGTGAAGGCAAAAGGCATCAACTAGTCCCCAGAAGAATGATTATTAATCCCAGCTGTGCCTGTAGCCCAACGGATGATGCAGCACCTTAAGTCTGTAAGGGTCAGAAGAACCAAAGTGTCAGGAAGATCTCTAATTTCACCTCCAACCCCGGAGGATTTACTTTTGGATTTATTTCTTCAAGATACTTTTTTTTGTTTGTTTGTTTTTCCAGTCAGATCAGCTAAATATGTTTGTACAGGAAGGATTGCTGTCACAGAGTAAAATTTACCCTTACCCCATCCCTACTTTTTTTTGCTTGTTTGTTTGTTTTTAACCACATAAAACATAAAGGTGAAAAGAACATGCCCAAATCTGTCCAACATAAATCCTCAATATAGTTAATGTTTATTGCCTAGTTTAGGGGTCAGTCTGACACAGAGCAAGCCAAAAATAAACTTTCATATTTTGAATTATTCTTTTTACTTTTTTTTTTTCTACCTAAGATTTAGGTGCTTTATTCTTTTCCAGGTTTTTTACTTTACTTTTTTTCTGTCTAATGGGAGTTCTGGGCAGCTTCGTTACCTTCACATCTTTTTCTTGTAATCACAGCCAGCTCTGTGTAAAACCAGACTTCTCTGCTTTGCATATGTGCAGCAGATTTCTGTAATTCATTTGTAGAGCATGTTAAACAGCAACTGTGCCCACCTGAAAGCTAAGCATTTGAGCTTCTAGGAGTGAAGGACATCTTCTCCTTCTGATTTACTGTTATTATTTAGTGTGAGGAATAAACTGTTGCTGCTCAGTTCTGTGAGAGGTGCATAAGAGCAAATTAGATCTAGCAAGAACATCACGTTTTCAGACTTGTTGAACTGTTTGCTAACAGTTCAGATTAGAAGACCCCTTCCAACCCCCACCAATTTGTGACTCTGTGATCACGTAAAATATGGTTGCAGTAGTACTCCTAGAATCTTCATAGAACTGTTTGAGTTTGAAGGGACTCCTTTGCAAACAAGGACACCTATACCTCCATCAGGTGCTCAGTGCTCCATCCAGCCTGTTCCTCAGTGTCTCCAGGAATGGAACATCCCTGCCCCTCAGGGTAACCCGTGCCACTGCCTCATTGCCCATAATGTAAAACACTTTTCTCTATATCCAGTCACCCTCTTTTCCTTTGAACCCATTTCCCCATGTCCTATCACAACAGACCCAAAGGGAAACTAACACACCAAAACCAAGATGACTGCTCAACCTCGCTTAAGCACTTTTGAAAATACCAGTAGAAATCACTAGCAAAGGATCACTCACAATGTGTGTGACAGATTAGATAGGAAGACAAACACCCCAAAATTTCTTTGTGCCCCTGGCTGCTGGGTGTTTCTCTTCACAGAATCACATAATTGTAGGGGTTGGAATGGAAGTCTAGAGATCCCACACCCTTTATCACCTTTGCAGCCCTCCACTGGACTTTTACAAGGAGATCCCTGTCCATTTTGTACCAGGGAGCCCAGAACTGAACACAATACTCCAGGTGAGGCCTCATCTCTTGTCTTTTCGAGCTTCGCAGATGGCAGTCAGTGGACTACTTCGGATTATTATCACTGATCTTGTTTATTTTAGAAGTTATTTTAAGGCTGTGTATATTTAATATTGTTAGGCACTCGTTTTCAATATGCATATGTATTTAAATTTATTCACACTCTTCCACCTCTCAGTATAGTGGCTGTCAGCTGTATGCAAAACTTGGCAATTACTGTAACTTGCAGAACAATAACAGGCTAATTGATAGGCAAAGTAAATGGAGGAGCAATGAAGAGATCATCAACGCCAGTGAGCTATTCAACATCCCACCTAGCAGTCATCAGGCACTACCTGACATTTGGGCATTCAAAGAAGCTAATAGAACTGAATATTAAAATCCGCAGAGAAGAAAGTGTATGATCCTGCATGTTCAGCTAGGGTTGGAACAGAGCAGAGAACTTAATAGAGGATTTCAGAGCCTAGTTCTCTTTTGCTTGAACTGCCTTTATTTTAACAAAGAAAGAGTTTATAGAGAGGTACATCTCAGAAAAGTTTGGTTAAGCTGCATAGCTCCATATTTTTTTCAAGATTAGATAGTATCCAGAGAATGCAACACAGTCCTTCATCAACAAATAAATGTAAATCTTTTCAATGCTTTGGGTTTCATTTCTGTATTTCTCTGCAGTAGAACAGTTAAGTATTAGCATGTAAATATTTATGTTACATTTATAAAAGGCATGAGATAAATAAAGAAGTAATTTGTAGGAACAGACCTCAGAAGGTTGGTCTGATCCTTTGTCTTCTCTATTGTGAGCAGTTATTTCTCCTTTCAGTATCCTCTGTCTCATACCCTCTTGCCAGGATGCTAGGTTGATTTCATAGGCTATGGGAAGAAGATAAGGCCCTGGGGAAAAAAATAAAATGAATTAATCTATGGAGCCCTTTAGACATGTAATTTGTAAAATTCTGGGCAATTAACATCCTCAAAATTTCTAGGGAGATGCTGGAACAGAGGCTTAGGTTGTGGGAATACAAAATGTCCGGGATATGTAGGCAGTGTCTCATTTTACTGAGTCCAGTATATACATGCTGTCATTTTGTTTTATTTCAATTATAGGGTGGACATTAAAAAAAAAAAAATAGGATGCATTTGAGAAGAATATTAGGACAGAATAGGTTATTTATGTAACGTTTTGGGAATTGACATTTCACATAGGAGAATGTGACCACCTTTGTTCTTTACTGAGCTTTGCTCTGCATGTATATAAATAAAGGAAATCACACTCATAATATACCCAAATGGTGCATCATTGATTTCAGGATGCACATCTTGCCAATTCCCAACTGCAGGACAGTGCTGAGTGTTGGAAAATAAGATTATTTTAGCATTGGAATGGAGTTTTCTAGGAGAAAGAGAATACTATGCCCTAGAATATCACTATTCTAGAAGTATAAATAAGGTACTCAGATACTTCCTTGCTATCTTAGTACTGTGATCTGACACAGGGAACATATCACTTTAGGTGTATCTGCACTCTAATCTCATGGCACTCCTGTCCTAGAAGACATTAAATGTCCAAATATGGAATATCCCTTAAACACAGCCTTACACCTGAATTTCTGTCAGAAATTTACACCAAAATACAACTGCATTCTTGAGCTGGGAGGACATCGTTATTGAAGCTGAGCCCATGGGCAAACTTTGAGATAAGTAGGATGCCCATACTACAGGAAAATGAGAAAAGTACTAAGGATGAGCAGAAAAGAAAGACAAACAGCCACCCCCTAAGCGATAACACAGAATTAGATAAGTTTCCCAAAACACCTTGGAGACAGAATAAATACACAACTGCTTTCAAAATTCATAAACAACCTTTGAGAGGTTATAACTTTGTTTGTTTCTTCATGATCACGTTCAACCAAACAACAAGGTAAAAAAGAGTTTCAACAGAAAAGCTTTCAGTTTGTGTATCAGAAATATGGTTTTAATACAGAAATTTACAGGGTGAAATGACAAGTTTAGTGAGTACTTGATATAGTTATAGAATTAGACTACTAATTCTAAAAATAAGAATACATATCATTTATTTCTTTACACCAGAAAATCATTAAGAACTTTACAAAGAAGGTCAACACTATTTTCACCATTTTATTTCCTAGAAAGGACCTGAAGACAGACATTAAGCCATAATCCCTCTTGAAATTTGTTCATGACACATTCCTCTTTTGTCCATCCAAAGTATTTCCAAGTCTAAGCATCCTGGCAAAATTATACCATGTGATTTTTTCTCCATTTTAATAAGCAAATGCCATTTCTTTTTCTTTCCAGAGATTCAACAGAGCAAAAGCAGGAAAGGGTTTTTGGAGTAAGACAAGAAGGATGAATTAACATTTTATTCAGACTATTTTTCCTTCATGGTATCATGCTCTCCATCCTGAAGTGATTCCACGCAACCCAGCATGGTTTCTGGACCCTAAAACAGCCTTCAACCCATGCCCTGTTCATCTAGGAATAAGCGTTATGGTAATCATCCTAGGATAATGGCATCTGTAATTCAAAACATGAAACTCTGATGAAATCTAATTATTACCTTCACTCATTTAAAGGGGAACTGGAACTACAGGATCTCTGGGGTTCCTTCCAAACGGAACCACTCTATGTTTCATTATCTGTGGTCACTGGGATATTTTTTTGCCAATCAAGAAAAAAATTCGTCACTTCAAAGTTATCAGCTTTGGTTTACAAATCATAATTAGCCAAAAAAAAAAAAAAAAATTACTTTTTATGATTGCCTTGAAGTGCACATCAGCAATTTTCAATCTTTTCAATTGATTTGTCAAACAATGCAAGAAATAAAGTGATTTAAAGAAGTTGCATGCTTAGTGAAGCATTTACTCTGTTTTGTTTCAGCTAAAAACAGGAAGAAAAAACAAGGAAAAATGAAAGCATCCTCTAGTAGATTTTCTCTAATTTATTGACTTTATACAGCAAACAGTTGCTCTGAACTTCAGATTACTCAGAAGATAGGAAGACTGGAAAAGGAATTTCTCTGTATATTCCCAATTTCTCATCCACTTCCCACAACTTCTTTCACACACCACATTCAGAGATGAAGTGTTACGTCTGAGCATGTGGTCCTTTGGTCTGATGTGCAGTGAATATTATTTCTGGAGTAGAGTGAAAATGTGAGTGAAGAATTCTTTTTGTTATCAGCATTCAGACAACAATTTAAGTAAAAACAATAAATGGTGAAATTCTACGTATGGCTGCATAA